>CM040452.1:773775-1373775 GCA_022749755.1 Azadirachta indica | reverse complement strand
AAACAAATTAAAATATATTTACCACTTAAGCACTGTCCAAATGGCTGGAAGATGCTGCTTTCACTGAGAAAGCACATCTTTGATTCCTGCTAGCTTAAGCCGACGGGAAAAATTTTTCACATTATGTGAGTAGTATTCTCTCTCTTTACAGCGTCAGTCATCATCCAGTACAGGTGTAGATATTCGAATTAGGATCTTATTAAGACTTTTGATACATTTTTAATTAAATGCTAATAGATTAATTGTTATGTAATATTAAAATAAAAATAAATAAAAATATATTTTTCAAAAAGTACAATTATTTAACACGTAACTTGTCAGCATTGATACTACCTATAAAAAGACGTGTTATTTACAACAAATGACACGTAGCTCTTCTTGATGCCATTTCTTTTTTACTATACCTACTTTAATAATTCAATTGAATGCTATGTATGAACGTTTATAATGTGGAAAATAATATCTTATTTACAAATAAAATAAAAATAATTATACATCAATTATCGAGACAAGAGACTTGACTATAACATATTAGATATATTTATATTCAAATCAATATATTTCATTCTACATTAAGTCTATTTAGGGAACTTTAAACTCCAAAGGGAACACAAAAGTTTATTAGAAACTTTATAGACTCAAAAAAAAAAAAACTCGAAAAATATTTTAAGAGTCATCATATACACCTTTCTAAAATTTTATTTTAATTAAACTTGTATTAATTAAAATAAAATTAGTTAATTAGAAATGCAAGTCTTTTTAATAGCTAGGGTTAGAATTAAAACATATATAAATTTATTATGAGTTAAAGCCAAATCCTAATAATAGAAATTTGACTTAGACAAGGATAAGCACGAAGTGGGTTCTATTGCTCAGACATATCATATACATCAAGGTACGCCCTATATGATTTAAAGCAATTCATCGTTACTTGCAACCTATTTTTAGTGCCCCGTGTCATTTTAGATTGTTATTAGACCTAACTCACTTTCATACATTAGGAGAAGAATTCGTAGCAAATAAATCTAATTTAGAAAAATCTTCTTAGGGTTACAATACTCTTGGACCATCGAGTCATCGTTAAGAGATGTGGTGAGCCTTTATTCATTTGATCCAAATTCAACAGCTAACAATACTAAATCCAACATGCTTTTGCTGTGAAGTCAACCCAGCTCAATACAAACGAGAATCTATAAAAATTTTAATTAATTTTGATTCATTTTTTTTAAAAGAATTTTGATTATATCTTTATTTGTATAATATGTATTTATATTTTCTTTTATTTACATTAATTATATACTTGATAATTTTTTTAAAAAATACAATAAAAAAAAATATAAATTATATATATTAAATAAATTATTGTTCGTGTTTTATTAAAAATTCTTATAAACTTTACATACTAAGTTATTACTGAAAAGGTGAAAAAAAAAAAGTGAGAAATATGTAACATATTAGTTTGTTCAAATTTATTCTTATCATTTTAATTGAAATGATTATATTTTTGTTTCTAAAATTTTTAAAATATATAATAAAAAAAAAATAAATCTTTTATGTTTAACAGTTTAATCCCTAATATGTTGTAGATAACAGGGATTAAATAATTAATAATTAAAATTTATCTTATTTTATCAATATTTTAAAGATATTTGATTTTTCTAAAACTTTAAAAGATATCTGTTATTTTTTTATACATTAAAAGTATTTAACAATATCTTAACTATTATTAAATAAAGATATAATTATTATTTATTAATAAATTAAAATTTTTTATAATTATTTTTGAAATTATTGGAGTTAATGAGATTAATGGGCCAAAGTTTAGAGATCGTACTCATTAACCAACCCCATCCTCACCCTCCCCTCCCCCATCCTGTCACGCGCTGGGAACTGAGGCGGAAATTCCAGCACATGCGGCACTTGAACTAGCTGATTACCACTGCCCAAGTAAGTCTTTAATTCTCCCAAGATCAATTTGTGTGTGTGTGTTGCAAGAATGACAGTGAGCAGTGTTAATTTGGTGCTCAATTTGGGAGCGAAATGGAGAAGAAGAAGAAGCAACGTGAGAAGCAAATGGAAGAGAGAAATGGGTCTCCTTTTTTCATTACATTTCACTATACAATATATATGCACAAATGAATGGCCATGATTTAATTGACTCAAGCACTATCAATGGCCAAGATGTGTCCACATTTACAACATTTACAAAAAGACAAGAAATATCCTACCTACCACCATTAAATACAACATTGGGCCTATTGGATCACACTCTAAGGAAACCAAGCTAAACTACTAAGCCAAACCAAGTGCTGTCCAGCTTGCTCCTTGCATGTGTCTTGCTGCCCAGCCCAAATGGTGCTTCTAAAGATGTTTGTGGTGGTTGCTTCCAAGGCCCATTGACTTGCCTAGCCTCGGTTGATACGGTAGGATGTCGGGCACGCTCCCGTTCCGCTCCGCTCTCCCCCGAACTGCTCTCGGAATTCCATGTTTGCTCGCGGGGGTACTGTTCACCAGCACACTGTTCACCCGCGAGTGTAAGCTCTCCGTCGAGAGGGTAGGCGACTCCGGAACTTGGACGCGCTTGTTCTGCGAGGAGCGCGCTCTCGTGCTCTTATGCTTTCGGCGGTTTCGCTTCCGAACCGGCGGCACGTGACAATCCGCCGCCCTTTTTTATTGCATTAGTCAAGACATGACACATTGCCGTCAATCTTTGGTTACGTTTTCAACTTGCCCAGCTCTTATTATGTTCGGTTAATTCTTTTGGATGTTTTTTAGTAGCCAAACCACGTCATTGTTTAGGCATTCCAAACGAAATCCACGTGACTGGCGATATTTTCATTTAAATTTAGAGGTGTTCAGCAGATTAAATTGGGCGGATTTTACCAAATCTATATCTGATCCATTATTTAACTAATTATAATTTTTTTAATCTAATCTAATCTATAGTATAATATAATTCGATTTAAACTCGATCCATTTAAAATATTTTTAATTTTGATTTGATCCAAATAAATTAAATATATTTAATTTTAATATTAATTATATACCATTAAAAAAATATTTGAAAAAATAGTACATAATTTAATAAATTGAAATTTTTATAATATTTTTGAAACCATTAAAATTAATTAGTTCAATATGCTAAATTTTAAGAATTTATAAATTCTTTTTTCGTTGATGAATGAGATAAATATTTTGGTTGTGAGTTATAAGATGTCAATTAATTTAGATTTAGAATGAATTTGTTTATTTTATTTAAGAAATTAATCAAAATAAAGAGAAAAAGTAAAGAGAATTTACAAATAATAAAACATAAAAAATAAATGAATTTATTACATTATAATTTTAATGTTTAACTTTTCTCGTTGTTAGTTTAATTGTTCATACATTTTAATTTCAAAACTAAAGTGAAAATTTTTAAATTTTATTCTTTTTATTTTCATTTAAATCTATTATTATTTTCTTACTATTTTTAAACTTTTTAGGAGCACCAACATGTAGAATAATTTACCGAATATCTGTTTAAGATATATATTATAATATACCCAAAATAATTGTGCACTGATGATTAAGGCTTGAATTGTTAATCTTAAGTTCTAAAGTTCAGACTTTCATGTTTTTAAAATGTGTTTTCTTTTTTCAATAAATTACAATTATTTTCCAGAAAGTACAATTATTTATCTCTTTTTTTTTCTTTCAATAAATTAGAATATGTTGCCAAAAAGTACAATTATTTATGATGTGCCTTGTCGGCATTGATACGACCTATAAAAAGACATGTTATTTACAACAAATGATGCGTAGCTCATCTTGATGCCATTTCTTTTTTACTATAGCTACTTTAATAATTCAATACAATGCTATGTATGAAAGTTTAGAACGTGGAAAATAATATCATATTTATAAATAAAATAAAAATAATTATACATCATCAATTATCGAGACAAGAGACTTGACTATAACATATTAGATATATTTATATTCAAATCAATATATTTCATTCTACATTAAGTCTATTCAGAGAACTTTAAGCTCCAAAGGGAACATAAAAATTTATTAGAAACTTTATAGACTCAATAAAAAAAAAAAAAACTCAAAAAATATTTTAATAGTCATCATATACGCCTTTCTAAAATTTTATTTCAATTAAATTTGTATTAATTAAAATAAAATTAGTTAATTAGAAATGCAAGTCTTTTAATAGCTTGGGTTAGAATTAAAACATATTTAAATTTATTATGAGTTAAAGCCAAATCCTAATAATAGAAATTTGACTTAGACAAGGATAAGCACGAAGTGGGTTCTATTGCCCAGACATGTCATATACATCAAGGTACGCCCTATAAGATTTAAAGCAATTTATCATTACTTGCAACCTATTTTTAGTGTCCTGTGTTATTTTAGATTGTTATTACACCTAACTCACTTTCATACATTAGTAGAAGAATTGGTAGCAAATAAATCTAATTTAGAAAAGTCTTCTATGGGTTACAATACTCTTGGACCGGTCGAGTGATCGAGACGTGGTGAGCCTTTATTCATTTGATCCAAATGAGAATCTATAAAAATTTTAATTAATTTTGATTAATTTTTTTAAAAGAATTTATCTTTATTTGTAATAAATACAGTATGTATTTATGTTTTCTTTTATTTATATTAATTATATACTTGATAATGTTTTAAGAAAATACAATAAAAATAAAAATAAATTATATATATATTAAATAAATTATTATCCGTGTTTTATTAGAAAATCTTATGATCATTACATGCTAAATTATTATTGAGAAGGTGCAAAAAAAGGTCACAAGTATTTAGCATATTAATTTGTTTAAATTTATTCTTAGCATTTTAATTGAAATGATTACATTTTTTGTTTCTAAATTTTTTTAAAATATATAATAAAATAAAAAAAAATCTTTTATGTTTAACATTTTAATCCCTAATACGTTGTAAATAGCAAGGACTAAATAATTAATAATTAAAAATTATCTTATTTTCTTGTTTTTCCAAAGTTTAGAAACTATATAATAATAATATTATAACAAATCAAACTTAAGGAAGTTATGTCGAAAGGTATCTTTCTATTTTTTTTTTTCAAAACTCAATAAGTTATATAGCATACCTAAAAGTGCAAGGATATCTAATGTTACTTAAAAAATTGAGAGTAAATAAGAATATCCCTTAAAAAATTTATGTAACCTTATTCATTGTGCAAATTAAATTTGACATTGTCACATTATTTGCTCGGGTATTGTATACATTTAACTCAGTTAATTTAGTAATTTTATTAACATTTTCATTTATCAATCTTTATATTATCATTGCTTGAAATTAAATTTCTAAATACACTTTATCTTAACATCGTCAACTCCTTATTTTATCATCTAATAATAAGTATTCTATTTTAAAAAATTTTGCAATTAGAAAATGTTGGGTTTTAGTTTTATGTTCTTTCAAAAGATTTTTTTTAATACTTTTATGAGTAAAAATACAAAATTACTTCAATGTCCTTAAAAGGTTAAACATATTTTTGGTCAATGGGTACATTTTTTAGGTTGATTGAAAAAGTAAATATTGGTATAAAAAAATAGAAATAGTGATATGCATATAAATTTCTGTACAAAATTATTCATAAAGTTGATGTAATGACATTATATCATTTATTGTATATCATATCTTATATGAAACTTCTTACTTATATAACAACTACAGTTTTCAACTCTTAGGGCAAATAAGGAGGGTGGTTATTTTTTCTTAAAATTGTATGTGCTTAATTTAGTTTCTTTTTCTATTATATATTTGCAACACGTATTGCAAGAATTAATGCCTTTGTATTACAACAAGTGACAAGACAGAAGTCAATTAAGATCATGAAGAAGTTTTTTGCTCTCAGTCTTTGTTTTACTCTTTGTCCTAGCTTCACTTAATCTTTTGCAAGGTAAACATACTCTTATACTATTTTGTCTTGTACTGTTTAAAAATTAACTTGTTATGTTTGAGATTCAGATGTCTAGACTTGTTGCAGAATTTGACGAATGCAAGTATACGTTATCGCAAACAAGTAATATAGGGTGAGTAAAATATTATTCCCACGAGAAGTATTAGCTGATTAATTACTGAAGATAACTTTTCTTAAATTTATTTTAAAAATTGAAAGATGATATGCTGTGGAATTAAAAGAAATTAAACTAACTAAAATTAATGCGCAAAATATAAAGAGATTTTCAATGAGAGCAATATGTAGAGTTAATGATTTAATTCAATTTACTCACACCTAGTTTTTTCAGTTGTGTTGTTCCGATTAGCTTTTATGCTGCTAATTGATTATTCTAACCTATTCGACTGTCTCTCTCAAAATCAATTGAATTTATTCCTCGTTTACATGCTTATTATATCTTTATGTAAACACAAAATAAATAGAAATGCATTACGAACAATAATAATCATTGAACCTACTACACAAACCACATTAATACATCTTTGTTCAATATGGAATTTGTGGTGTTTATCAACTGATTTAAACATAACAAATATTTCTTAATACTAATTGGTCTATAAATTAATTAATCAATGGCCAATTAATTAATTGCATTAAGTTCTTGATAAGCACACAACATTGTATATTAATAAAAAATAACACAACAATCAGAACATGATGTTTTCAAAAGATTAAACCATTGCCCTAAGTATTAAATTTAACAACTCATAAAAAAGAGTTCACAATCAACATCATCAAGTTCAATCATCTTCAACATATTCAAATATTTACAAATGCTAAATTTAATACAATAAATAAGATAAAAGTATAGAGATAAAATAAGTTGGAGAGCTCTTTCTTCATAATCTTCTCTTACTTTTTTCCCAAACAACTCTCTCTCTATAGCTTCTCTCTATCTCCACCTTCCTTTTCTTCCAAGTTTTTCCCTTTCCAAAAGTGGCTACCTTCTTCCTTAAACCTCCAAATTAAATAACCCTAAGTTTTCCCAA
This sequence comes from Azadirachta indica, assembly GCA_022749755.1. Lineage (NCBI taxonomy): Eukaryota > Viridiplantae > Streptophyta > Magnoliopsida > Sapindales > Meliaceae > Azadirachta > Azadirachta indica. The sequence continues at coordinate 1,366,785 of CM040452.1, read as the reverse complement.
ATCAAGGCATCCAAAACTTATCTAAGGACTGACATTTAGCCCAAAAAAATGTATAAAATGAACCTAGCAAGTGCGGGGGTGTTAAACAGTGTGGTAGCATAGTGTAGTCAGGAAGGATGGTGCTACTGTGCTGCTTAATGGCATGGTTGTGCCACACATTCTGCCTATGGGCCAAATGTATGGCGCAGGTGGCGTAGCCGTGCCATGCACAGCTCTTCTCCATATTTTAAAATTCTTGCAATTAGGTCCCTATGACTTTGCATTTTAGTCCCCAACTATATTTGCATTTTGGTCCTTGATTTTCTTGCGATTTGGTCCTTGAACATCTTATTTTTTGAACAGAATTCACTTTAGATGGGTAATTTCTCATTTTTTGTTCAATATAACTAAAACATATCAAATACCAATAAGTCTTGAAGATTAAACAAATAAATCAAGTTTAAAAATGAATGATAAGCGCGTGTTTTATACACTTATCAAATACTCCCACATTTGAGTGTTTGCTTGTCCTCAAGTAAATTAAATTAATATGAAAAAGAGTTAGGGGAAAATTAGCAAATAAAAAGAAAATTTCACAATTAATATTAATTAACGATTGAGCAAGCCTTTTGTCAAAGCAATATAAAGCCTGATAGATCAAGTGTTATATTTAAATTGAGAAAACTTTAAAAAATGCAGTCAATTGTCCTGTATTCTAACTTGATTGCACAAGCTCTTACAATGTAATATTGGGAAGATTATTCTTTATGACAACTAAAGGAGTCGTCTCCATATACTATCTAAAATTAAAGTTTCCCATAGATGACTAAGTTGGGGTTGTCAAGAGGGACCGATTAGCTGTAAGAAGGTGCTACGCCACCTCGGTTAGGAAATGTCATCAGGTTTCTATCTTTGACCCAAGGATAGTTGAAGTTGAACGACGAGGTGAGCCTGTAGAGGAGTTGGAAGCAGTTTAGATCAGCCATGATGATCTAGTTAGGATAGTTAAAGTGGGGTCCCTGCTCATGTCGGATGTCAGGACATCACTGGTGGAATTTCTCACTTAGTATTCAGATGTGTTCGCCTGGGTTCACAGTGATATGACGGACATCGATCCCGCCATCATCTCTCACCGACTCAATATAGATCCCACTTGCTAACCAGTCCGCAAAAAAAGATGAGCCTTCAACCAAGAATGCTATGACACAATCAAAAAAGAAATTGATAGGCTACTACAAGTTGGGTTCATTCGTGAAGCAAAATATTCAAAGTGGGTCTTTAATGTTGTATTAGTAAGGAAGCTGAATAGGAAATGGTGCATATGCGTCGATTTCACTAATCTGAATAAGGCGTGCCCTAAGGACAGCTTTCCATTACCTCGAATAGATCAAGTAGTTGATGTCATAGTTGATCTTGAATTGCTTAACTTTGTGGATGTTTTTTCTGCTTATAACTAGGTAAAGATGTACGCCCCAGATGAGGAGAGAACATCCTTCATCACGAACAAGGGACTTTATTGCTATACGGTAATGTCCTTCAGCTTGAAGGATGTAGGGGCCACATATCAACGCCTGGTAAACAAGCTCTTTAAGGAACAAATCAACAAGATTATGGAAATCAATGTCGACAACATGATCACCAAGTTGATGAAGATAGTTGACCATGTGTCCTACCTCAGGGAGAAGTTTAACGTGCTGAGACAGTATGGTATGAAACTTAACCCGAAAAGTGGTCCACCAGAGAGTTTCTAGGCTACGTGGTCTACTAGAGAGGGATAGAGGCCAATCCAAAAAAGATTCAGGCCATTTTGGATATGAGATCACCTCAGACAACCAAAGAAATACAGAGCTTAGGAGGGAGAATCGTTGCACTGAGTCGATTTAGGTCTAAGTGCACAAATCGATGTCACCCTTTTTTCCAAACTATAAAAAGAGCTAAAGGGCAGGAATTGAGTGAAGATTATGAATCTGCTTCTCAAGAATTAAAAGCTTATTTAGCTAATTCGCTGATCTTAGCTAAGCCTTAAGTGGGAGATAACTTGCTGATGTGTCTGGCAGTATCTGTAACTGCGGTGAGTTCAGTTCTCATCTAGGAAGAGGAAAGAGAGTTGTAGAAACTAGTGTAGTACACTAGCAAAGCGCTGACCAATATGGAAAGAAGGAATCCTAAGCAAGAGTAGCTTGCGTTGGTATTGGTTGTATTGTCGTGAAAGCTGAGGCCATACTTTCAAGCCCACCCAATTAGTGTAATAGCCAATTTCCCTCTTAGACAAATCCTATACAAGCTAGAGAGTTCGGGAAGGCTTATGAAGTAGTGTATGGAGCTCAGCGACTTCGACATTCATTACTGACCACATAGTGTAATTAGGGGATAAGCCCTAGTTGACTTATGGCTGAGTTTACTCCTGACACAAGAAGCTCGGATGTGGACATGAACCCGAGTAAGGGCTGAGAAATAGAGATCAACCACCCATGGATCCTCCATATAGACGGGTCATCTAGCTTATAGGAGAGTCGAGCTAGGATAGTAATTACCAACCCAGATAAGGTTGAAGTAAGTTATGCATTGAGATTAGATATTAAAGCCTCTAATAATGAGATTGAGTGCGAGGCATTGATTGTCGAGCTCAAGATGGCAAGGAGTCTAGAAGTTGAGCAATTAAAAGTGAACAATGATTCCCTACTCATTGTGCACTAGGTTAATGACGAATACCAAACAAAGAAGGATAATATGGTAGCCTACTTGATGAAGGCTAAGGAGTTGATAGGGCAGTTTAGATAGGTAGGTTGCAGCAAATTCTAAGGGAAAAGAATTATAGAGCTGACATACTATCAAGGTTGGCTTCTCTAGCTAACATTTTCTTACTTGGTACTGTGTTGTTTGAGGTTTTGCCTAGGTTATCTATAGAGGAGAATGCTGAGGCAGTTCATTGTGTCTTAAGTACTCTATATTGGATGAGCCCTATTATGCAATATTTGAAGGAAGGCACCTCCCTGAAGACAAAGAGGTGACGAGAAAGCTCGAATATCACGCAGCTTGTTATTGTATTATCGAGGGTGTGCTATACAGACGAAGTTTCACTATGCCTTAGTTGAGATGTCTATATTTAGATAAGGCAAACTATGTCCTGAGGGAAATCCATGAAGGAGCTTGTGGAAATCACTCAAGGGAAAAGTCACTAGCCTACAAGACTTTGTGATAAGGATATTATTGGCGACCTATACAGAAAGATTTTTAGGTTATCTCGCAAACCTATCTCACCTGTCAAAGACATGCCAAGATGATCCAGGTTCTACCCGAGAAGTTAAGAACATTAACCTTACCTTGAGTAATGGGGGATCGACTTGATTGGACCTTTTCCAGCATATCAAGGGCAAGCTAAGTTCGTATAATGGTAATGGACTACATGAAGTAAGCAGAGGTGGAACATGGTCAAGTTCATATTGAATTAAGATAGATTTTATTTTAAATTGAAAGCAGGCTTTTTCACAGTCATATTGAATACATTTTTAATAAAAATTAAAATTGCAAAATATTTAATTATATAATAATTTATTCAAATATTTAGTAGTATTGTATAAAAAATGAAAGTTAACTTCTCACTATAGTGTTATTTGGGGGAAAAGAGTTTGAGTTTCTGTGATCATATTGAATTAGGATAGATTTTAGTTTAAATTGAAAACAGACTTTCTTACAATCATATTGAATACATTTTCAGTCGTATTAAAGATATTAGTTATATTGAACAAATTTTTGTTGAAAATCAAAATTAAGAAAATATTTAGTTACATAATAATAATTTATCCAAATATTCAATAGTATTATATTAAAAAAAATGAAAATAAACTTTCTCACGGTAGTATTATTTGGAGGACAACTGTTTATGTCTCTATGATCATACTGAATTAGAGACATATTCTATTTTAAATTGAAAGCATATTTTCTAACAAATATATTGAGTACATTGGTAGTGAAAGTCAAAATTAGAAAATATTTAATTATATAATAATAATTTATTTAAATATATAGTAGTATTATATAAAAGATGAAAGTAAACTTTTTTGCCATAGTATTATTTTGTGGAAAAATGTTTGAGTCCCTATGATAATATTGAATTTAGACAGATCTTATTTTAAATTCAAAATAGACTTTCTTACAGTAATATCGAACACAATTTTAGTAAAAACTAAACTTGCATAATATGTAATTATATAACATTAATTTATTCAAATATTTAGTAGTATTATATAAAAAATGAAAGTCAACCCATTGTTGTACTTATTCAACTTTTATTATTTTTCTTTTCTGTGCTTTCTCCCTCTCGTTTTGCAAAAAAGATTACTAAAGTTGGTATTAAAGCATCAATTATATACTTGAATGTGTGATTGAGATAAAAAAATTCTCGTGACTAAGTTCTTGGATATGTGCATAAACATATTTGCTTACATAAAATACATATCGCCATTTAATAATACAAGAATACATTAACATTCAAGAATTCTAATTTGAACTTAAATTAATATTCAAGAATAAATTCAATGATTTAAACCAGGTAAATGTGTTCGAGTTTTCCAAATGAGTGATGCAACATCTTGATATGCCATTTTTTTTTGTCATGCCATTAGGAAACCACTTTAGTATCATAAGCATACAAGGATTTGTTAAATAAAACACCAATCATGTATTATAAGCCAAGAAAATGCCAACAAGTATCTCACCAGTATATACTCCCACAAAAAGTTTCTAATAGTCTCAGGAACCTTACTCCAATCATTGAAAATGATCAAAATGGTTTGCCTTACCAATATATTCAAGTTGCTCTTCAAATCAGTCGTTTCTTTTCCAATCGGAACACCTTGTTTGCTAGGTCACAAAACAATTTTTTGCCATTTGAGCCTTACTCAGACTTGCCTTCTTGGTTATATTTCGTAATTCCCTTTATTCAAGTTAGTGAGACCTTCATCACTATTGTTCTCACTACTCTTACTCTTTGAAATCTTGCCAATATAAAAGTACAATAATTTGTCAAATAACACGGAAAAAAATTCCATAGCAATAAAGTATATGAACATAAAATGTTTAAACTAAGAAGCATCATTTATAACATTTAAAATATTTAAACATTAAAATAGCAAGTTATCTAGACAAAATGGAAACATTATTATCGAAAACAACATTTAAACAACTTTAAAATTTTTTTCATGAATAAACAGCCTCTACTATTACCTTATTGTAAAAGTTGATAAATAAATTAAACGGTAGCAACTTAAAAATACAAGATTTAAAACATTATTACCAAAAGCAATAATTATCAAATTAAGCTTGTAACTCACGATCAAGTATTAAAGGACATGAAAGAATGCAACTACTAAAAATACAACATTTATAAAACAAATCATGTAACAATGCAGTATACTAAAACAACATCAAGTAATTATAAGGTAGTAAGTAATGACTAAAATCTACTATGTTATGCTTACCATCAATCAAAATATCCTCACAATTTGATTGAGCATAATTTGCAATGTTATCATCATCCAATTGCGGGAAAACATCATATATAATGGTTGGATTACCACTATTAAGGCCACATCATCTGTATGTTCTAATTGAGTAAGTTTATTAGGCACTGAACAAACAATCGAAAATTTATCGTATATTTTATCTACTACATAGGAAATGTGTTTTACTTGACATGCTAAGATGAAGCAATTAGATGCATGTCTTATTTTATCGAGGTCGACTATTATGAAACTAAGCTCATTATACACTTTACTGTCGACCCAATCATACTTGAACATTAAAACCTTGAACATATGATAATCTAAACATCTCATATCTCATCAGTTACTCCATAAAATAACAATTTTTAAACAATCAAGTTTTTATCCTTTGCACTTGATATTTGTGTTGTTGTTGCAGTAAAGGTTACTCCATTGTTTTGAGTAGAACGCTTCTTCTCATGATCCTTGAAGCAAAATGGAACTACTTATTTAGTATCCTGAATACATTATGACATTTGGACGAGGTCTGTGTACTAAGCACTTAAAATCACTTGAAATTGATTTACCATGCCTTTAAGTTTTTATGATCTAAAAGTACAAAATTGTTACAAACATTTGTTTATCTATAAGAATACATTCATAAACAAGGTTGAATTAATTGGTTTATTAGGTAATTACCATATTTTCAAACCAATACATAAAGGCTCGAGCATGCTCATCTTGCAACCACTTTTTTCTCATAAATCTATGAGGATATTATGTCTTGAACCAAGTGTTTCCTATATAAAAAGTCAAAACATATGCAATTTAATAAATTTTACAAAAGGAAGACATTATAAAATATTGAAAAGTGTAGGATAAAGATGGAGAAGTGAAGGTAAAAAATGACTCACTTAATGTATGTCTGATTGCACCATAACATTATTTAGCAAAATGTGGTGATGGGCTTGATCTAGTAGTTGATGATTGACTTCCTTTAATTGTCTAAGAGAGAAAGGCCTATTAATAGACATCTTTTGTAAATGCCTATATGAATTTTCAATCAATTGAAGACTACTTGAGTATTTTATACAAAACTCTAGCCTCCTCAATGATGTACTATTCAGTAAGACAACCTTGAAGTTGATTACGATTACCTATATAACCTTTTAGAACTTTCATGTACCTTGCAAAAATATACATCCACATTAAGTATACTGATCCACATAACTTACTTGTTTGATAAGATGGATCAATAAATATAAAATAATGTCAAACATGGTTGGTGGAAAGTATTTCTCATACAACTCCAATGTGTTAACAACATGCAATTTATCTACCTTACAAGTATCAGTAACCATAATGCACAACCAGTTGGAGAACAAACATAATTTAATAATGGTGAATCTAACATGCTTTCGTAAAATCAACCATTTCTCTAACCGTAGTAACTTATGTATTAACACATGACAATCACGCAATTTTAATCCTTGAATCTTTAAGTTTTCTATATAGATATAAGGTTTGAAAAATTAAAACAATATTCATATGGAACCTTTAAGCTTCTGATTATTTGGCAAAACATCTTTTTTTATTTTTTTTACTTAAAATGTAATGTCGGAGGAAGCAAGATACACTTATTGACTTCTTGTAAGGTCAACTTAACCCTTATTTCTATATCAACTGGATCTGATCTCGCCTTAAACCCATCCTTTGTCTTGTCTAAAATGTTTAACGAAGTTCCATAAATATTCTCACATACATTTTTCTCGATGTGCATCACTTCAAGTTGATGGCAAACATTTAAATATTTTCAATATGCCAGCTTGAAGAATATTGACTTTTTTTTAAAACATTTATCCACATTCTCACCATCCAGTTTCCTTTTTTTATGTGCTTTTTTTTTCCATAATTATGTTCAATATCATTTATCCTCCACAAAATTTCTATTCCACTCAAAAATCTAGTTGAGAATCTAAAGTCTTGCTCATCATTGAACAATTTCTTCTGTCTTCGAAATAGATGTGCAAGTGGAAGAAAGCGATGGTGACCCATTCTTTGAGTGCTTTAAATGACTTGAATCCATGCCTTCTTTGTATATTGGACATGCATAATAACCCTTTACAGTAGCATTAGACAAGTTTTCATAAGTAGGGAAGTCACTAATTGTATACATTAGAATAGTTTGTAGGTGAACAATTGTTATTTACATGTATCATATGCCTCAGCTCCCATAACCCACATTATTTTAAGTCATCTATTAATGGGGCTAGGTATACATCAATAACATTTCCAGGTTAACAATGATCTGAAATTAATAAAGACAACAATATAAACTTCATCTTTATACATAACCATAGTGGAAGATTGTAAGTTATTAGCAAAATTGGCTAACAATTGTACTTACTACTTAATGAACTATAAAGATTAATCTCATCAACCAAAAGTGCAAGTCAGTGATTTTTGCTACTGCAAACTTAGGCCATCTCCTACCCACCAATTTCCATGATAAAGAATTAACATGATGGTGGAGTATATCATCTTTTTTCTTTTCATTTGCATGCCAAGTCAGAAACTTCGTAGTTTATAGAGATTGGAACATAATTCTAAGCTTTATAATAATAGGAAAATACCACAACACCTTGGTTGCCACATTATTTGAGTTCTTCCCTGTGCCATGACTAGAATTTTTCTATATTGATACTTCACATGAAGTGCATTGGGAGAGATGTTGGTACTATTTTCTGTACAAAACATAATCGTTGGATAAACAAGGATTTTTTTCTACAATTTATGCCTAATGCAATCAAGTAAACATGGAAGTAGTTAATAAATTTTCTAATGGTAAGATATCTTTGAAACAACAAAGTAAGTCTAAAAACTTTTATTTGATAACTTATGTTTGCCTTCGATATTGTATGGTTTAATCAACTCAGATAATTTAGTGTATTTTTGTGCATCTAGTTCAAAGTGGTTTCGCAGCATCTTACAATAAGTCTCTAAATGATTTAGGGTCACTGTTATAGTATCTAAATGCGTCATGAACCACTTCCATAGTGGTATGGATATCATTTTCTATGTAAGGGATAAGAAACTCACTTGATATATCACTTTTTTCATAAGAAGTCTAAATAGTGTAGTTTTGGTCAATACCCCTCACAAGCAAATGACTTTTGACACCCCAAAAAATTTTGAAACATAACTTTAGCACATTTTGTGCGCATACATCAAATATATTTTTGGCTTTAGAATAAAGTATTGCGAACTCCATAGATTTATTAACCACATCTTCTTATACTTTGACATTCTGTCATGCTTCATCCGTTTGTTTATGGTATATTAATAGATAATAAACCTAAGAAGGTGAAGCAAAAGTCTGTAAATAGATGTGGGTGCTATTTTATACCCTAAGTGTTTTTTTAACGTGTGACACTTTAAGACCAAGTGTTGGTATCGTTTACAAGGTAAACATAGTTGCTGTTTTGCTACAAAAATGGACTTTTTGGTTGCTGTTTTGATTAAATATTAACAATTTGAGTTAAGTTAATACACTAATGCGCTTTATTAACTAATAGTTAATTGGTAAGCTTCATTCTTTTTCTTTTTGCACTTCTATTCTATTCTATACATATACTAACAACACTAGTTTGTCTTTTAAGACTCTAGAGACTATGATATCACTAAAAGTTATATCATAAGCAAAATATTGTAGACCATATTCAAGAACTTAATACGATATCTCTTTTCACTTTGTACTTAGATAAATAAAATGAAATTTTGTACTTTAAATTTAATTGGTTTGGTTTCAAAATATAAGAGGTCAAGTGATCAATTCTTATTCTTTGTCATAACAATTTAAGAAGATTTTTTTTTTAAAAAAAAAAGATTGTACGTGCATATAAAATGAATTATCATTTTAGATGTGTGAAAACTTTAAAAAAAATTAAAAAAATAATTAAGAGAATGTAAATTAATTTGCAAACTTAAGCTTAAGCATACTTTCCTTTTGTAAATCAAGAGCTTTCTTAACATTTTTTAATTATATATATATATATATACACTATAATTAACAATGATTGTTAATTAATATGTTATGGTTCATTATATTTTGCACATGTATATACTATTTCATGAGCAATTATATATATATATATATGCATTTTAGATGTGTGAAAGTTTTATGTTTTTGGTAGTCATTTCACAGGCAAAAAGGCAGTACAAGTTTTTGGTTTCTTTTCATTGTATGCATTATATTCTATACATATATATGTTATATAAAAAATATATATATATATATATATAGTTTAATTAGTACTTGCTTAAAGATTAGGCAAGAGAGAAACTTTTAAAAGTAAACTTACACACTATAATATGCTATACGGTGGGGTATAAATGAATAACAAGAGGAATGAAAACTTGCGTCAAGTTTCATTCCTCTATTTTCAATATATGTGGAATCTTTCCACAATCTAGGTCATGTATGTTTACTACTATGGAAATATAAATGCAAAATGTACCCTAACCCCCACTTTGTTGTTTATGGTCTAAGTTTCTTCTCATAAATTAATTATAATTGCCAAAACCGAGCTAATATGCACATTGGATCAAACAAAGTAGGATGGACCTCAATCAATATGTAAAGACAACATAATCCAACCACTAAACAAATATTACCAAAAACAACATATGACACAAAGCAAAGCAAAGACATATTTATGTAATATTCAAATATTTAAAATAAAAATAATATATAACATAAAGTAAGGCAAAGACTCCCAATATTCTAGCCTTTTACACGTATACTTCGTATATTGCAACCAATAAACACAACATTTCAAAATAGTACAACTTTAATAGGAATTAAAGAGAAATCAAATGTTACCTCGTCACAAGCTTGAAATCCTATTTTCATCAGAATTGAACCACCACATGTAAAATATAGAAATAAAACATGGTTTTGGGTGACAAATAATTTAATTGTTAAAACAATTTAAAAATAACATAGAAGGTATGAAATTAATTCAATGATTGAATTACTAACCAAGACCAAAAGGTTTGAGAACAAACCTAGGTTATGTAATCAATCATTCAAATTTGTCAATCAATGAGCTCGAATACGGAGTCAAACTGAGTCAACAAACTTTTGAAGCGGGAGTTTAGACGACAAAGCAGACAAATCGACGGTGAATAATTGGATTCAATGGCAAAGAAGACGGTCAAGACCAATATGACTTAGGAAAGCACTTTGGACACTTAGAGAAAATCGGGGTCGCAATTGGTTCTGTCTTAAGGAGTAAAATGAAATCATGTTTGCCGAATAAAGTCAACAACAAATGACTTTGTTTTACCAATTTGGCCAAGCAAAAATCAATAGGAAACAATGTCATTCAACTTATTATGCACTTGCATCAATAACAACGTCATATTTATCCCCTACCAATTAATTTGAAATGCATTCAATTCTCTAAACGATATCGTTTCACTACATAATTTTTTGGCCCACTCTATCACAGGCTAAACGCCAAAAAATTAAGTTGGCATTAATTGTGTTATTATAAAATGCAAATAACTAGAATGACGACAACAAGTTGTACAAAAAATAGATGCTCTGAAGTTGAAAATATCATAAATAAAAGAATAAATATATTGTCTGTTTATCTCCCTTCGTTTATTACAAACGCAATCAATTCTTTTATTCCTTTCACTTTAAATATACAGAGGCGAAATATTGAATTAATTAACATAAAATTGATCATACTCAGAGATCATATAGATCATTAATGCCCTGAATATCATCTCCATGCAGACCTTTTGTGACTCCAGCAGGAAGTGTAGCGTACATAATTGCATCCTCAACTGAGCTGTGCCCGAGGCCAAGAAGATGACCAATTTCATGCAATGCAGTGGTCTCCAAATCATATACACCTTCGCTTGCACCCACACCCCACGTTTGGTCTGCGTTGAAGTGGAGTCTTCCATCTGACGGAGCAAACGCATGAGCTAGGGCTCCGTAGAGCTTGCCAAAAGGAACCTTGTCTCCATGATCGCCTCTGTAAAAACCAATCTTGAGATCGGCCTCATTGTAATCCTGTATTTGGGAGAATTTGAAGGGGGTTTTTGCAGCCCATGTACGAAAAGCTCGTGCAATAGGATCCTTCGCATCATCTGGGGTTCCCTGAAGAAATGCGTACGTGAGGTTGAATTTTGAAGCTGGCCATTTAGGACTGCCATCGAAAAATGCATAGTGAGCCACATTATTGAAATGACTAGATCCGTTATTTTGTTGTCCTCTCTGGCCGGAATGCATCCGAGTTGTACCATTGATTATATCTGCAACTCCGCAACGAGGTTTTTCCATCATTCTTATAGTCTTGTCATCCAAGACACCAGTAGATTTTATATGGTAATTGAGCTGGTAAGTTTTAATGGCGAATTCTAATAACTCATCGAAATCATCATCCTCTGCATCTGTTTGATTCTTGAAATAATTGTCATAGTTTAGGTAGCCAAATGTTTCCAAGTATTTTTTTAGCTCGTGGATGCCTCTAACCTTATCACCTTTATGACATCCTTCCAAATGCTCGATAAACCCAAATGGACGTGATATTTTTTCGCCATTAGAATGTGCTAAAACTGAATAACGAGTAAGAATAGAAAATAGGACCACAACAAGAGAGATAAATGAGAAGAGGGGAAAAACTTTCAAGGTTGACATTGTTAAAGAATATTGAAGAACTAGAGAAAGCTCTTGGGTAACCTTGATTCTGTCCAAGAAGGTTGAGGGCTTATATATAATGAATTTCTTAGTTCAAAGAACAAGAACTGAAATGCCAATTGAAAAACAAACCTTAGCTAAAACAGTTTTCGAGGGGGAGAAAAGAAAGAATATACAGCTCAATGTTTGAAGAAAACAAAATTTAGTTTCTTGTTGAGGGAAAACAAATGACAAGTTGTATCCACATGTACCTAAAATTGAAGAAATCTTACCTAATTATTAGTTATTCATACGTAACGCCAGCATATATATTATGAAAGAATTTAATCCTGTTAGTTTCTATTTTCGAAGCTAAGGTATACTTATAACTAGCATGGAAATAGATTCCTGTTAACGGCCTTGCCTTTTAATTTGCTTTGATTTCTCCATTTAGCTCTCCTTCTATTAGTGGTGCATGCGTGTGTCTATACATATATATTTTAAGAAAAAATTGTTATTAAGTTGAGAACAAGAGTAAAATGAAATAAAAATTCAGGAAGAAATTAATGAAATCAAATTTATAAAATTTGAAAAGAACATAACGTAATAGTTAAAATAGTTATTTGTATCCACTTGAGAAATCTCATTAAATGAAATAACTATCTAAAGTTACGCGACAAAACCCATTAAAAAGGTAATCGGGCTTGCACGTGAGGCGAAATGATAAATACTATTGTTTACGTTCTTATCTCAAAAAAAAAAAAAAATTACGAAAGTATAGATACTTTTTGAATCACAATCAATATCGGTACCCGCAATCTAGAAGCGCTAATTAATATGCTAGAACTAACAAAAAACCAATTAACTCTCTCCCAACTTCCACTTTATTTATTGGAAATTAATGTAATCAATGGATATAAAGGCTCTCCAATGATTTGATTCTCATTTTGAACACAATTCTTTGTACTTCTCGCTTTAGTTTGAAATAATTAATTTTTTATTTTTTACACCGACTTCACGTTCAAAAGCTTTTTTTTTTTTAATTTTCCTCGACTGATAGTAAAAGACTTTTAATTAATTCTTTATTTGAGTTTAGTTTTAGAAGACGAAAAATAATAAGAAGGATAGAGAGAGAACATTCTGACCATTTATTAAAAAATACAAAATCTATGTTCTGTAGATTCGGAATATGGAATTTTTTTTCTCTAGCTCTCTTTTTCTTCTTCCAAAACTCAACAACCCACGCAATTAATGCTATTGTCCGTCACAAGCATTCGTTTGTAGAAGCCTGAGAATAGATGTTGGTATAGACCCAAATTGGCAATAAGTGTATTTTTTAAAATACATATAACAATATCTATCGATGAATGACGACAAGAAGTTATACAAAAAATAGATGCTCTGAAGTTGAAAATATCATAAATAAAAGAATAAATATATTGTCTTTTTATCTCCTTCCGTCTATTACAAACGCAATCAATTCATTTATTCCTTTCACTTTAAGTATACAGGGACGAATATCGAATTAATTAACATAAAATTGATCCTACTCAAAGATCATATAGATCCTTAATGCCCTGAATATCATCTCCATGCAGACCTTTTGTGACTCCAGCAGGAAGTGTAGCGTACATAATTGCATCCTCAACTGAGCTGTGCCCGAGGCCAAGAAGATGACCAATTTCATGCAATGCAGTGGTCTCCAAATCATATACACCTTCGGTTGCACCCACACCCCACGTTTGGTCTGCGTTGAAGTGGAGTCTTCCATCTGACGGAGCAAACGCATGAGCTAGGGCTCCGTAGAGCTTGCCAAAAGGAACCTTGTCTCCATGATCGCCTCTGTAAAAACCAATCTTGAGATCGGCCTCATTGTAATCCTGTATTTGGGAGAATTTGAAGGGGGTTTTTGCAGCCCACGTACGAAAAGCTCGTGTAATAGGATCCTTCGCATCATCTGGGGTTCCCTGAAGAAATGCATACGTGAGGTTGAATTTTGAAGCTGGCCATTTAGGACTGCCATCGAAAAATGCATAGTGAGCCACATTATGGAAATGACTAGATCCGTTATTTTGCTGTCCTCTCTGGCCGGAATGCATCCGAGTTGTACCATTGATTATATCTGCAACTCCGCAACGAGGTTTTTCCATCATTCTTATAGTCTTGTCATCCAAGACACCAGTAGATTTTATATGGTAATTGAGCTGGTAAGTTTTAATGGCGAATTCTAATAACTCATCGAAATCATCATCCTCTGCATCTGTTTGATTCTTGAAATAATTGTCATAGTTTAGGTAGCCAAATGTTTCCAAGTATTTTTTTAGCTCGTGGATGCCTCTAACCTTATCACCTTTATGACATCCTTCCAAATGCTCTATAAACCCAAATGGACGTGATATTGTTTCGCCATTAGAATGTGCTAAAACTGAACAACGTGTAAGAATAGAAAATAGGACAACAACAAGAGAGATAAATGAGAAGAGGGGAAAAACTTTCGAGGTCGACATTGTTAAAGAATATTGAAGAACTAGAGAAAGCTCTTGGGTAACCTTGATTCTGTTCAAGAAGGTTGAGGGCTTATATATAATGAATTTCTTAGTTCAAAGAACAAGAACTGAAATGCCAATTGAAAAACAAATCTTAGCTAAAACAGTTTCGAGGGGGAGAAAAGAAAGAATATACAGCTCAATGTTTGAAGGAAACAAAATTTAGTTTCTTGTTGAGGGAAAACAAATTACAAGTCGTATCCACATATACATATAATTAAAGAAATCTTACCTAATTATTAGTTATTTATGTTCTCCATTTAACGTTATAATTTTTTTTGGCATGTATTCATATTTTGGTGTTTCCTTATTTATTCTTAAGTCCAAAGGAAGAAAACGAGCATCCAATGTGTAATAGGTCAAATTACGGATTAAATTTCTATATTTAATAATTGTTTAACATTACGGACAAATTAAGTCAGAACTTTAGGTTCTAATTAGTGATTGCATTTTATAATTTTATATTCTAATTAATTAGCTAGAATAACTTTTAGAACTTTAGTTATAATAACCTCTTTATTTTACAAGCTTTGGGTTATAATCATATTTAAGAATATTAATAATAACATAACTAGAAAAATAAATATCGAATTTGAAAATTAACATCAATAGTGAATAACTATGCGAACAAAAATATAAATATATATATACTATCCTTATTTTCTGTTACAGAAGATCTGATTTAATGATAGTCAAAGAGCATACTCATGAAAATGGTCGCATAATGAGAAGTTTCATAAAAATAATATAATATAAAATACTATAATATGAAAGTATTTAACTTATAGCATAACAAAATTAAATACTTCACGTACCTAAATTAGATTTGGCAAAAACCAAAAAACCTGGGCCAAGTTATTCAGGCTTTTAAAAGCATGGAATAATGTGTAAAATTATTTTTTTTTGTTTCTGGACCTGGTCAAAACCCGACCTGATTCGACTTGAATTTAAATCATTTAAAGCTTAATCCAACCTAATTATACTCCAGCCCGAGCCTCACCTAGTCCAAACTTTATTTAAAAAAGTTCGAGTATAGTTCAATTTATATTTAAGACTGAATTTAACCCAACACTAAAACCTGAGTTGAACTCAGGTCGAGTTGAGCTTCGGTTTTTTTGCCAAGCATAACCTAAGTCAACAAATTTAGCTAATATTGTGTTGTAAACGGATTGATAATGAAAAAGAAAAATATTTTAATATACGAAGCCTTAAGATTATAAAGGCTTTTGAATTCATTAATTTGCGTTCCAAATAATTACAACGCTAGGATAGAAAGAACAAAGGGGGCCTGAATAAATTCTAACGACGTGTGACTTTACACATTTTTTATTCACAGTAGCCCTCTATACTTTGACTCAGTTATCATTTACCTGCCTATTAAATTAAAATTATTATTTATCTGCTTATTGTCACAATTTTTCTATCAATTATTAAATTTTTTGTTCTTTAGTATATTTATCCTTAAGAAATTTGAACCTGTTTTGAGACTAATTCCAATCCAACTTGATTTGTTTTATTGAAAATTGAACACTGTATGAACGCACAGAAAATTTAACTTTGTGCCTTATGTAAGTGCTCAAGTATTAACCATTAAATGTATTCTAAGCAAATATTAGATAGATATATGATTAAATAAATATGAGTTCCAAAACTAAGTTATCTAATAAAAAATAAATTTAAATAAAAATAAGAAAAATAAAATTTAAACTTGTTATAAAAATTAAATGTGAAGAAAATAAAACAGTAAACATTTTGCATTAAGAATGTAATTAGTTTTCCTTTTGTTTATACAAAAAGAAAATTGACAAATCATCAGTTTTATCTTATTTGAATTCTTCTAATTTTATTTATTTATGTGATAGTAAAATAAAAACAATAATATTTTATGAATAGTGCAAGATGACCTTACCTTATACGAATCACTTGAATTTAAAATTTTTTATATTATTTTTAATTCATACATAGTCCAATCCCTTTTATGTTTTTGCCAAACACAGACTCAATACAAATGGGGACTAAGTTTTTTCGAAAATGTCATATTTCATCTTAATTAAAAACAATTCAAAATACTAAATTTTCTCTAACTTGATATCAATACATATTATTAAGAATTATTAAAATTTATATATTTAAATTTATTCATATTTTAGATCTATTCATATTTCAGATAAAAAAACTATCAGATCATAAATCTACATGGGGCACTTTAAGCCCTTAAACACAAAAGTCTATAATTTTTAGAGTCCAATAATAAAAACTCAAGTAATGTTTTAAAAATCAACCTACATGTCTTTTAAATGCCTATTTTAATATTTTAGAATAAATTTATAAAAGAATATTTGTCAGAGAGAGTTTATGCACTTTTTTATAAATTTATTGAAACTTAAATTTTACTATGAAATCAAAAAAAAATTTCTTTATTCACCGGCCATGAGCCCCAAGTGCGCCTTAATTAAACACAAGTCAGCAGTTCAAAATAATTGCAAAATGATGATTAAGGACCTATTTGTTTTTCTAACTAAAATTTGAATATAATTATTCAAATATTTAAAAGTCATTTGTGTAACATTTTCTAATTCTAAGAAATTTCGACAGAATTTTCTCTATAATATAATGTACATCATATATATAACCCTATGAACTTCAAAATTTCACTTTAAACACTTTCAATAAAATTAAACATCGACCACTTCATTTCATTACTCAATAAAATATAATCAACTCAATGACTTCTAAAATCTAAGTACAAGTATAGAAATTACATCAAAATTATACTTTACAAGGTCCTGCTCCTAAAATTATATATAGTTTTAAAAGTAGCAAAATTATTGTCTTGAAGTACCGATTCGCCTTATATTTACAAGAATCTCTTGCGTGACCTAAACTTGAAAAGTAGGGATAAACTAATCCCAATAGATATTTATATACAAAAATAATTTGAAAATTTGCAATAAATAAATTTAAACATGAAAATACTTCTTAATTTCCAACAAAAAGTGTTGTAGGATATCAAATCAAAATTTCAATTCTCATATTCATACAAACAACATAAAACACACTAATTCCATTATATAAAAAAAATTTCATAAATTTTATGCTTGCGTGCTTCATGGGCATTATCCGAAGGACTGCCGCCCAAAAAGCTGGTCATACGTACTTTAGGGGCATTATTCCCAAGGATCGTCATCCCAACAGAAACATATTTTAGAGGCATTATTCTCAAGAACCGTCGCCCCAAACAGAAACATACTTTAGAAGCATTATTCCTAGGGACCGTCATCCCAAACACCGTTGCCACATCACAACAACAATCATGGCCATCACATTTTCATTTATCAAATATATTCACAATATTTCCATACCAATTATACATTTATAAAAAGATACAACACGTGTTGATATAATTTTTTCACTGTATTTGAAAATTATTATTTAAATCCGAATCGAAAAATAATTAATTAGATCAACACGCGGTGATTTAGGAATTTCATACGCATTTATCAAAATATTAACTGTAATAAAACACTCTACTTTTCAGTTTTAAAACTAAAAGCCACTAAATGCATATAAATACTTATCTAACAAACGTGTGACAATTTTATGCCTCTATTGGTTTGTTCTTCTCCTCTTAATCACCTCTTAATACCAATTTAACAAATAATAATGAATGATAATCAAAAAATTCAAATCTATTTACCTAAAATGTATATATATATATATTTATATATTTTAAACATATATCTATATACTAACAGTTTAATATTCTACAACTAAAATATATAATTTAGTAATTTACAAAACCAAAATCAATCATTTAAAAATATATATTCAAATCAAACCTTCTTTCTTTCTTTCTCTTCTTCTCTCGGGTTCTGTCTTTGGCTTTCAATTTTCCTTTTGTAATTAACGAAAGCAAAGCTTGAATTTATATAAAACACCTACCATCTCACCTTTCCTTCCCACCCAACATTTAGTTTTTCCTTATTATGCCAACACATTGCCACATGCCCTTTTTTCCTTTCATTCTCTTCTTTTTTTTTTTTTCTTTTATTCATTTCGTTCATTTCTTTATTCCACCAATTAAGCAAATTGAGAAGAAGCACCTTGACTCTCAATTTCTATTCAAACTCCTAAACTCTATATTTTTTACCTTTTTATCTAGAATTTAAAATTTTATTACTCATTAATCCTTTTCTTGTAAAATATAAACTTATCTATTCATAATTAAATAATCTATTCCAAATGAACATTCTTATTCTTATTATCACTATTATTTTAATTTCTGTATATATGTATTAATTAAAAAAATTTTGAGTACTACAGTTTATTTTCTAACTTATGTCTAAAAATTTATTAAAATTGTCTTAATATAATTAAATCAAAAATTTTAACTGAAGTCTGATAAACTAAATGTCTAAATGAATTAAATATTTATTTTTCAATAATACCCTTAATTTATTACTTAACGTTTATATATGTTGATAATTTAACAAATTACTTTAATTTTTTAAGATACATATATATTAATATATCAGTTTTAAATTTTTTTATTTTTATAAAAAATAAATAATTTAATATTTATATTCAGATGCTCAAGATAAAAAAATAAATATAACATTTAAATTTAATTAAATTTAAATTTTAGTCATCTTCAAATTTTTTTAAAAAAAATAAAAGAACGGTTCTTAAGAATCGAAATCCTAAAATTCAGAATTTCAGCCTTATATATTCAAAATGTGTTTTTTTAAATAAATAATTGTACCTTCTTTATTTCAATAAACTACAATTATTTGCCCCAAGTATTATTGATCATGTGCCTTATCTGACATTGATATGGCCTGTAAAAAAGACATGTCCAATATATTTATGAGAAATTTGCAATAGTGATAACTGTTTATTGTCACTTTTTTAAAATAACTACTATCCAAAAACTCTTTCAAAAATGCCTAACTCATAATTTTATGGACAAATTTGCCCTTGAGCAACTTTTAACTTTTCTCCGTCTATTTCTATTTTTTTTCTTCTTTCGTCTACTTTCCTTCTTCCATATTTCTTTAATTTTCTTCTTCCATCTTCTTAAACGGATATTCCTTGAACTTCTTTACTCCAAAAACTCAAGTATATTACAATTTAAGCAAAATCAAGTGAGTAAAAGGGAAATCAGATAAATAAGCATCTGCTTTCAGAAGAAATCAAAAAAATTGTTGGGAATCCTACAAGATCCATTCGTTTTTTTTTTCTCTGACAGATGGTCAGAACTTTATCTGAGTTCAAATCCTATTGAGAGGTCCATTAGAGATCAGAAATTGTTGAAGAAAGAAAAGGATGTTTCTTTTGTCCCTTCCATGTGATCGAAAAATAAAGAAATAGTTAATATATTCAAGATAATTACGTATTTACAAAATACCGTCTCAATTCATCATATTTACCAACTATGTTTATGACGAAACCTAGAAATAGATCATTAATCCAATTTGAGTACCTCTACAGGATAGACCTTAACAGAAAACTGAAGTGGTTGAAACCTAGTTTCGAGCACAAACAAATTTTGCTCATGCTCGAAACTTACTTTCTTTGGATCATAAGCAAAATTTTTTTTTTGGGAAAACTTCTTCAATTTCATGCATAAGCAATATTTCCCCAAAAAGTTCCTATTTTCATTGTCTCTCTTACATATATTCTTATATTTTGATTTAGTATAGGCATGACTAATCGTTTAACGATAGTTACTATACATGGTAGCTCATGGAAACGAACACCAAATGGAAAGAAATACAAGGGACTTTTGGTTACTTAGATCTAAAATATTTTGACGGATAAGAATGATGTCTACAATTATGGGGTTGTTCTTGTTGAGTTGTTAACATGATTAAAGCTTGGATCTCGGACGAAGTCCAACAATAATGAAAGGATTAACATTGTTCAATATTTTCTCTTTTTAATGGAAGATAACAATCTATCTTAGATTCTAAGCTTTGAAGTAGCTGATGCAAGTGAAATGAAAGAGGTAGAAATTGTGGCTAAGCTTGCAACAAAATGCATGAGGAGTAGTGGTGTAAAAAGGCTAAAAAAAAGGAAGTTGTAGAGGAGCTTGAAAGGATAAAAGGCCACATTAGGATTCCCTCAGGGCTCAGAAGCACAGTGCACAGACCGAGAATGTATTATGTAAAAGAGAATTATCATCAAACTCAAATCTCAAATATCATTCAACAGCTATATTTGACCAATCACACAATCAAACGGCAATATCGTTCAATAATGAGAGCTACCACAGCATGCGATAATACTACTAGATTGACAAGCATCAATTTCTAGAAGTATTTGATGTTTTAGATGATACATGTGATGATACTATTGGATGGACCATGAACAATATTATGCTTGAACAATAATAATGAACAGTTACCTAATATGAATAGTAAATTATTATTATTAATAATTTTTTTACATTTTAAAGATTAAAAATTAATTTTTAAATCAATAAAAATTTGTTGAATAATAAACAATTTTTTAAATTAAAAATAATAATAAATTAAACAAGTTTAAAATAATAATATATTTAATAAATAATAAGTTTAAGATATTTATTGTTTATTATTAAATTAAAATTTTAAATGAATAATTACAATTTATAATAAATATGATAATTTATAACATTTTGATTGTAATATGATTATATATTTTGGATATTCACAAATATAAGATTGTAACACATAATATGATTATCGGTCATACTTAGATATAATTAATATAATGTAAATACATTAACAATAATCAATCTATTATAATCTTATTTTTCTTAAAAAAAATTTATATGTAAAGTTGTAGATTAATTTCAAAACAATTGACAATCATCATTTCACAATATTTACTTAAAAATTTATGCAAACTGTATATAGTTGCAACAATCAAAATTAAAATTTATTTTTTATCCATTTAAAATTCACATTTTTTATTTTTTGGATTTAAATTTAAGCAATTTAAAATTTATGCAAATTGTATTAATTCTTTAATTTATTTTAACTACATAACTAATTAATGGAACTAGTAGAGACATTTTTATTTTTTAGTTTTTGATGTTACAAAGTACAAAGTACAAAATTTTACTTTTAACCCTTTTTACTTCATTTTATTTTATATCTAACTAACAAATTATATTTAACAACACAAATCAATTTTACCAATTGCATACTAGCTTACAAAAAAAAATCCTATTAGTCTTTCTATTTTAGGAAGGTTGAAATTGAAACAGAACAAAAGTATAATATAATTATTATATAAGTTCAACATATCTATAAATAATGTGTATTTTATCCATTTAAAATTTTACATTTTTAGATCTTTAGATTTAAATTTTAAAAATTTATGTAGCATTTGTTAACCAAAATTGCATGAATAGCTAAATTTGTATTAAGTTTTATTTTAATAATTTTATAATTTTATAATTTCAGTTTTATTATTAAAATTCAATTTTATTTGTGCGAAGCAAAGGAGGACAAACTGAATATCTCTCTTCAGATTCGAGAGACGTTCCTATGTGCTTGATCAATGACATAAGTGATCGTTTAGTTTAACAGGAAGAATGAAGTGATAGTGAATAGCAGCACTTAGTAGGTAGGCGATCAGGATAGGTG
The DNA here is from genome assembly GCA_022749755.1 of Azadirachta indica. NCBI lineage: Eukaryota > Viridiplantae > Streptophyta > Magnoliopsida > Sapindales > Meliaceae > Azadirachta > Azadirachta indica. Next base: position 1,344,449 of record CM040452.1, on the reverse strand, counting down.
AAAATTAGACTTTCCTTATCTACGCAATTATGGATACCTCTACCCCCGATACGCTAGGAGAGTCTCAGTAGCTATTTGCCTCGCCTTAACTGCGGCAGTCCCGCCTAACCAACTGAACTGCCCTTACCCACTGACGAACATTAGAATGGATCGATCTGGCCTGGCAGCACACGATCTAGTAGTGCACTTAGCAATAGCGAAACTCATTCTACTTCGTACCTTTGACTTTCAATCCAATTAGGTTGAATGTATATCTTATTGAAGCTTCTTATACCTTAGGAAATCTATAAAAGAAAAGAGGAAGAAAGGGCCAAACAGACGACTCATCCTTCCCTTCTATCAAAAATCTAACGATTGGCTCGCTCTCTCCTATCTCAACCGGAAAAAAGCCTTATAAACAGGAAAGAAACAGGCGAAGGAGAATTGGAAGAACCGGAAGAAAAAGCCTGAAGTTCTCACTCTCAAAAGTTCCCTTATCTAACTATTGATTGGGCCAATGTTATTGGTTATGAGTTGAATAGTAGCCCAAATAATAAAGCACTCCAGCACGGCCTAGCTCATGAGTAGCTCAACACGGCCCAGCATAGTATGATTACTATTTGTGGCACAATATAGCACAGCATGTGGGCCTTTTTAGCCCAGCCCATGAACAATGTTATGCCACGTCAAGCTGTGCGAACACTGTTCATGGGCTGGGTCGTCTGACCCATTTTACCACCTTTACTTGTAAACTAATGTCCAAATAGTAATTTTATGAATCCACTACATTAATAGGTTAATCAACAAGATCAAAGAAATCTAGTGAATAATTTTCTTAGATTTCACAGGTTCAATAGTAAGACTAAAGACAAAAGGAAAAAGTGGATCACAATGATGATCACCAACATTCATAGGCAGCTAATCAACACTCTTGAACCAAGTACGCGGCATCTTTCCACTGAATCCATAATCTGTATAAAAGTACATCAACAACTCCCTCGCTTAAGGAACATGGTCAAGTTCATATTGAATTAGAATATATCTTATTTTAAATTAAAAGCAAACTTTCTCACCATCATATTGAATACATTTTTAGTAAAAATTAAAATTGCAAAATATTTAGTTATAGTAATTTATTCAAATATTTAGTAGTATTGTATAAATTAAAAATGAAAGTTAAATTTCTCACTATAGTTTTATTTGGGGAAAAAGCGTGTTTGAGCTTCTGTGATCATAGTGAATTAGGATAGATTTCATTTTAAATTGAAAACAGATTTTCTTATGGTCATATTGAATACAGTTTCAGTCATATTGAATATATTTCAATCATATTAAAGATATTTTTAATCATATTGAAAACATTTTTATTGAAAATCAAAATTAAAAAAATATTTAATTACATGATAATAATTTATCCAAATATTCATTAGTATTATATTAAAAAAAAAGAAGATAAACTTTCTCACGATAATATTATTTGGAAGAAAACTATTCGAGTCTCTATGATCACAGTGAATTAGGGACATATTCTATTTTAAATTGAAAACATATTTTCTAGCAGACATATTGAGTACATTTGCAAAGAAAGTCAAAATTACAAAATATTTAATTATAAAATAATAAGTTATTCAAATATATAGTAGTATTAAATGAAAAATGAAAGTAAACTTTTTTCCGTAGTATTATTTTGAGGAAAATTGTTTGAGTCCCTGTGATGATATTGATTTTGGACAAATTTTATTCTAAATTGAAAATAGATTTTCTTACAGTCAATTTGAATACAATTTCAGTGAAAACTAAAATTGCATAATATTTTATTATATAATAATAATTTATTCAAATATTTAGTAGTATTATATAAAAAATGAAAGTTAACCGATAGTTGTACTTATTCAACTTTTATTATTTTTCCTTTTTGTGCTTTCTTCCTCTCTTTTTGCAAAAAGATTATTGAAGTTGGTATTAAATTAACATTTTGGCTTATGAACAATAATGCACTTTAACTCATCCTAAAATTTTTTGACAGCCTTGATTCCACAGAAGCAGTCTAATGCTTTTGCTTGATGAATTTGTATTGTAAAGGAGACTTCTCCAGTGATTTTTGATCATCTTTATTGGGAATAATATAGTCCTCAAATGATGTCTAAAATTACAAAAGGCCACCTCCAATAGGTGCATAACTTGTTTGTTACTTTGACCATCAAGCTCAAAGTGTTTCTACATGTAAACATAATAGCATAAAATTTAATGGTTTACAAATCATATAAGAATGTCGTAACGCTAAAAGATTGTTGGTTTGTCATTTGTAAATTAAACAATTAAATTGATAAACATAATTTTTTGTTTTTGAAGTCTTCTTGGAGCCCTAAAATATATGGTATTAGATCTATGCACATGCATGTATAAATATTATTTCTTAGAAAAAGAAAATAGCATTGTGAAATTATTGACAAGCATGCATAAATATGATTTTTATTTAAGAAAAATTAGAATGTTAGAACTCTTCACTTGAATGTATAGCATATTTTTTAAAAAATATATATTTTTTAATTTTTTACATGCATTACTAAAACTCAAATTCTAAAAATTAATTCTAACAAAACTGAAAATAAGTATATAATTGTAATTATTTTACTATTCAAAAAATTCTTGTCTTAGGGAGTAAATACTAAAATTATATGGTAAACCATGCATTAGATTAGTGTAAAAATTTAATTTAGAACCAAGAATTAATTACTGAATCAACTTAATTTATTCAATGTGAAAATTAAATTGAACACTAGCTTGCAACCACTTAACTGGATTCGAGTTATTGAAAGAAAATTTTAACCTACATAACTAAGTAAAATCAACTTTAAAATTAGCAATTTACCTAAATAAAATAAATATTACCTGTACACTAAAATAAAAAGAAAAAAACTCTCAATAATATCTTCTATTTTGATTAATAAATTCCATGGCATATATTTAAAAAATACAATAAATAAAACTAAAGTTGTCTGATACATTATTGCAAACCATATTATTCAAAATGTACATTACTAATAATGTAAACTAAGATACTAAGCAATGCAAATGAAAAATATATATATATATATACATATTTAAAAATCTTAATAGTTATTATTAAGACCAAAATATTTGTTTAAATTTTTTAAGAATGAAAAATGGTTCAAATGCATATATATAGCTTAAAATTACAAAAAATGGCAACATCCATGCACCTAAATTTGTTTGCACGTTCTATTATATATGTCTTAGATAGAATTATATTCTATTGCAATAACTAATTGTACACAAATCCAAATAAAGCATCAATTACATAGTTCGATGCAACATCTTGATATGCTATTTATTTTTGTCATGCCATTAGGAAACCACTTTAGTATCATAAGCATACAACGATTTGTTAAATGAAACACCAATCATGTATTATAAGCTAGGAAAATACCAACAAATATCTCACCAGCACATACTTCCACAAAAACAATCTCAGGAACCCTCCTCTAGTCATTGAAAATTATTAGAATAGTTTGCCTTATCAGTATACTCAATTTGCTCTTCAAATCAGTCGCTTCTTTTCCTACTAGAACACCTTTTTTGCTATGTCACATAACAATTTTTTGTCGTTTGAGCCTATACTTAAGCTTGCCTTCTTGGTTATATTTTGTGATGACCTTTTATTCAAGTTAGTGAGACTTTCATCACTGTTGCTATCACTACTCTTACTCTTTGTGATCCTACCAATATAAAAATGCAATAATTTATCAAATAACATGGAAAAAAATTCCATAGTAGCAAAGTATATGAACATACAATGTTTAAACAAGCAAGTATCATTTACAACATTTAAAATATTTAAACATTAAAATAGGAAGTTATCTAGACAAAATTGAAACATTATTATCGAAAACAACATTCAAACAACTTAAAAAAATTTTCCATGAACAAACAGCCTCTATTATCACCTTATTGTAACAATAGAAAATGTGTTTTACCTGACATGTTAAGATGAAGCAATCAAATGTATGACTTATTCTATCGAGGTCTACTGTTAGGAAAGCAAGCTCATTATACACTTTACTATCAGCCCAATTACACTTGAACATTAAAACCTTGAACATATGATAATCCACATATCTCATATCTCATCAATTACTCTATAAAATGACATTTTCTAAACAATCAGGTTTTTATTCTTCGCACTTGATATTTGTATTGCAAAAATGGTTACTCTATTATTTCAAGTAGAATGCTTCTTAGCATGCTCCTTATAACAAAATGGAAACCATTTAGTTAATATCCTAAATACATTATAACATGTAGACGACATCTTTGTGCTAAGCACCTGAAATCACTTGAAATTGATTTACTGTACATCTAAGCTTTTATGATCTAAAAGTACAAAGTTACAAAATTTTGTTTATCCATAAGGATATATTCACAAGGTTGAATTAATTGGTTTATTAGATAATTATCTCATCTTCCAACCAATACATAAAGGCTCGAGTATGCTCACATTGCAACCACTTTTCTCTCATAAATCTATGAGGATATTGTGTCTTCAACCAAGTAAAGTGTTTCCTATACAAAAATTCAAAACATATGCAATTTAATAAATTTTACAGAAGGAAGACACTATAAAATATTAAAAAGTGTAAGATAAAGATGAAAAAGTGTATGAAAAAAATGGCCCACTTGATGTATGTATGGTTGCACTATAACATTATTTAGCAATATATGGTGATGGGCTTGCTCTAATAGTTGACGATCGACTTTCTTTAATTGTTTAAGAGAGAAAGGCCTATCAATAGACATCTTTTGCTGATGCCCATGTATATTTCCAATCACTTGAAGACTACTTAAATATTCGTACAAAACTTTATAGCCTCCTTAATGATGTAATGTTTATCAATACAACCTTGAGGCCAGTTACAACGACCACATAACCTTTTAGAACTTTCATATACCTTACAAAAAGATACATCCACATTGGGTACACCGGTCTACATAATTTAATTGTTTGATAAGATAAATCAATAAATGTAACATAATGTCAAACACAGTTAGTGGAAAGTATTTCTCATGTAACCCCAATATGTTAACAATATGCAATTTATCTAACTTATAAGAATCTATAATTGTAGCGCATAACCAATTAGAGAACAAACACAATTTAATAATGGTGAATCTAACATATTTTCGTAAAATTGACGATATCTCCAACCATAATAACTATTGTATTAACATGTGACAATTACGCGATTTCAATCTTTGAATTTTTAAGTTTTCTATGTATACAAGTTTGAAAAAAAAAATCCCACTGGAACCTTTAAGCTTCCGATTGTTTGGTAAATCATCTTCCTTTTTTTTCTACTTAAAATGTAACTAGCCAGAGAAAGCAAGATACACTTATTAACTTCCTGCAGTGCAACCTTTGTTTCTATGTCAACTAAACCCAATCTCGCCTTAAACCAATCCTAAGTCTTGTCTAAAATGTTTAACAAGGTTCCATAAATGTTCTTACATATATTTTTCTCAATGTCATCACTTTAAGTTGATGGCGAACATTTATATATTTCCAACATGCCAGCTTGAAGAATATTGACTTCTTTTTAAAACATTTATTCACCTTTCCACCATCCAATTTCCTCTTCTTTATGTGCTTGTTTTTTACAAAATTATGTTTGCTATCATTCATCCTCCACAAAATTTTTGTCCCACTCAAAAATCTAGTTGAGGATCTAAAATCTTGCTCACCGTTGAACGCTTTTTTCTGCGTTTGAAATGGATGTGCAAGTAGAAATAAGCAACAGTGACCCATTTTTGGAGTACTTCAAATGACTTGAATCTGTGCCTTCTTTGTATATTGGACATGCATAATAACTCTTTGCAGTTACACCAAACATGTTTCTATGAGCAGGGAAGTTATTAATTGTCTACATTAGAATAGTTCGTAAGGAGAACAATTTTTTTTTTTTACATGCATTATACACCTCAACTCCTACAATACACATTATTTTCAAGTTATCTATCAACTGGGCAAGGTATACATCAATAACATTACCGGGTTGACAAGGGATCTGACATTAACAAAGACAATAACATAAACTTCCTCTTCATACATAACCATAGTAGAAGATTATAAGTATAAGCAAAACTGGCCAACAATACTAGTTAATGAACTATAAGGATTAATCTCATCAACTAAAAGTGCAAGTCAGTGATTTTTACTACTGTAAACTTGGGTCATGTACTATCCACCAATTTCTATGATAGAGAATCAGCAAGATGGCGAAATATACCATCTTTTTTTTTCATTTGCATGCCAAGTCAGAAGCTTTGCAGTTTGTAAAGATTGGAACATAATTCTAAGCTTCGTTATAGTAGAAAAATACCACAACACCTTAGTTACCACATTATTTGAGTTTTTCCCTGTGCCATGACTAGAATTTTTTTTATATTAATACTTCACATGAAGGGCATTCGGAGAAATGTTGGTACTGTTTTCTATACAAAACACAATCATTGGATAAACATGGATTTTTTTTTTACAATTTATGCGTAATGCAATCATTTGCTTCTTCGCCTTATAAATGAAAGTAATTAATAAATTTTCTAATGATAAGATATCCTTAAGACAACAAAGTAAGTCTAAAAAATTTTATCTGACAACCTGTGTTCACCTTTGATATTGCATAGTTTAACCAACTCAGATAATTTAGTGTATTTTGTGCATCCAATGTGAAGTGGTTTCTCAGCATTTTACAATAAGTTTCTAAATGATTTAGTGTCATTGTCATCGTATCTTAATGCATCTTGAATTATTTTCATAATGGTATGGATATCATTATCAATGTAAGGGTCAGGAAACTCACTTGATATATCACTCTCTTCATAACAAGTCTAAATAGTGTAGTTTACGTCAATACCCCACACAAACAAATGATTTTTAACACCCCAAAAAATTTTAAGACATAACTTTAACACACTTTGTGCATGGACATCAAATATATTTTTGATTTTCGGAATAAAGGATTGCAAACTCCATAAATTTATTAACCACATCTTATATTTGACATTCTATCATGCTTCATCCATGATTTGTCTATGGTATATTAATAGATAATAAACCTAAAAAGTGAAGCAAAAGTTGGTAAATAGATATTGGTGCTATTTTATACTCTAAGTTTTTTTTTAACGTGTGACACTTTAAGACCAAGTGTTGGTATCGTTTACAAGGTAAACATAGTCGCTGTTTTGCTACAAAAATGGACTTTTTGGTTGCTGTTTTCATTAAATATTAACAATTTGATTTAAGTTAATACACTAATGCACTTTATTACTAATAGTTAATGGGTAAGCCTCATTCTTTTTCTTTTTGCACTTCTATTATATTCTATACATATATTAACAACACTAGTTTGTCTTTTAAGACTCTAGAGTCTGATATCACTAAAAGTTATATCCTAAGCAAAATATTTTAGACCATGTTCAAGAACTTAATATGATATCTCTTTTCACTTTGTACTTAGATAAAAAAAATGAAATTTTGTAGTTTAAATTTAATTGGTTTCTTTTCAAAATATAAGGTCAAGTGATCAATTCTTATTCTTTGTCGTAATAATTTTAGAAGAAATTTTTTTCAAAAAAATTGTATGTACGTATAAAATGAATTAGCATTTTAGGTGTGTGAAAACTTTAAAAAAATTAAGAGGTTGAAAATTAATTTGCAGACTTAATCATAAGTTAAGCATACTTTCTTTTTGGAAATCAAGAGTTTTCTTAACATTCTTTAATTATATATATATATATTGTAATTAACAATAATTGTTAATTAATATGTTATGGTTTATTATATTTTGTACATGTATATATAGTTTCACAAGCAATTATATATACATATATATGTGCATTTTAGATGTGTGAAAGCTTTCTGTTTTTGGTAGTCATTTCACAAGTAAATAGGTAGTACAAGCTTTTGGTTTTCTTTTCATATTATGCACTGTATTCTATATATATATATATATATAAATATATATATATAATATATATAAACATATATATATATATAGTTTAATTAGTACCTGCTTAAAGATTGGGTAACAGAGAAACTTTTAAAAGTAGACTCACACACTATAATATGCTATGTAGTAAGGTATAAATGAATAAGGAGAGGAATGAAAACTTACGTCCAGTTTCATTCCTCAATTTTCAATATATATGGGATGTTTCCACAATACTGGTTATGTATGTTTACTATTATGGAAATATAAAAGCAAAATGTACCCCAACTCCCACTTTGCTATTTATGGTCAAGTTTATTCTTATAAATTAATTCTAATTGCCAAAATTGAGCTAATATGCACATTTGATAAAACAAAGTAACCTGGACCACAATCAATAAAAGCAAAATGTACCCCAACCCCCACTCTGCTGTTTATGGTCTAAGTTTATTCTTATAAATTTATTCTAATTGCCAAAACCGAGCTAATATGCACATTCGATAAAAAAAAGTAACATGGACCACAATCAATATGTAAAGACAACATCTTCCAGCCACTAAACAAATAATCCAAAAAACAACATATAACACAAAGCAAAGCAAAGACATATTTATGTAATATTCAAATATGCATAGACACTAAAATATTCGAAACAAAAAAAAATTAAATAACATAAAGGAAGGCAAAGACTCCCAATATGACTTAGGAAAACACTTTGGACACTCAGAGAAAATCAGGGTCGCAATTGGTTTTGTCTTCGGGAGTAAAATGACATCATGTTTGCTGAATAAAATCAACAACAAATGATTTGTTTTACCAATTTGGTCAAGTAAAATCAATAGGAAACAATGTCATTTAACTTACTATGCACTTGCATCAATAACAACGTCATATTTGTCCCTAGCCAATTAATTTCAAATGTCTCAGTTCTCCAAACAATATCGTTTCAATACTTAATTTTTTAGCCCAATCTATCACGAACTAAATGCCAAAAAATTAAGTTGGTAGTAACTGCGTTTTTCCAAAATGCAAATAACTATGTCTATTGATGAATGACGAGAACAAGTTGTACAAAAAATAGATGCTCTGAAGTTGAAAATATCATAAATAAAAAAATAAATATATTGTCTTTTTATCTCCCTCCGTCTATTACAAACGCAAACGCAATCAATTCACTTATTCTCTTCACTTTAAATATACAGAGGCGAAATATCGAATTCATTAACATAAAATTGATCCTACTCAAAGATCATATAGATCCTTAATGCCCTGAATATCATCTCCATGCAAACCTTTTGTGACTCCAGCAGGAAGTGTAGCGTACATAATTGCATCCTCAACTGAGCTATGCCCGAGGCCAAGAAGATGACCAATTTCATGCAATGCAGTGGTCTCCAAGTCATATGCACCTTCGCTTGCACCCACACCCCATGTTTGGTCTGCGTTGAAGTGGAGTCTTCCATCTGACGGAGCAAACGCATGAGCTAGGGCTCCGTAGAGGTTGCCAAAAGGAACCTTGTCTCCATGATCGCCTCTGTAAAAACCAATCTTGAGATCGGCCTCATTGTAATCCTGTATTTGGGAGAATTTGAAGGGGGTTTTTGCAGCCCATGTACGAAAAGCTCGTGCAATAGGATCCTTCGCATCATCTGGGGTTCCTTGAAGAAATGCATACGTGAGGTTGAATTTTGAAGCTGGCCATTTAGGACTGCCATCGAAAAATGCATAGTGAGCCACATTATGGAAATGACTAGATCCGTTATTTTGCTGTCCTCTCTGGCCGGAATGCATCCGAGTTGTACCATTGATTATATCTGCAACTCCGCAACGAGGTTTTTCCATCATTCTTATAGTCTTGTCATCCAAGACACCAGTAGATTTTATATGGTAATTGAGCTGGTAAGTTTTAATAGCGAATTCTAATAACTCATCGAAATCATCATCCTCTGCATCTGTTTGATTCTTGAAATAATTGTCATAGTTCAAGTAACCAAATGTTTCCAAGTATTTTTTGAGCTCGTGGATGCCTCTAACCTTATCACCTTTATGACATCCTTCCAAATGCTCGATAAACCCAAATGGACGTGATATTTTCTCGTCATTAGAATGTGCTAAAACTGAACAACGTGTAAGAATAGAAAATAGGACAATAACAAGAGAGATAAATGAGAAGAGGGGAAAAACTTTCGAGATCGACATTGTTAAAGAAAATTGAAGAACTAGAGAAAGCTCTTGGGTAACCTTGAATCTGTCCAAGAAGGTTGGGTGGGGGCTTATATATAATGAATTTCTTAGTTCGAAGAACAAGAACTGAAATGCCAATTGAAAAACAAACCTTAGCTAAAACAGTTTTCGTGGGGGAGAAAAGAAAGAATATACAGCTCAATGTTTGAAGAAAACAAATTTTAGTTTCTTGTTGAGGGAAAACAAATTACAAGTCGTATCCAAATGTGCCTATAATTAAAGAAATCATACCTAATTATTAGTTATTTATATTCTCCATTTCACATTATAATTTTATTGGCATGTATTCATATTTTGGTGTTTCCTTATTTATTCTCAAGTCCAAAGGAAGAAAACAAACAGCCAATGTGTAATAGGACAAATTACGGATTAAATTTCTATATTTAATAATTGTTTAACATTATAAACTGTGTTTAAGGATATTTTAGTAAGTGCACCACTTCTGTTAAAGTACAAACTCTGTAGGGGATGTTTGTGTCCTTTTCCACAATTTTCTAGTAAATTAAAATTTTCACAAATCTCAAGAGAAGTATATAGAAGTACCCAAATTAAAATATCTGCATTTAAAATATGTCTGTTGTGCTTCAAGTTTAAAATTATATATATATGATATTGATTTTAAGATCTTTCATTAATAATATTTGTACTTTCTCACTCTATCTTAACTATATGTTGTAGTTAACTAAGATAAACTCCAAAACTCTAGCTACGATGGTAAGGAAGGAGGATGTTTTGACATTTCTCCCATGAGGTTTTAGCTTTCATCACCTGGAGAGAAAGTGAAGATTATATCACATACCTACCCCATAATGTTAGTCAACTAACCCCAAATAGTGAATATACAAAAAAGTCTACAAGTATCATAGCATACGCTTTGCAAACGGAACTTGTAGTATAATCCATTAAGCATAAAAATGGCATTGACCAAGTCTTCGAATCCCCTTTTGAAACATTTTGCCATACCCACCACCAGTCGCGCAGCTGTTGTCAATGAAAGCATCGTATATCAACAAGAAGTAAGTGCCAAACGCAAACCATTCAAGGAAGAAGATCAAAATGGACAAAGCGTTGGCCATCCTTATGATAACAACATATTCCTTGGTATAATTAATAATCACATTTAAAAGAAATTCAACAAAAACAAGGAGCTTGAATTAGACTTTTTCACTAACAAATATTAAATTATAAAGTTATGAATAATGGAAAAAAAAATTAGAAAAGTAAGGTAACAAGTGAACTACATAAAAATCAAATTTTATTATGATTCAAATAATTAATTCGTAATATTTTGGGATAGTAGCTTTCCACTCTAAAAAAGAATTGATATCCACTGCGATATTTATTTTACTCCTATTTGTCTACACAAATAAATACTTTTAATATTTCACTGTATCTTGGTTTATTCTAAAAAATATATTAGAAAAAAATAGCAATTATTCTCTATTTTGTGGACGAATTACAACTTACCTATTATTTTGAAAATATACATTTATCTCTCTACTATCACAAGTTAATTGTTAACTTTTTTTTGTCACTTAATACGTTTAGCGACAAGAAATCCAAACCTATTTTGGGCCTAAATTTCAATAAGACCTAATTTATTTAATTTTAAAAATTTAGGTTTAAAACTTCAGGTCTTAATTAAAAAAATTATGTTCAAAACTTCAAGTTCTTATTCAAAAATTTACATTTAGAGCTTCAAGTTCTAATTAATAAATTATATTCAAAACTTTGAGCTCTAATATAATAATTTGTTATCCAAAACTTCAGGTTCCAGTAGAGAATTAATTCAAGAATTTCAAGTTCTAATCTTAATAATTGTTTAATGAAACTTCTTGTTCTTATAGTCATTATATGAAAATTTAGGTCTTTATTTTATTATATAGAGTTTCAGATTAATATAGTTGATATATGAAATTCAGACTTGTACAAATGATATATGAAATTTCATCCCTATACCGATGATATTTTGTTGATTTAGAATTCCAGGTTCTAATCTAATAATTTTTAAGTCAGAACTTTAGGTTCTAATTAGTGATTGCATTTTATAATTTTATATTCTAATTAATTAGCTAGATTAACTTTTAGAACTTTAGTTATAATATAATAACCTCTTTATTTTACAAGCTTTGGGTTATAATCACATTTAAAAATATTAATAATAACATAACTAGAAAAATAAATATCAAATTTGTAAATTAACATCAATAGTGAATAACTATGCTAACAAAAATATAAACATATAATATACTATCCTTATTTTCTGTTATGGAATCTGATTTAATGACAGTCAAAGAGCATACTCATGAAAACGGTTGCATAATGTGAAGTTTCATAAAAATAATATAATATAAAATACTATAATATGAAAGTATTTGCTTATAACATAAAAAAATTAAATACTTTACATACCTAAATTAGGTTTGGCAAAAACCAAAAAACCTGGACTAGGCTATTCGGGCTTTTAAAAGTATGGAATAATATATAAATTTTTTTTTTGTTTCTGGACTTAGTCAAAACCCAACCCAATTCGACTCGAATTTAAATCATCTAAAGCTCGATCCAACCTGAATTATTCTCGAGCCCGAAGCCCACTTAGTCCAAACTTTAGTAAAAAAAGTTCGAGTACAGTTCGGTTTATATTTAGGACTGAATTTAACCCAGCCCTAAAACTTGAGTTGAACCCAAGCTGAGTTGAGCCTGGATTTTTTTGCCAAGCATAACCTAAGTCAACAAATTTAGCAAATATTGTATTTGTAAACATATTGATAATGAAAAAGAAAAATACTATAATATACAAAGCCTTAAGATTATAAAGGCTTTTGAATTCATTAATTTGCGTTCCAAATCATTACAACACTAGGATAGAAAGAACAAAGGGGGCCTAATAAATTTTACCGACATGTGACTTTACACATTTTTTATTCACAGCAGCCCTCTATATTTTGACTTAGTTATCATTTACCTGTCTATTAAATTAAAAGTATTATTTATCTACTTATTATCACAATTTTTCTGTTAATTATTAAATCTTTTGTCCTTTGATATATTTATCCTCAAGAAATTTGAACCTGTTTTGAGACTAAATTCCAATCCAACTTGATTTGTTTTATTGAAAAATTAAACACTATATGAACGCACAAAAACTTTAACTTTGTGCCTCATGTAAGTGCTCAAATATTAACCATTAAATGTATTCTAAGCAAATATTAGATAGATATATGATTAAATAAATATGAGTTCCAAAACTAAGTTATATAATAAAAAAAATTTAAATAAAAATAAGAAAAATAAAATTTAAACTTTTTATAAAAATTAAATGCGAAGAAAATAAAAACAGTAAACATTTTGCATTAAGAATGTAATTAGTTTTCCTTTTTGTTTATTAAAAAAAAATTGACAAATCATCGGTTTTATCTTATTTGAATTCTTCTAATTTTATTTATTTATGTGATAGTAACATAAAAACAATAATATTTTATGAATAGTGCAAGATGACCTTACCTTATACAGATCACTTGAATTTAAAATTTTTTATATTATTTTTAATTTATGTACAGTCTAATCCTTTAAATTTTTGTTGCCAAACAGAGACTCAATACAAACGGGACTAAGTTTTTTTTTGAAAAGGTCACATTTTATCTCAATTAGAAATAAGTCAAAATATTAAATTATTTGTAATTTGATATTAATGTATATTATTTAGAATTATTAAAATTTATATATTTAAATTTATTCAGATTTTAGATCTATTCATATTTCAAATAAAAAACTATCAAATCATAAATTTGCATGGGGCACTTTAAGCCCTTAAACACAAAAGTCTAGAATTGTTAAGAGTCCAATAATAAAAACTTAAGTGATGTTTTAAAAATCAACCTACATATCTTTGAAATGCTTATTTTAATATTTTGGAATAAATTTATAAAAGAATATTTGTAAGAGAGAGTTTATGCACCTTTTTATAAATTTATTGAAACTTAAATTTTACTGTAAAATCAGAAACTTTTTTCTTTATTCGCCGGACTTGAGGCCCAAGTGGGCCTTAATTAAACACAAGTCACCAATTCAAAATAATTGCAAAATTATGATTAAGAATCTATTTAGTTATCTAATTCAAGTTTGAATAATTATTTAGATATTTCAAAATTGTTTATTTTTTAATTTATATCTAAAAATTTATTAAAATTATTTTAATATAATTAAATCAAAAATTTTAACTTAAGTTTGATAAACTAAATATCTGAATGAATTAAATATTTTATTTTTTAATAATACCCTTAATTTATTACTTAATATTTATATATGTTAATAATTTAACAAATTACTTTCAAATTTTTTAAGATATATATAACAATATATCATTTTTAAATTTTTTATTTTTATAAAAAATAAATAATTTAATATTTATATTCAAACATTTAAGGTAAAAAAACAAACAATTAAATTTAAATTTTAATCATATTAACGTTAAAAAATAAAAAAAAGGAACACTTCCTAGTACTCAAATCCTTAAATCTGGAATTTCAGCCTTAAATATTCAAAACTTGTTTCTTTCAATAAATAATTGTCCCTTCTTTATTTCAGTAAACTGCAATTATTTGCCCCTTGTACAATTATTGATCATGTGCCTTATGCGACATTGATATGACCTATCAAAAAGACATGTTGAATATATTTATTGTCCAACACATGAAACATGTGTGTGCACATGAATACTTCATGTAACCCACCAACAAATGATACATATATTTCCATACTATTATCTTTTTCACTGTAGCCCTTAAAAAAATGCTCTTACTGGTATGATAAAACTGTCTGAATGAGCTTGCATAGGTAGTACTATTGAATTATTAAAGTGGTTATCGGGTATAACATGAAAAAGAATATCACATTTATAAATAAAATTAAGATAAAAATAATAATATATTAATTACTAAGACAACGAGACTTGATTATAATATATTAAATGCATTATATCAAAATTAAACATATTTCATCCAACATTAAGTGTCTATTTGTTTTTTAATCTTAAGTTTGAATATAATTTAAATTCAATCATTTAAATGTTTTAAAGTTTTTATTTTCTAACTTAATACTGAAAATTCTGATAATTATATATGAATAAAATAAATTAAAGTTTTTAAACACTGATGTCTGAAAACTAAATAAGTTTTTTGGTTTTAATACACTAAAATATCATAAAATTTATTTATTTCCTAATATGATGAGTTTATTTTAATTATTTTTAAGAATATGATAAGTAAAATTAATAATTTTAAATATTCACATTTAAATATGATAAACAAAAAAACAAATATGTTATTCAGAATTATTAAGATTTATATGTTTAAATTTATCCATGTTTGATATCTATTCATATTTTAGATAAAAAACTAACAAAACTTTTGTCTACTTAATGCTACATTTTTTCTAAATTTAATTTTAATTATACTTGTCCTAATTAAAATAAGAGAGAAATTTATTACAAATATAAGTCGTCTAATATCTTGGCTAAGGATTAAATATATATAAATTTATTGTCCTCTTTTTATGTTGTGGAAGATCTAATTTAATAGCAATCAAAAGTATACTCATAAAAACAGCTACATAATATTACAAGTTTAATAAAAATAATATAATATAAAATAATATATGTGAAAGTATTTAGCTTATAACATAAAAAATATTTAATACTTCACATACTTAAATCAACAAATTGAGCTAATAATCTGTTGTAAATAGATTGATAATGAAAAAGAAAAATGTTATAATATACAAAGCCTTAAGATTATAGAGGCTTTTGAATTCATTAATTTGCATCCCAAATCATTAAAATGCTAGGATGGAAGGGGGCTGAATAAATTCTACCGATATGCAACTTTTCACATGTTTTATTCAAAGCAACCCTCAATATTTTGCTCAATTATCACTTACCTGCCTATTAAATTAAAAGTATTATTTATCTCCTTACTATCACAATTTTTCTGTTAATTATTAAATCTTTTGTCCTTTGATATATTTATCCTTAAGAAATTTGAACCTATTTTGGACCTAAATTTCAATCCAACTTGATTCATTTAATTGAAAAATTAAATACTATCAGAACGAATAGAAACTTTGTGCCTCATGTAAATGCACAAGTATTAGCCATTAAATGTATTCTAAGCAAATATTAGATAGATGATTAAACAAATATTAGTTCCAAAAGCTCAAAACAATAAAGAGAACCAAATTATCTAACAAAAAATAAGAGAAACAAACTTTAAACTTTTTATAAAAATTAAAGGTGAAGAAAAGAAAACAGTGAACTTGTTGCATTAAGAATGTAATTAGTTTTATTTTTTGTTTATCAAAATATTTTTTGACAAACCATTGGTTTTATCTAATTTAAATTCTTCTAATTTTATTTATTTAGCAAAAATTTTTTTTGACAACCATTGATTTTGTCTGATTTAAGTTCTAATTTTATTTACTTATATGATGGTAAAATAAAAATAATAATATTTGGTCAATCGTGCAGAAGTGATCCTACTCCTGATGTGCCATTTGAATTCATGTCATTCTGTATTATTTTTTTTATATACTGTCCAGTCCCTTAAATTTTTGTTGCCAAACACAAGTTTAATCATTTTTAATGCTAATTGCAGTCCGATGGATAAAAGTTTAATTCCTAATCTTAAAATCTACCCTTCAAACATTCATACATTCTAAAACGTGTTTTTTTTTTTTTTTTAATAAATTCAATCATTTGTAAGTCAGTACAACTATTTATTTCTTTCTTATTTCAATAAACTACAATTATTTATCATAAAGGACAATTATTTATCACGTGCCTTTCTGACATTGATATGACCTGTAAAAAAGACAGGTCCAACATATTTGTTAACACGGTCCAATTCATAACATGTGCCCATGTGAATGTTTATATGTAACACAACGATCGTATCTTTTGTTACTGTTATTCCCTTTTCAGTGTAGCTCTTTAATAAAATGCTCTTACGGCTGCGATAAAATTGTCTGAATGAGCTTGCATGGTTAGAATTACTGAATTATTAAAGTAGCTAACGCATATAACATGAAAAAGAATATTATATTTATAAATAAAAATAAGATAAAAATAATAATATATCAATTATTGAGACAATAAGATTTAACGTTAAACAACTTAAATAAATTGAATCGTTCTATTAAGGGTGTTTGATGGATCAAATTGGGTGGATTTGATCAAATTTATATCCGATCTATTATTTAGCAAATTAAAATTTTTTTAATCCAACCAAATTCATTGTTTGGTAAAATTCGATTCAATTCATTTAAAAAATTTTAAATCCAATTTGATTCAAATAAATTAAAAAAATAAAAATATTTAATATTAATATTGATTATATTGTTTAAAAAAATAACAAAACAATATATTATTTATTTGAACTTCCAAACAAATATATTATATATTCATTCAAAATAAATAACAAAATGAATATATAAATCATTAATAAGTCTAATAGAAAACTAATGAATTCAATTACTTACAATCATATTCTAAAATATTAAGTATCATTAAATGTAATCCTCTGGACACCTAAAATTTCTGTAAGAAATAAAAAAGATAATTTTAGAAAAAATAATTTTAAAAAAAGTTTAATAATAATTGTACATAATTTATTTTATTTTATGTTTACTTGACTCAATATGTTCAACCTTATTAATTACTTCATGAAGATTTATTCATGTAGAATGTAACAAATTTTGTGCAACCTTATCCATTACTTTACGAAGATTTATTGACGTAGAATGCAACTAATTTTGTGCACAAAGGAGTACCTCTACTGTTCTTATAGATAATGAGCCTTGGAGCCACAAACATGTTCTTTTTCTTTTCTTATTGGCTTTTTGTTCTTCCTTTTTCTTTTTAGCGCGTGTGAATTGATTGTCCACGTCTACTTTTTAATTTTTATTTCTTGCATATATATCCGATCTATTATTTAGCGAATTAAAATTTTTTTAATCCAACCAAATTCATTGTTTGATAAAATTCGATCCAATTCATTTAAAAAATTTTAAATCTAATTTGATCCAAATAAATTAAAAAATAAAAATATTTAATATTAATATTGATTATATTTTTTAAAAAAATAACAAAGCAATATATTATTTATTTGAACTTCCAAACAAATATATTATATATTCATTAAATAAATAAGAAAATGAATATATAAATCATTAATAAGTCTAATAGAAAACTAATGAATTCAATTACTTACAATCATATCCCAAAATATTAAGTATCATCAAATGTAGCCTTCTCGACACCTAAAATTTCTGTAAGAAATAAAAGAAAAATAATTTTAGAAAAAATAATTTTAAAGAAAGTTTAATAATAATCGTATATGATTTATTTTACTTTATGTTTACTTGACTCAATATGTTCAACTTTATCAATTACTTCATGAAGATTTATTGACGTAGAATGCAACCAATTTTGTGCGCAAATGAGTACCTCTAATGTTCTTATAGATAATGAGCCTTAGAGCCACAAACATGTTCTCTATCTTTTCTTACGGCCTTTTGTTCTTCCTATCTCTTTTTAGCGCATGTGAATTGATTGTCCACATTTACTTTTTAATTTTTATTTCTTGCATATATAACAAATGAAGGAAAAACAATAACACTTAAATAATAGATTAATACATATATAAGTAGTACATCAAATAATAGATTAATACATAAGTAGTACATCAAAAGGATAAAAAGAAAGTCATCAATTATTGGAGTTAAAAGTAAAGGGGAGAAGAGTAGAGATTGGTTAAAATACATTAATGTAAAATCACTTAACTTTTTACACAAAACTTAAATTTTTTTAAACAGACTGTTGATGCTTTGCCACTAATGTTAAAGTTCTAATTAAAATTTTAATACAAACTTGAAAATTATAACAAATTTTGAAACGCCTATTTTAATATTTTAGAACAAATTTATAAAAGAATATTTGTAAGAGAGAGTTCATGCACCTTTATATAAATTTATAGAAACTTAAATTCTGCTGTCAAATCAGAGAAACATTTTTTTCATTGGGGCTTGATCCCCAAGTCGGCCTTAGTTAAATACATTGACAAATGCTTACCACATCATCCCATCGAAAGCTTGATCTAGATAAAGGCAATTTCTTACTGGTGTTGCACATGCTTTTGTTGTATTCTTCGTTTGTCGATATATAGAATAAATAATGCAAGCCATATGATGAGGGCAAAGGCAATTTCTTATTAGAAATTATTTCATCGTTGAGTTGTAGGCGATAATTGATGATTGCCAAAACAGATTGTATGCTCTGGTTCATGCTACTTTTGTTGTTGCTAACAACAAAAGCAGCAGCGGCAACGGGTGTAAATGCAAAGCCTAATTGCCCTGAGAAATGTGGGGAAGTCCCTATTCCTTATCCTTTTGGCATCGGTGAACGCTGTGCTTTGAACAATACTTTCAAGCTAGAATGCAATCACAATTCCTCTTCTCCCAGACTGCTTTTCGGAACAAATATTTTTGTGCTCCAAATATCAGTTGAAAATGGCACCATATTGGCTGGCATTCCAACAGCACACCGCTGCTATGATGGCTTGGGTGGCATTATAAACAGTACAGATATCTATTACGATTTAGGAGACGGACCGTTCAGATTTTCAGACACAAAAAACAAGCTTACAGCAGTTGGGTGTGATACTTTGGTCTGTATGACTGACGCCGGTGGGAGTTTTTCCAGTGGGTGTCTCTCTTTATGCACAGCTGAGTCCAGATCTATGAATATAAGCGAAAATTTCTGCTCAGGCATCGGTTGCTGTCAGACTCCATTGCCCAAAAGACTCAAGACGTTGAATATCAGTCTTGATAGCTATAATAATCACACCAGCCTCGGAAATTTCAAGCCCTGTGATTATGCGATTTTAGCAGATGAAACTTTTGACCTATCGAGTTTGAAGCTGCAATCTGGTTCCGAGCAAGAGAAGTTTATTTATTCAAATGCTACGATTGAATGGGTAGTTAAGGAGGAGAGGTGCGAAGGAAGCAGGAATTCAGCAGATTATGCCTGTGGAAATAATGCTAATTGTACTTACTCTGAAAATGGACAAGGATATCGCTGCTTATGCAAGCCAGGATTTCAAGGAAACCCCTATCTCGGATGTGATGGTAACTTTCTTTTTCTAGATCTCCTCTCTCTTCTTTTATTTATCATCTATGAATAATTATAAATAAAAAGGTTAATCTTAAAATATACAAAAGATCTCCTTTCAGGCCTATACACAACTTTCATCAAATATAGGCTTTTTATAAAATTCTATATGTATCTATGAGATTGAGTATAAAATTCTATTTACTCGCTCTATCTCTCCCACGTTTTTATTTTTATAGATATTTCACATTTACAATGAAATTTTCGAATTTATGAAGATTAATTCACTCTTTCTTATTTTGCACAAATCAATCTTGTCTAATTAATGGATTCGACAGAAGATATTGAACTCTTGCATTTCAAAAATGTTGCAGGCAAAATTTTTGACATAGATGGTAGTCGATAGAGTACACAGTATTGAACATAGTAAAATAAAGGGAAATATTTTTAAGGTAAAAACTCTTTTATTCTCAAAGGTTTGGTCTAACACTTTTATTAATTCTAGTGATTTTAGAAACGACTATATGCATATATAATAAATAGTTATTTTAAAAAATAAATATCTAAAATTCGAGAAAATAAATATATTTACGCAGATTACATTAATTAAATAAATAAAAATATCATTTTAACAATATATTAATAAACAATTGTATTTAACTATTTGTAAGAAATTAAATAAAAATAAAATTATACATTTACAATCATTAGAAATTAAATAAAAATAAAGCATAAATAAATATTAATTTAATAATAAAATATAGATTTATAAGTTTATTTATTTTACAGCATATATGTAACAAATATTTATGATTATATATATTGTAATTTAAATATGTATATATATATAAATATATATTTAAAATATAAATAAAATAATAAATTTGTAATATATTAATAAATATTTATGTTATCAATGTGTTATAAAATAATAATATTATTTAATTACTTAATATATTTTACATAAATATATTATATTTTCTCAAATTTTAGAGATTTATTAATTATTTTTATAAAATAACTATTATTATATAAGGATATAATTAATATTTTTTAAGTAAATTGGGACTTTTAAGAGTATTTTTCAAATCATTAAGACTAATAAGCATATTACACTAAACTTTTGGGACTAAAAGACACTTTACACTATTTTTAATTAAAAGAAATATTTTTATTTTAAAAAATAAATTGTATAAAACGTATAACTTTACATATTTGTTGCTATTTTTTATTTTTGAAAATAAAAAGCACTTTTTGAGAATGCATCCAAAGAGCCAATGGACTACATCAATGCAAGTGTCTGTATTCTTGCAACCACTATTATTTTCAATAAGTAATTTCTTGTTACTTCCCATGCTTCAGATTACACTCTTAAAAGTTTCTGACAATAATTTACTTATCCTCTCATTGCAATTGCTATAGAGTAAATAAATCTGATTTTCCTTTTGCCTTGTAACATTGTAAATATTACTATTTTCTTCATATTTTTCAATGATAAAGATTTACTTAAACGCTGCCTATGTAACAGACATTGATGAGTGTAAAGAGCCTGCCAAATACAAATGTGAAGGTACTTGCAAGAACACTTTCGGAAATTATACATGTCGTTGTCCATTTGGCATGTATGGCGATGGTAAAATAGATTGTCGAGCATCCCGTATCACCATAATTGTTACAGGTAATTTTTTTTTGTTCAACTTTTAAGTCATTAGTTGTCATAATTAGATTAAAACAGCTTCTTAATTACAATGATTTTCTTACATGCACATGCAGTAACTGTAGCAATTATATTCACTGTGATTGTTGGAGTGTTGGTGTTCATTACATGCAAGCAACGACGAAAGGAGAGAAACTTCTTAAAAAATGGGGGTATGATACTAAAGCACCAGCGAGTGAGGATTTTCAGTGAGGCAGAGCTTGCTAAAGCTACCAAAAATTATGACAAATCCCGATTTCTCGGAGAGGGTGGGTTTGGTTCTGTTTATAAAGGAGTTCTGTCTGACGATAATAATACCCAAGTTGCTGTGAAGAGGCCTAAGGAGGTAGACAATATGATTCAGATCGATCAAGAGTTTGAACATGAACTTGGTATTGTTTTTCAAGTTAACCATAGGAATGTGGTTAAGATTTTAGGGTTATGTTTGCAAACTAGAGTGCCGTTACTGGTTTATGAATTTGTTTCAAATGGAACTCTATCTCGTCATATTCATGATAAGAGTTCACAGGTTTTGAAAACCTGGAAAAATTGTCTGAGGGTTGCTGCGGAGACGGCACTTGCATTAGATTATTTCCATTCTCTAGCAAGCCCTACAATCATACATGGAGATGTTAAGCCTAGTAACATACTGTTGGATGAAAATTACACAGCAAAAGTGGCTGATTTCGGGGCTTCGGTGCTGCTGTCGCGAGATAAGACAGTTATGGTGACAAAAATACAAGGGACTTTCGGTTACTTGGATCCAGAATTTCTGATGACAGGTATTTTGACAGAGAAAAGTGATGTCTACAGCTATGGGGTTGTTCTTGTTGAATTGTTAACAGGATTGAAGCCTGGATCTCGGATGGCATCCAACAATAATGAAAGGATTAACATCGTTCAATATTTTCTCTCTTCAATTGAAGATAACAATCTGTCTCAGATTCTGAGTTTTGAAGTAGCTGATGAAAGGGAAATGAAAGAGATAGAAATTGTGGCCGAGCTTGCAGCAAAATGCGTAAGTAGCAGTGGTGTAAAAAGGCCAAAAATGAAGGAAGTTGCAGAGGAGCTTGAGAGGATAAAAAAGCTGCATGAGGATTCCCTCAGGGCTCAGGAGCACAGCGCAGAGACAGAGAATGTGTTAGGTGAAAGAGAATTATCATCAGACTCGAATCTCCAATATCACTCAGCGGCTATGTTTGACCAATCAGACAATCAAACGGTGATATCGTTCAATAGTGAGAGAGACAACAGCATGTGATGATACTACTGGATCCACCAGCATCAATTTCTACAAGTATTTGATGTTTTAGATGGTACATGTAATGCATAAATAAGCCAAGAAAATTAGTGTAAATCTAAGCCTTAATTTGAAGACATCAAAATCAACACTTCCATTGAATATAAACTACTCGTAAACCAATGTCTAAACAGTAATTTTATGAATCCACCACATTAGCAGCTCAATCAACAAGATAAAGAAATCTAGTGAATAATTTTCTTAGATTTAAGAGGCTCAGTAGTGAGACCAAAGCCGAAGGGGAAGAGTGGATCATAGTGACGATCACCAACATTCATAGGCAGCTGATCAACACTCTTGAACCAAGTACGCGGAAGCTTTCCACTGAATCCATAATCTCCGTAAAGTACATCAGCAACCCCCTGTCCTTCAGTACCCGGAAGCCAAGCAGCAACAAGAGCATCAATCTGGTTGAGATAAGGTTCAATGGTAACAGGCCTGCCAGTAACTAAGATTACAACACACTTAATGGCTCCACACACATTGGTGATCGTGCTCGGGCCTGGCTCTGCAATCGTCAGGTTCAGACTGTCACCAAATGTCTCTGCGTAAGGTGGCTCTCCCACCACTACAATGCCGTATTCAAATTCACCGTTCTTCACGAATTCCGCAGTGGGATTTTCGTTGAACACAATTTGTGTAGTAAGGTTAACTGCAGATGAGATACCGTTTAGGATAGTGGTTCCAGCAGTAATGTTGTTGCCGCTAAGTCCTTGCCATGCAATAGTCCAACCGCCGCATTGGTGGCCCAAATTAT
Source organism: Azadirachta indica (assembly GCA_022749755.1). NCBI lineage: Eukaryota > Viridiplantae > Streptophyta > Magnoliopsida > Sapindales > Meliaceae > Azadirachta > Azadirachta indica. The sequence goes on along the minus strand of CM040452.1, from coordinate 1,320,305 downwards.
TGGCGTGGCTTCCGGCAACTAAAATCCTGTGAGAATTTCTGGGCAGGGGTAGAACTGGACCATCTGCGTTCTCTCCGTTCTTCAACAACACCAGAGATTTTCTAACTGCTTCCCTCGCCAAATCTCTGTGTGCCTGTTTGCAAATCATGAAAAGCATTGCTCATTTGCATAAAAAGCGCTTTTCAAAGAAGCAATTTTAATGTATTCTATATCTAACCTGGGCTCCAAGCTCGTCAACAAGTCTATTATCGGCCAAGGGTTTCTCGAACAAACCCATTACAAATTTCACTCTCAGAATCCTTCTTACAGCATCGTTGATACGATTCATGGAGACAAATTTGTTCTCGATCAAACCAGTCAGAATATCTAAGAACTCAGTTTGGTTGAAGGGAAGCATGAACTGAATTCAACATACAAGACACCATTATTAACGATTCAAATCTCGAAACTAAATAAATCAATAAATAAAATTTCCAATTAACTCAACACTGCGCCAATACTGACCATATCAATACCAGCATTAACTCCTTTCAGAACGGAGTATGTGTAGTTCTTATGCGGCGGTGTAGTAATCCTATCAATTCCCTGCCAATCCGAGATCACAAAACCCTGCAACATATGCATAACAACATTATCAGTTCATGATTTCATTACAGAATTCTGAAGACGTGGTTACTTTTTGTACCTTGAACTTGAGGGTGCCTTTTAGAAACCTGGTAATGAGAAAGTGATTGGCATGCATCTTATGGCCATTCCAACTCGAATAAGACACCATGATCGTTGCAACGCCTTGGTTGATAGCCCGAACATAACCAGGCATGTGAATCTTCAGCAATCCATTCCAATCAATCCTTGTGTTGTTCTCATTTATCCCCCTCGTTGTTCCTCCATCGCCCACATAGTGCTTTGCACAAGCTGCTACCTTGTCACTGCACCAAGTTTCATATCCACTTATGACAATGAGATATACTATGTGATTGAATAGTCGTATATATGCTAACATTTTAATTACCTTCCAACAACATTAGGAAAACCCTTGGGTTTACCGCGGGGGATATCTCCTTGCAAACCAGGAATTATTGTTGTCATTTCCTCCACCAGTTTGGGATCTTCACTGTAGCTTTCGAAACACCTTCCCCATCTCGGATCTCTACACACCTATATAACATACAATACGCTATCAAATGTTTTGTTTTCTGAAAATATTTTCAGAAATTGAATCAATAATTAAAATCTTATACCGCAATGCATGGAGCAAAGACATAATCAATCCCAGAAGCCCTAACTTCAAGAGCAGTCGCAGCACCAATCTTCTTTACAAGCTCAGGATCCCTATAATCAATAAAACAAAAAACAAAAGCAATTCAAAATTCATTTCGCTAAATATTAATTAATTCTTAATTACTTACCTTGTTGCTCCAAGGCCAACGTTATGTGGAAAAATGGTGGCTTTGTAAACATTGTTGTGCCCATGAACAGCATCAATCCCATACATCATAGGAATTCCCAGGCGGCTCGACAGCGAACCATTCTGAAAGTCATTAACCATTTTCATCCAATCCTCCGCCGACGCCTTCGGGAACGGAACACTGCCACCGCCGCTGAGTACACTTCCGATGGAGTACTCCCTCATGATATCCGCAGTCGCAGCCGTACGGTCCAACTGCATCATCTGACCGATTTTTTCTTTCAGAGTCATCCGTTTCATGAGATCATTTATCCGAATGTTCAATGGCGTTTTGGGGTTTTTGTATCTCAAGTATCTCGTGTGTTCATGCTTTTCATTTTTTGCTTCCACTGTTACTCCCATGCAGCATAACAATAACACAAACCCCACTAAGGAAAGTAAGGATTTCGCCATTTTTGTGCTTCCAAAACTCTCTTAAATTGTTTCTGAAAAACAAATTAAAAATATACAAGAATTATACGTGCAGAAAAAAGCAATAAAATTAATATACAGTAAATTGAAAGCTGTCCTTCAGTCTTACAGATTACTATAACATAGAAATCCTACCAGCTTAGCAGCACTAAAAATTCTCAGAAAAAAAATAAGGATCAAGTGTGTATATAAAGAAAATAAATGGGTATTATTGTAAGTTCATGAAAGGCAACAATATTTTGTGCAAGCAAAGCATTTTGTTATGTATATGATGATTTTGTGTATTTAATTTATACACTTACGTGGAGGCTTTTGATTGGAGGAGTAAAATTTCAAATGACTGAAAATATTAATTACATGAGATAATTCAGGATTTACAGGTAAGTAATTAGGGATAAGATCAAATTTAGAACTTTTGAGGATCATTATGATCAAGTATTATTGAGAATCCAAGCTACTCGATCATTATATATTTTATTTAATATTTATTTGGAATTTTATTTCTACCCTTATCCATCTATTAATGGGTAAAATGAAATAGATAGGTTTGATAAATCACTTAGAGCGAACTTTATTTAGAAATAATCATTGAGAATTTGGAAAGATTTATTATTAAAAAAAAGCAACAAAATCGAAGGCTGATCAATTTGATCGTCTGGGTTCGATTTTTATGATAAAGAATTTGATTTTAATTTTAAAATGAAACTGAAAAAAATTAAAATCTTTAAAAGATTTCAAAATATAATGACACATCATTTATGGGTAATTTAAAATTTATTAGATTAATATAAATTTAAAAGAATATATCTGTTGCAAGATATTACTACAGCTTTTATAGGATGAATTTGCATGAGATTACTGAAACCCTATCTTGTGTCGTCTTTAGTCTTTGTAAACTCAAATCTTTTAATTTCTTTTTGGAAGGGACTTTTTGAAGGTTTTTCCATGATGAAGCTCCATTAATTTAGCCTGGCTCCCCTAAATTTTAGTCTATAAAGAGAGTTTCGCAAAGGAAGAAATATTAGATCCATGGTAAAACACTCGACTCCTTCTCCATAAGAAAGGGATTTCTCCCTTAAAATATATGGGTAGATTTCCTTTCAAATTGTAAAGATATAAATATAATTTTTGAAGTATATTATCATAATGTTTATCTAAAACCAATAGATTTTTAACTAGCTCAAGAAAAAAAATTAAAGTAAACATCAAACGTTGAAATTTTAAGAAAAAGGAGAAGAATTAAGCACATATATAGCAAAAGAAAGTGGGTATTATTGCATATGTTGATACTATGCATTTTAATTTGATAGGCAACGAGTCTATAGACACCCATGAGCACCATTAAGCCAAAAGTTCTAGCTATTAGATATGGTTCCTTTAAGTCATGCATGGTTGATTCTAGGTCTCCCTTAGTTCATAAGGATAGTATAGATTACAACTCTAGCTACTAAGCAGCGAGTAGACAAGAGGGGTTTCGAAGTGCACTCATAATATACCAGCAGGTTGGGTGATCAATCACCAATGTGATGTGAGTCCCCATAAGCAAATGATAGCAATCTCTAATAGAAACGCGGGCATAAATGCTAACACCAAGTTATAAAAGTTATAATTGGATTGTCATTTATTGAATAAAGAATATTCATTATTATTAAAGTGATAAAAAGGTTAAAATGTACAATATATTATTAATAAAAATATATATGATTCAGATGCTTCGAAAATTCTTAAAGAACTCTAAATTTTTTTCTACATAAATATGAAAATATTTATTAAAACATGAAAACAGAAAGAAGAAAAAGAGGAAATGATTTATTTGAATTTTCCTATATATATGCAACTCTCATGATGGTGAAAAGATTATTTAATCAAGATATAAACTCACGTTAAATATTTGGGATAGAAAACAATATGTTACATGTAGGTAACAAACATCTAAAATTTAAAGTTTTGTATTTTATATTTGAAGTATTATGTTTGTTTTTAGATTTTATATTAAAATAGAGATAATTTTAAATAACCCTTAGAATATTTTGCCAATATTTAACTTACACTCGACCTTTTAAAAAATATTCATTCTATTAAACAATTAAATTGTGTCGTTAAATTTAAATTAAAGGGGTAAATAAGTCTTTTTAAATTTAGACTCATGTTATTATTTAAGTATATCTAATTTACTGTCCAATATAAATTTTTCTTTTAATGAACCACTTCCTTATTTTAAGCGGTGAAATTTCTAAGTTTTTACTGTAAAAGTAGTCCTTACCCTAGTCTAATTTTTGCCTATAACAAAATAATTTATATGTATCATAGAGAAGCTATAAGAAAAAGGTTAAAAAAATACTTCTTTCTTAGTTTCAGTATTTAAAAATATATAAAAAAATTTGTTAGATATTTTAATTTTTTTTGGAAATATTATTAAAAAAAATTAATCCAACACCTCTATAATTTTGGTTAGGAAATTTTTTTTCAACTACTCTTTTATGCAGAAGAGATTATAAAAAGAAGAATATTTGTCACAAATATTTTTGTAAATTATTTAAATATATAAAAAACTAAACTTTTCCCTAATTTTAATGTGATTTGGGATTTGAATATCAAACTTCAATATGTTTTATTCTTTGATTTTATTTTATTATTTTAATAAATAAAAAATATATTATTCAATTAAAAATATATTCAGTCAAGTTTTGATTTAATTTCAGCTTTTATTTAGTCTAATTAATTCTACAAAATAAAAACACGAATTTTTTTCGATCTGATTTTAACAAAATGCAGATAAGAGCGGACCGTGCCCACTCTTATATAATTGATATTGAGACTATTATTTAATATCTCATCATTCTCTAATTTTTTCAATATAACCTTTATTATTTGATCTAATATATGATAAACCTCTAAATTTTTAAAAGTATCCATGTACCGCCTTTTTATTTTCGTTACCTTTTACATCTATCCTTTATTAGTTTGGATTTCAGAATTTATTTGAATCACAGAAAGTAAAAAGAATGTAAATCTTTATGATATTAGTTATTAGATTGTATTGCCGTAACACCAAACTTTATTCAAACGGTGTTAGTAAAAAATGTGATATAATCATCTTTGTTACTTCACTATTGGCTTTATAATGAAACAAACTAAATGTTCTTACAAAATTGGGGTTTCTTAAATTTGGTAGGATGGGTAGAAAATTGATGTCCAAACAGAATTGACTCGAACTAGATCGAAGAATTCGATTCAGTTTTTACTCAATTCGGCTTGATTCTTCGTTTAATAATGTCAAAAAAATAGAATTTTCAATTTAGTTTGCAGTTCAATAGTACCAAATTGAGAGCCGAAGTAAGAATGAAACAAAAGCTTTAATGTTAATATATTATACTTTAAATGTTTTTTTCTTTACTTAAATTAGTGAAATTAAAATCGTAAATTTTGATTAATTATATAAAAATGATAAATTTTAATATAATATCATACACAAATTTAAATTATGAACTTTAATTAATTGTAAAAAAAAATTAACAAATCTTAATATAAAATCATAAAAAATTAAACTATCCAAAAAGAACTAAATCTCGAATTTGGGTTACCAAACCTTCTTTAATTATTCAAAATTCATTGTCAAAACAAAATAAACATTATTTATTTACCATAATGGTTGTCTATTTATATTTTTCTCGTCTCTCCTTCACTTTTTTTTTCCCTTTTTTTAAGCCACTAGGAAATTTATCTCCAAAGAAAATATAATGATTATAATGAAATAAAATATCTATTTAAGAAATAATAATATTTTAGTCTCCAAATTATTATATTTTGACAAATAAAAACTTAATTTATAACCATTTGCAATAAATGAGCCCCGTAATCTTGTTGAATCGATAAATTAGCCTTAAAATAGTAAATTTTAACTATCATAATATTGTAATTAAGCATATATTTCACTCACTTTAGTTGGTTTACCAATTAGGACCTATTGCTATAAACGGACAAACTGTGTCCTCATTTGTGAACATGTAAAACTCAGGGACCCAAATGTTATTACGCAATCCATAAGATGCAACAGCTACTAATTTTTCATTCTTGCATTAACTATGAAATCCAATAACACAAGCATAGGAACCAAAACTCTGGTTTGAATCATATCAAAAGACATGCATTGAATAATACCACACATCTCGTGTGGAAGGAAAAATAGTTGCAGTAGTGAGGCAATTTTATTCATTCTTCGTAGGTTTAGTTGTCAGACCAAACCCAAATGGGAAGAGAGGATCATAATGTGCATCTCCAACATTCATTGGAAGCTGATCAACTGTCTTGAACCATGTACGTGCAAGCTTGCCTGTGAATCCATAATCACCAAAGAGAACATCAGCGACACCTTGGCCTTCAGTTCCCGGAAGCCAAGCAGCCACAAGTGCATCTATATGTGCTAGATAGGGCTGGATCACAACAGGGCGACCGGATACAACAACAACGACACATTTGACAACTCCACATATGTTGGTGATAGTGCTCGGACCTGGTTCCGATATGGTCAGGTTTAAGCTATCACCGAATGTTTCTGCATATGGAGGCTCACCAACAACGATAATTGCATAGGAGAACTTGTTAGACTTCACGAAGTTTGCATCAGGATTTTCATTGTATACAACTTGGGTCGCAGGGTCAACTGTGTTTTTCACTGCATTGAGGATTGTGGTCCCTGTTTGTGCGGAGGATTATATCAACAGAAGTGTGGAGTGTACTAGAACTTCAAAAAGCAAATGATGAAATGCCTAAATTTATATTTAAATTTTGGCTATTATTCTCTTCACTTGAAAAAATACTTCAGAATTATTAGTTGAATTCTGGCTCTGACAACTGTTTATTATCTAGGAAATTTGAAACATACCAGTTGTGAGATCATTGCCGCCAAGGCCCTGCCATGTAATTGTCCAGCCACCACATTGATAGCCCAAATTGTCAGCATGACTTCCTGCAACCAGGATCTTTGATGCTTTCTTGGGAAGGGGAAGCAATGGCTTATCAGCAGCTTCACCATTTTTCAGCAGCACAAGTGATTTTCTTACAGCTTCCCTTGCTAATTCTCTATGTTCCTGTACATTCACATCATCAGATTAACATACGCAAATCATCATCGTGTGAAAAGGTTCAATAAATTATGGTTTTTGTTGACTACAAACTTTACTCCCTAGTTGGTTGACTAGGCTGTTATCAGCAAGTGGGTTCTCAAAGAGGCCCATGACAAATTTGACTCTCAAGATTCTCTTCACAGCATCATTAATCCTGCTCATGGGGATAATATTTTTCTTTACTTGATAGGTCAGGTCATCAATGAACTCTGTGAAGTTATAGGGAACCATGACCTGCAGCACAAGGTTTTGTAAGAAAAATTCAATACACTACATTGTACCAAATTTATAAAAATACATTTTGAAATGGCTTGATTTTCACTCACCATATCAATTCCAGCACTAACTCCGGCTTGAACAGAATATGAATAATTAGCATGGGGAGGAGAGGTAATCCTGTCAATACCCTGCCAATCTGATATGATGAAACCCTGAAATTGCACACCAAACACATTATAATTCTATCACCTCCTATTGTTTCTTTTAAATTGGAAAAACTAACCAAGATATTAGAAATATCAAATGCAGCACATTACCCTAAACTTGAGCTTGTTCTTGAGGAATCCGGTGACAAGTTCGTGATTAGCATGCATCTTCTTTCCATTCCAGCTTGAATAGGAAGTCATAACAGTTGCAACACCCTTGCTTATGGAATCATAGTAAGCAGGCATGTGGATGCTGAGCAATCCATTATAATCAATCACGGTGTTGTTCTCATTGATGCCCCTGGTCGTGCCACCATCTCCCACATAGTGCTTGGCACAGGCTGCAACCTTTTTCCTAACCAAGATAAGCAAGGCATTAGAGAATATTGTTTCCAACATGGTATCTATAAGTTCATGTGTTAACAATCAAGAATTTAATCAGAAAGGAGGACCTAATGTGCATAAATCCATGAAAATTTTCCTCAAGTAAAAAAATCCTCCATAGTCATGATTTGGTTGGTTAATCAATCTCATACTATGTTCCATACGTCATGATCATAACCAAATGGCTAAAATCGTTTGACCTGCAAAAGCTTTCCTGTTGAATTAATTTTAGAACAAATGATATCACAGGGCAACCTAGCAAAGTCAACATCTGATTTAACATATTTAGCATATAGGACCTACTAATAGTACACATGAGCTGCTCATCACCCAGAATGTGCTACTAGAGATCCCTCAATCACCGGCATATTACCTCCACATACTGAAGGGGCAAAACAATAATATTAATAATAAATCCAAGTTATTTTAGCAATTGATATTGGACCATCAGATAATAGTCTTAGATATTTTTGACCAACATCAGCAAGCTTGTTCAATGAATTTTATTGTATCAAAGCAGAATATGAGGGTTGGAGGGATTCTGAACTATCATTAAGTTCTGTTTTTATCAAGTGGGCAAGATGGCCCACCACTAACTAATGCAATAAGGCCTACCACATGCTATCCAGAAAGGTCCAAAATATCTTTTCTTTTTCATTTCCTGATAACATGAGAACAAGTTGTTCTGCATCACTAAAACTAAAGAGCAATGTATACAAAAATTGCTGACACTCTCAAAACGATGGATCAAGTAAAGTGATCTCTTTTACGATTAACATATGATTTATCTTGGGAGGAAGAAAATGGCCCACCAAGGAAACAGGCCACTTGAGTAAGATCCTCTAGAATGTTCAAAAAAGGATTACCCTCTCACTAAAAGTCATATATCACTGCACTAACAAACCATTTAAAAGGTCAGGAAAGTGGCATGTGTCACAATCTGCTTGCTCACAAAGTAGAAACAAGAGATGGGGTCAAATTAGATTATTGTAGAAGAGGAACTTACTTTCCAGCAACAAAGGGAACACCCTTTTTAGAATTGGCGGGGAGGTCTCCCTGTAAACCAGGTATAATCTCTGTCATTGCTTGAACAATCTTATGATCCTCACTATAACTTTCATAGCAGCGACCCCATCGAGGATCTCTACAAACCTGTGGAAGCAGAAGGGTTAATTAGCTTAATTGGTGAAGATTCTATTAAAAATTGAAAGACTTTTTGTCTCCAGTCACCGCAATGCAGGGAGCAAAAGCGTAAGGGATTCCGGTAGCTCTAACTTCAAGAGCCGTTGCATCTCCTATCTTCTTGATAAGGGCAGGATCCCTGGTCAACAATAGAAGTCAAAATTTTGCACAAAGAAAGATCATACAACACTTATTCAACAGAAGTAGATAAGAATAGGATAAGCATATGAATTAACATCAATCAAAGGTGGTTTTAAATATATAAATTGTTGTTACAAACATTCAAATCTTACTTTTCAGTTTTCCCATTATTCTTTGGCCCAGATAAGACCACAATAGAAATCCAACGGCACTATTTTTGAACAGTGGAATATCATTAAAAGGTGAAAACTTTATATAAAAATTTCAAATAAAACTATTTATAGAAAAATTTCAAATAAAACTATGTTAAATTTTTATACTGCTACTGAAACTTAAATTTTATTTGGAAAAAATGAATATAGGAAATCAACAATCTGCATAAATATTCAAAGAATTTAAATAAAAGACACAGATAAACAAGTATCTACCACATTGATTGCTCAAAATATTGATCAGCACATGTTTGCTCAAAAAGTAAAAGCACTTACCTGGTCACACCAAGGCCCACATTGTGAGGGAAAATTGTGGCATTGTAGACATTGTTGTGGCCATGAACAGCATCAATACCATAGATCATGGGAATCCCAAGACCGGTCGATAGAGACCCTTTTTGAATTTCATTCACCACATTCACCCAAGTCTCAGCAGTAGCTTTAGGAGCTGGTACACTCCCTCCTCCACTCAACACACTCCCTACACACCCCATCAAATTTATTGCCAAAAGCATCATATGAGATTGCTCACAAAACTAAATGGAGATTTCATAGATAGATGACTGCTACTGACAAAGTAGATGTTACTAAACAAACAAATGCATAAAACCAAACGAACATATAATCATATATTTCTAAAGAATATTGTTCATACCAATGAAGTACTTTTTCATGACATCTGGGGTTGCAACAGTGCGCTCGATCTGGACCATTTGGCCGATCTTTTCCTCTAGAGTCATTCTTTTCATCAAGTCTCTGATCCTAGCACCCAATGGCTGTTTTGGGTCTTTGTATTTCAAGTATGTAGCTTCTGTAAAAACTGCCAAGAAGCATAAAAGCAGAAATCCCAACTTGGGTATAGAAAATCTCCCCATTTTGGTACCCACAACCGATCTTCTGGTTTAAAAGCTGCAGATTTCAACATAGTCAGAGAATACTTCAACTCAAAACCAAAAGGCATCTCTGAAACTGTAAACATTTGCTATAGAATGGTTTTAAACAATCACATATAGCAAGTGAGAAAAAGCATATAAGAGCAAGAATGAAAACAGGGAAACAGAGAAAACAATCCGTAGTGAGTTGAAATCAAAAGCAGGGATGTAAGAAAAAGAAACAGAGGAGAAGCAAAACATTAAAGTGTTAAAACTTACAATGTGAAGTGAACTGAGAAACAAATCACGGAGCTAACTAGTTGGAAGAAATAAATTGATAAAATTAAAAAATTTTAAAAAAAAAAAGATGATAAAAAATGTTATGGGAACTGCAGATTGCAGAGCCGCGGTATATTTTCTCGAGAAAGTGAGAATGGCCAAGCTGAGAAAAATCAAGCTAATTGGGCCGTTATTTATAGAAATTTGTAAGATTTATTTATCCTTCTGCACGTGGGTAGAAAATTATTTAATACCCGGTCCGAGTGAAAGATATCCCATTTATCAAATTAGTCCCTTGAGTTTCCATAAATAATAAATGAGTCATCATCTTTATCCCAATAACATCTTCCTACTTTGCTTTTCAAGGTATCTATCTCAAGTGACGTGGAAGTTCAGTCGTCACTATCATATTATCTTACATGTTATCTATTAGATAATTATTAATATATGAGATTATAAGATGATATATTAATGACAAATCATTAGTCACCTCATTTGATAGTAAGTTACCATTTATTACTTGAATAAAAATTTTAAAGTCTCAAATTTAAATTAAAAATATAATACAATACTCTATTTATTACTCATTTTATATTTCTCCATGTCAATTTATAAACTAAATATTTACACATTAATAAAATTATGTATATCTTGTCGACTATTTAGTATCTCCTGTCTTGTTAAACAACGCAATGAAATAACAATGTTGCTCTAAAATTTTTTTATTTCTTGTTAATGGATGATAAAATCAAATAAAAATTAAAAATAGTAAGAAGATACTTGTCAATAAGTTATTTATAATGATCTCTCAAGATTTTTTCCTAATTTATAAGAATGAAGACATTAATTAACCGACATCTTACCATAATCAATCAAATAATTTTAAGTAAAGTAAATCTAGTAATTATATTAGCAAAATAATTTGATGGATAGTGAATCATACAATTATTTTCTAGATGTAAACACTATAAAAGACCCATATGAGTTACATTACTTCTTAATCGAACCAACTCACTAGGAAGCTCCTTCTTGCACGTCCAACCATTAATTAGTTTAGTGTTAGAGTCCGTTTGGTATAATTTTTAAAATAAAACTTTTTAAAATAAAGATTTTACCCATAAAGTTTTTATGAGTAAAACTTTTAACAAAACTTATTAATTATTTGGTTGTCACAAATAACTTTGAAGAAAAATTTGAGTAATTACTTTAATAGACAAATTTTTAATTTTTTATTTTAAAGAAATAATATAAAATTTTTAAAATAAAGTAAGGGTATTGTAAATAATTTTGTCTTTTAAAATGTTAGAGAAGGTTTACTGTTAAAAGTATAAATTTTAAACTTTTTCTAATAAAAGAAAAACAACTTTTTTAATTTCCAAAAACTCTTTTTCATTGTCAACCAAACAATATTAAAAAATTTGAAAAAAATTTTTATCAATAAAAAAGCTCTTTTAACTAATAAAAAGAGCAAACCAAACGAGCACTTAGGCTCTTTGGCACTATTAAAGAAATTAATACATGCTATACCTTGTCTAATAATTCAAAATTTTGGCCTAATGATAAGTGTTTGGTTTTAATACAACACAAAATAGAAGATAATAAGGATCAAATGAAAATTACAAAGATTTTAAAATTCATTCTCAACATCTATAATGATGTCTTAAGATTTACTGTCTAATTTATAAGAATCAAGATATCAAGAAAAAAAAATTTAAATAGTAATTTATTATAATTAGTTAAATAATTTTAAGAAAAGTGAATCCCACAACTATGCAATTACCATTTTAGCGATTAATTTTTTTTTCTATAAGTAACTGCTTTGTAATATGTTTTTATATTTGTGAAACCACACTTTTTTTATTTATGAAATTCTTCATTTGGAGAGTATTACAATTGAGATAAGCAAAAAATTTCTGAATTTCTATGTTAATTTTGTAAACTATGTGTACCAATATGATAATCACCTATTTAACAGAATGGATTGAATTCGGCTATTGACAGGCCAGAACTAAAAAATTCCGAATTTTTTTTTTAAAAATCACGCTAAATATATAAAATAAATAGTTAAATCTAATTTACGACAACCAGCTAAAAATATAATAAAAATTAAAATTAAAAAGTATGCTTTCATTCTTTATTCCTATTGGAGCCAAATGTCCTCAGTACCTTGGTATTATTATTATTATTAGAAAGAGGATAATTTTTGTAATTTAAAAAAGAGAAAAGAAAATTCTTCAGCCTGCTTTTCATTTTCCTTTTTTTTTTTTTTTGGCGGGCCTGCCGTTTGATTAAAATCAAATTTCAAATGTGTGAACTTATAACTATTTATAAATATAATTATTTATACAAATTAATACGATAGAAATAATCAAAGAAGTAATAAATATAACTATAATTATTTATATGTATTGTACTGATTTTAAATTTCATTCTTTTGTTATATCATACATTAAGTTAATATATTGCAACAAGCGAGATGGTTATAATACATTCAATAAATTGTTATATTCATTTTAACTATAAAATAAAATTTGAAACAAGTTAATGCAAAAATTAAAAGTCTTAATTTTTTTAATAAAACTTGATATTTTATGGTTAGTGATTAATTATTAATTAATTAATATATTTAGTATAATATTTATGTGTTTATAAAATAAGTAAAATAAAATACCTTATTGAATAGAGTTATTCTATAATGAAATGTACAGCTTTAAATTAGATGTTCAAAAACGTTTGAGAAATGATGTTTTACGACAAAAGGACAATTGGTTAATTGGACCATTTATTTCAACGTTCTAATATATTAAATGCTCAATAATAACAATAGTCTAAGTACAAAGTTTTATACAAATTACAAATATAAAATTATTTGATTAATAAAAATATATAATTTGAATAATATGATAATTAATGTTATATTGTAACAATATTTAAAAAAAAAAATTAAATCAAGAGACAAAAACTTAACCTATAAGACGTCAAAGTCGAGATAATTTGACCGTCTTCCAAAATATTTGAATTATGTTAGGAGGTTATTACGGTACTTTATATGTATTGAGTCATATAAAAAGTTTGTATTTCTATTTATATTTAGATTACGATGGTTTATATCTATTTAATAGTTTATATTCACTTCGTGGTGTATTTAATCCATCCATATCAAAATATGTGGTGATATTTTCTTTTGTTTTTGGTTATTTTCAATGTTATAGTCTTCAGGTTTGAAAATCTAAAGTCTTACATGATGAGGTTGAAAATGTTTTAAAACAGATTTGAAAGATTTGTATAATATACCAAATTTATTATGGAAAATTTACTGCATTATCAATCAAGAAAATGAACTCTAAAGGAGGAGAGCAATGAAATAGAGCTATGAAAATATTATAGGGGAGCTCTATTTTAAAGTATATTTTCTTTTCAAAAACAATATGAAGGTATTAAATTTATGTTCTCGATATATTTTAGTTTGTTTTGTAATTTATATAATTATATATTGTAATAGATTTTTGTAATATGGGTGTAAATCTGTTGTTGTAATGGTTTATTTATGAATGAAGTTTATGTTGGTTGTTGCTCAAAATTAATTTATGATTATGAAAATATTTTATTAAATCTATTAGGATTTGTAAGATTATAATAAAGTAATTTTTTAAAAGAACTCTTCAAGATGTCTTGTAATAAAGAGAAACAATTTAATTAAGTTTGAATAAAAATAATTTGATAGAATCGTAGAGTTTCACAAAATTTTTACGTTATTAAAAAAATTAATTTATGTTGATGATTTTAGTGACAATGAGGCCTATATCCCAGTTGAATTTATCCTTTTTTTTTTCTTCTATTTTTTTGGTCAACATTATTTCCAAAAAAATTTCCGTAAAATTCGCCGTAAAAGATTTCGTAAACTAAGGCTTAGATTTTAGACATTATTTATTTATTTAATTATAGAGAATAATTGACGGAATTATTATTATTATTATTGCGTGGAGATATTTCTGGTCGGGATAACAACATCCAGATTCCTCAATTATTTCGTTTTTATAAATAAGGACAAAATTCCTATATTTATATCAAATAAATCCTTAACTTAATTTTCAATTAGCTAAATTTATCTATTTTAATGAATTAAATATTTTTATTTTTTAACTTAATAATAACTTTAAGAAAATTTTTATCAAATATAAAATAAATTATTTTTTATTTTTTGGCTAAATATGAAAATTTTAAACATAATATATGTTTTTATAAATATTATATTTCAGAAAAAAAATCAAATATATTATTTAGATTCATACATTTAAATCTATTTAAAATCTAGATTAAATCATATATAAATTAATATGCGTAATTATTTAAATAAATAATTATATCGTTATACGACCTCATATATCAAGAACTTTAAACTTAAATACACAATCATTTTTTGTATTATATTTTTATTATTTTTTCAATATTCATGCTATTTTAAGCTAACTCAGATCCAGTAATTTTGTGTTATGCGTTTATCTGACTAATGTATCACAAACTTATTATCACGTATACTTAAAATTCAATGATATTGAGGATAATTAGGTCATTTTAATAGGAATTCAAATTATGTCCTTAATTGAAAGTATTTGAAACCTCAGGGATCAGTATGTCATGTTACTTATTGGATTATCAATTATTCAAAGCCCAAAACGCACGCACCCCATGTGCAGCGCTTTGATATTGATAATTGGGTCAAAAAGGCTGATTTTAAACTTTCAAGGATCATTAAATTCAAATAGCATTAATCACTTTTATAGTAACGGGCAGAAGCGTTTGAATGATTTCAATTATAGAGGCTCTGTTCTATGATTTGTCTGTCTTTTTATCCTGACTTTTTGTTACTTTTTATTTCCTTTATTATTTTATTTATTCATTTATTGATTGGTCTGAACACTTGAACTTTCTTTAAATCAAAATTTTTATGAATTTTTGTTTTATATATATATATATATATATTATTTTTAACACATTCCTCACTTGAGGTTTCGAATTTTAACCCCTAGAACAAAAGTTTAGAAATTTAAACACTTACCTCCCTTAAACACATCCACTTCCATCCATTATCATATAAAAGACACATTTATCTTTTGTTTGTCAAATTCTAAACGAGAACAAAAATTAAAGATAAAAAGATATTAATATTATATTCGAATGGGGCCGGTTGATTGGCTGATGAATCCAGCATTATTGAAGTTAAACATCCAAGCATCCTTCTGCAGCTTATAATATATTCATAAAAATCTGTAATTTTTTATCTTTATGTTTCCAAAATTGTGCATACAACAAAAGTAGTCTTTTTATAATTTTTTAAGATAAATAATACCAAATCTTATTATATATAATATAGCAAGTATATTATATAAAGAAATTTTTAAAAAATATCACAAACTTTACCAAAAATTAAGGAGAAAAATAATTAACAATAATTAATGTATGCTGGCAGGTCAAACCATGACAACACCAAATCACACATAAAAAATAGCCAAAACAATGTTAAAAAGAGACCAATTGAGTTCCTATGCCATCACACCTGTCATTAATAAAAGCATTGTGAAGAAGAGAGCAACGACCAAAGCTCTGTAAAGGCTAACCTGCGTAATTCCTGTATGAGAGGGATAAAAAACGTGTGAAGAGCTTAACAAACGAGAGATCAATTTTTTTTTTTTTTTCTTTATTGGTGATTTTTGGTGTTTTCAAATCCATTAGAGTAGTTATCTTCATAGGATGCACACAAAATATTCTCTCATCAATTAATTCTCCTTTAAATGAATGTTAAAAGAAAATAGGAACAACTTGAAGGTTTGAAAGAGGTTGCGAGTGACAAAAGAGGTTGATCTTAAAGTACGAATGTGCGACGAATTGGAGGATTTTGATGAGAGAACGGAGACAGCAAATTTGAAGGAATGAGAACTTGGCAAGGGTTGATAAAAAAAAAAAAAAATGGAAAGAAAGATTGATTTCTTTGTAGGCTGAAAGAAATTTACCAGCTCTCCCACTGTTGTTACAACCGTCGCCACCAAAGTCTCTGATTCGATTATGATTCTGCTGAGGATTGGAATTATTTAACAGGAAATTCGATTTTTCTAGAAAGACAAACGCAGAAATAAAAAGGAAAGAGTAAAGTTGATTATAATTTTACCAAATTATCCTTGATACAGACAGTTAACCAACGGTAATAAACGGTAAGAGGAGAGGAGAGGAGAGGAGAGGAGAGGTAAGTGTTAGAATTCGAAATCAGGGGAGATATGTGTTAAATCTCCTAACCCTTTTACCATCCATTTCTGCTTATTTGGGATAAAGCACAATCCCATTCCATTTGCCTCTTCAATCTAATCATACAAATGATACAGAAACTAACCCTAATTGTTGTTCTTCTCTCCTTTACATACCCCAAATGCCACTGGGTAAATTCTAGCATTTGCATCCATCCCAATTACTGTTAACAAAACCCTAGCATATGGGCCCTTTAAGTGACTATTATCTTTGCCAAGATAGAGCCTACAACTAGCCAAGAAACTAAGCCTCTGATCTTGAAAACAGATGAAGATCCTTTTGAAGTGTCTATTGTTCTGTTAAGAGGACACCTACTAGACTCAATCAATACTGCTGATATGTTTCCATAGTTATTTAACTTGCCATATGAAGCCATGTAATCCTTTTCAACACTGCTGACAGCCTTTTTTTCTTTTTGGGCCTATACAGTTTCAAGTTAGAGCATTCTACCTCATATTTTCTCCTCAACTGATCTCTTATAATACGAATAAGGGTTTTAGGTGCTCTTTTAAGCACTTATTTGAATTTGTTGGCAATCAATGTTGAAATTACCTCTTTAACTCTGGTCTGTCTTTCACATGTAAGTTGGTCATTTAGTGTCTTGATCTTGCAGGTTACTCCATCAAAAGCTGGAGATGCGCGAATTCTTTAAAGTAGCCTTCTTCAGAGCATGTTGCTATAACTCTAGATTTTTCATTTTTCCATCTCTTTAAGCTGAACCTTTGTTGAACTGTATACTCTTTCAACACCAATCTGAATTAATTAACATTATTGAATAATTAAATTATTCCTTGCATAACATTATATTACCAATATAATGAGTTGCCCAAATTCCTCCTTCTATTAAGTTCTAATATCCACTGGAAACATCTTTAACCGATTATAAAGATGCTGACTCTTGCACACTTTTAGTGTTGTCACCAACATCAAACCACAATCCCCCGCTTTTAGTGTTTGAATCACCATCACTATTAGCCTTAATGTTTTCTTTAGAATCATATGAGTTGATCTGGAAGTTTAAGAGAATACCAGCATCATCTGCCTCATCATCTGCATTAATTTCAACATCATAAGTAAATACTTCTACCTTATCTTTAATCACAATCATCTATCTCCCTCTGTGTACAACCAGTAGAAAAATAGCTATCTCCTTTACTGTTACCTGAATCAACATAAGTGATCTCCTCAATGTTTTGACAATCACCCACATCTTCCTTCTAAACTTCATGATGCATGTCATCACAACCTCATTGACCAACACCCTTAACTCCCATCTTAACATGATCATCGCCCATATGATCAACAGTCCTATTTTTAGCATAGTCTATGTAGTCATTGGACTCCTCCTCATCATTCCCCTGTACATTGATAGCACGCTCAACCCTTAAACATAATGTATCCTCACCTAATTCCTCAAACAATGCTATAATCCCACCTAATTCAGCATCCATCCTAATTTCACTGACTTCATTACCTCCATGAAGCCTAACATATAGCTTAACATCATCCAAACACTCTATTTTCATCCCACACACTTTTTTAAGCTTTTCAACCAATTCATTGAGTGTGAACTTTTTCAAATTTACATCACTAGGGTCAAACTCCTTCCCTGACACTAAAACAATAACCTTAATAGACATCTTTATAATATGTTGAACAAAGTAAGGCAGATATGAACATCAGCAAAAGCAACACAAAAACAAAATCAATATTGACTATATAAGCACAATATGATAGGAAATGAATGTTATCGAAATATTCTGAAATGCAGAGTCATGAAGATATCTCTTTTGCCAATCACATAATGGTAATCTTAACACCAAAACAAGCCATATAGAGAATCAACATTATCACTGATTATTCCATGTCATTCTCACAAAAAGTAACTATATCAGCAGCTATTTACATACAATACCAATTTTATATATCACATATAAAACTCAATATATAGTGTCTTATTGACAAAACAAATCAAATCCATCATATTAGCATAAACAATGTGAATAAAATAGGAAGTACTCGTATTATTAATCAACGACATACATAAAATTTTCAATTAACAAGAACGATCTTAAATAAATACAACCGGCCATCAATCACACATGCAAATGCCATATAACTACCAAAATTTAATTGAATACAACCATCTCTACTACCCCCAGCACATTAACATTAGTAAATAGAACACAAAAAACATTCAGTAGTTTAAACCATCTTTACTACCCGAATCACAAAAATACATTATAAAACTTAACAAAATCTACAAATAATGCACTGATACCACATGCACAGCTATACATTTATAGCATATTACCATTTATTAACAAAAATCGAGCAAACTAACACATGCACATGAAAAAATCGGAAAAACTATTTTGCATTCAACAAGAAAACCACATTTACCAAGCTCATCCAGAGTATAAAATCAAACAAGTTTCATCATCTGATTAACAATCGATTCACCATAATTAACCAAAAACAAAGCTTAGGTAACATATGCAGATCAAGAAATCGCAAAAACTTAAATGAAAATATACATTTCTGCAACATCGATTAACTATCATATTCAAGCAACTCAAAGAAAATACAAAGAAATTGATTTAAAAAAAAAGAAGGGAATGCTTGTTATCCCCCTGGTTTTAATTCTAATACTCCGTCACCTCTCTAATTTTTTATCAATACCCTATCAAACCCCTACCGTTACTTCCATTACAATTAAAAATTACTGCGTAAGGGTAATTGTGTACTATAACTTCATTTGTGAAAGTATATTAATTTTAAATTATATTTAATAAAATTTTTTAAAATTAAAAAAATTACAAATCTTTTTGCTAACCCTAAGTTTGAATTTAGCATCCCTACTCTCATGTCGTCACCTCCCCTACCCTCACGTTGTCCCCATCCATCCATCCATTCATCTACTCTCATCGTTTTCACTGAGAACAATAGTCGTAGCCTCCACCATCCACCCTTATCACTTTCGTCTTCTTATCCTTATGACAACTTAAACCCACATTCCCTTTCCTCCTCCATAGCTCTTTATCATAACTGTTATGCGAAATATACGCTTTCGCCGATGATGTCGCCTCTTCTTCTTCTTATTCTGTCGACACAACCCTTATGGGCAATTACTCGCAGCGATCGCGGTTGATGCCTTCGATCTCGTCAGTCTATAACCAACCATACGAAGTAGATTGTCAGCTTGTATTTTGCTAGTGCACGTTTTTTGATTTGGGCTAGGTCATAGCCAAAGACGACGTAGATTTTGGATGCAGAAGATGGATTAGTACATGGGTTTGATTTTTTTTTTTTTCCATCAAATAACCAATTGAGCTCAAGAATTGTTTGGATATTGTTGTTTTTGATAAAATCAACATTGGGGTATATAGGTTTGATGTGATGATTTTGGTTACAGAAGATGGATTAGTATATGGCTTTAAATTTTTTTTTCGGTTCAATTAACAATTTGAACTCAGGAATTGTTGGGACATTGTTGTTTGTAATAAACTCAAAATAGAGGTATTTGTTGATGCTAAGGATTACTTCGTTTAACAGAGGTACCTTTTTGGCTCTTTTTCTTGCTATTGTTTTGGGTATCAATCGAACACTGGGAATTGGCCGGAAATTTTTTTTTGGATTATTTGTACTGATTTTTGGAAAATTGTAATATTGTTAATTCTATATTTTTTCCACTGCAATCTTAATGGAGCAAAGAAAATTGTAGTTTTCTAGCTTCTAAATCATTCATGGTTTTTTTCACTTGATTTGCTGAGCCTTTCAGGGCTTCCTTTGTAATTTTCTGTTCTTAATTAATAAAATTACTCTAAAATAAGTATTACGTAAAAGGATAATTTATTTGAAAATATAATTTAGTCTTGATAAATTATTTTTTTAGTTAAATATTTAATTACAAAGTTGATATAAATTAAGACAATTTGGGGACAAATGGGTAATTATGCCAAAAAGCTAACATATTTCCTAATAGAGATGATAGTAAAGGGTTGACGGAGTATTGATAAAAAATTAAGGGGGTGATGGGATATTAAGCTTAAAATCAGAGGGGTAACGGGCATTCTCTCAAAACAAAAATTAAGTTTTAGAAACTTACTTAATTACACAAAACGCTTTCTTTGCAATCATTATCGAGAACCAATACTCTCTATTTTATACCATATACCCACAACTGTACTAATTTCACGTCAAACCCAAGCAGCAAATTCCTGTGCTTCATCACCCTGAACCTGCCTACAACAACATCTCCCCTTATTTGCTCTAATAGATGGATTTGACATATTGTTATCTCTATCTCCATTTTTCTCTCTCAATTGAAAATTTCCTCTATATCTACTTGAAATGGCGTCTATTTTCTTCTTCTAGAAGTTTCGCACAAAGCACAACGTCTGATGCCCTGTGATAGGTTATGGTTTCAAACTTTTTTGTGCCATTTGACGTTTTTGCCCTCCTTTCCATGAAACAAACTAACAAAGGGCTGTTTCTTAGGGGAAGACATTGTTTATTTTCTAATCTCGAGTACATAATTGATAATATGCGATGCCTGAAGGAAGAAAAATGATAATATCCCTACACAGACAGAGCATGTTTATAAAGTGGGCGAAGTATTTCATTAGAATAATTTTATAATAAAATTTATTAAATTTTCATTAGAATAATTTTTATTCCGTGTGATATTTGCATATAATTGTTAATTTTTAAATTATTATTAATAATGGATAGTTATATAATGTTAATATATAAAGGTAATGAAATTAATTTTTTTTAATATTTGAACTTACAATTTACAAAATTATTTGTGATGCATACTAATACTTTATTATTTATGTGATTAAAATTTATTTTTTATATTTTAATTTATTAAAATCAATTACTAATCTATATGTATTTATGTAAAATTTTTTAGATTACTAGATAATTTTTAATTTAACAATACATCAAAAAATACACTTCAAAACAAATAATATAATGTTAGGAAAAAATTTTAGTTGGTTAGTATTAGTAGGTTCCTCCAATAAACATATGTTATGCACTTAAAATTTTCTCTTATATCATAATTATAATTTTTGTATTTAATGAGTTTTAAAGTGAATGTATGTGTTAAAATTTAATGGATAAACGTATAGATAATGTGATAAGTGTGTTACCATATATTGGATAAAATTATTGTAAACAATTAACAAGAGAATTATGTCAAGTTTGGCAATATAGACTTGGATTATAATGTAGTAATAATATTTTTGTTGGTGATAAGTAGTTCGAAAAGTAGGGTAATAAAACAAAGGATAAGGATATATATATATATATATATATTTGCTATTGATGAATTACAAAATTAAAATTTTTTGAAGGATAAAATGTTAAATTTAAAGAATTAAAAATTTCTTATTCTTAGTATTGTATATTCATTTTAAGTGATATATTCGTACTCTGGAAGAAAGATCTACAACCTAAAATATTTTTATTTTATGTTTTATGTTTTATTAATGATTATAGTGTGGATATCTTACTAATAATCTTTGGTAAAATTACATTTATTCTTTATTTTTTATTTTTAATTAAGAAATTGTATTTAATGAAATAGAAGCATTTACACAAAAGAAGGTGGGTGATTGAATTCTTTAGGCGAGCAGCTCAAGGGGCCCATTTCCAGTTTCAACATCACCAATAATTGATCTTGTAAGTTTTAGGAGATAGGTATTACTATTTTTGAAAAATAAAAATAAAAATAAAAGTAAAAATAGTATTTTTAATTGAGATTTTTTTTAAATTATGTATCTAATAATAATGTTTTAAAATTCATATTATTTAATTTTAGAGATTCATTGGTGATTCTTTAAAGAAAATTTACGAAAATATTTAAAATTAAATTGAAAAATTTTTAAAAATTTAACATTAACTTTTAATTTTAAAATTATCTAAAAAAATGATAAATGGATGATTTTACCCTTCCTCCTAAAAAATCTTAAAAGTAGACAACTTTAAATTTACTATCAACTAGTCATCACTTAGTATCGATTAAAAGATACTGATTATTGAGCGTCAACTTAGTATTGAGTGTTAATCGAGAAACACTTAATAATAAATGTTAATCAGTAGATATTAAGTGTCTTTTAATCGACACTAAGTGACAACTAATTAACATTGTGTTAATTGGTGGACACTGAGTGTCTCCTGATTGTCAATCATCAGTTTTTGCATTTTTTATTAGAGGGGTAAAATTGTTTGTTTATCTAATTTTAGAAAATTTTGAAACTAAAAGTTAATGTTGATATTTTTGAAATATCTATTTTAGTTTTACATATTTTCATAAATTTTTCATTCCTTAATTTTATATTTCTATGTTATTTTTTAAATTTGGAGAGAATAATTAATTATTTTTAGGGATAATCACATATACCCTCCTGACGTTTGCCCTAATAAGCAGATACCCTCCTAATGATTAAAAAAAGATAAATATTTTCATAACGTTTAGATAAATAGGTAAATACTTCTTTGACTTTTATTTCCGTTAATTGATTATTTACTTTATTATCATTTGTATCACTAATTTTTTATATAATAATAATATGATATATATATTTTTTTTAATCATAATACTTCAATCCTAAATATCACAATATTTTTTCAATTATAACAATTTAATCCTTATTTATTTTTTTTTCATAGTATACTTAAAACTAAATAAATTTTTTTAATTTGTTATTTTAATAAAAATTTTAAAAAATAAAATTATTAAAAAAATTCAAATAATGAGTTAAGTCACGCTCGTATACTAAAATATTTTTAACTCTCTTCTTTCATTTTTATAATAATAATTTAATATTTAATTATTAAAAAAATTTAATTGAAATATTTTTTAACATTTTATTTTTACATGTAATATATTTATTTAAAAATTATGTTACATTCCTTATATTTTTTTAAAAATAAAAATGAAAATATAAATAAAAAAACATAAACAATAAATACATGTTATATATATTATAAATAAAAATATTCAAATTTTTTTTTCATTTTTAATTAAATTAAATTATATTATATTGATTAATAAGAATATAAAATATATTTAATTGCTAATTCTATTAACAAATATACTAATTTTTTTTAATTTATATTTTCATGATTTTTCTTAAGAAAATATAATAAATTTAATATAATCTTTTAAATAAAAATATTAATATAAGAATAAAATGTTAAAATACATTTCAAATTTTTTTTAACAATTAAAATGTCAAATTTATTTTAAGAAAAGGTATAAATATTTTAACATAAGTTTAATGTAACTCATTATTTAAATTTTTTTAATAATATTTTTTTAACTTTATATTCAAATAACGAATTAAAATATATTTAATTTTGACTATATTGTAAAAAAAATACTAAATATGTGATTAAATTATTATAGTTAAAAAAAATATATTGTAAAAAATATTAGTGTTATAATTAAATAAAATATATACTATATTGTGATTCTTTAAAAGATTAAAAATATAAATAATAATAAACTAAATAGTTATCTAATGGAAATAAAGGTAAGGGTATTTACTTATTTATTCAAACGTAAAAGTACATTTGTTCTTCTTAAATATTAATGATAAACATAGGAAGTATATGATATTATTCTTATTTTTTATTTTTCAACAAAACTTAAAATTTAATTTAATTTTATAATTAATTTCTTAGGTTTCTTCGTACATATCCTTCTCTAATTATTTGAAATTTTAATAAACACAACATACATACACACATATATATATATTTTGCAAAATTGGAAAAATCTATCGACAATTAACATGCATATTTTGAATAATAATAATAATAATAATAATAATAATAATAATAATAATAAGACATTATTATGTAGAATTTACTCATATTGTAAGGGGGCAAAGACAGCGGGGACGAAGCCGACCGCCACCGCTGCCGGCGGACTTCCACGCCGTTACCATTGCTTGTAAGTTTATTTTCTTAAATTACTTTTTGGCTTTTCTCTCTGGTTTCTCTTTGTTACTCTGATAAATTGTATTGCAATGAATCAAAAACAAGATCTTGAAATCTTGTAGCGCTCTAACTTTACTACGTTGTAAAATTTTTATTTCTATTTATTTAGTTATTTATTTTTGCATATCCTGGTTTGTTTGCTTCATCTGAGCTTATTTATTCTCAATTGTTGACATTCTTCATCGTCTTTTTATTTAATTATTTATTTACTTTTTATTTTTGGGAATTTCTTCTTTTGGGTAACTATGTTGAAGTGAATGTGTTTATTGGAATTACTGCTGAAACTGGGAAACGGATACTGCATGTTGGTAATGATTGTGTTAGCTTTGAGTCACCTTGAGATCAGTATGATTTATTACTGTTTTTATCTTGAATTTCTCTTCATTTCTCAGGAAAGTTGAAATTTTCTATTATTTTCTTTTTTTCTCTTTGCTCTTACTGTTTATTAATGGCTTTAGAATGGTTTGTCCTCGAATCCTTGAATCCACAGATTTTGTTTATTGAATGTAGTTATGGATGTATGCAGTTTGTAGGCTGTTATTGGTTAAATTTGTTGTGTTCCTTGATCCTATATTTTATTTAGGAATAAATTTGTATCTCATCCTTTAATGACTAGTACAACAGCTGCAATTCCAATTTTTGCTTCTGCTTAATTTGTTGTCTAGAAAGTGTTCGAACTTATAAACTCAGACTACTATTTGTTTCTGGGTTTTAGAGTGTGAACAAAGAAGAAGAAATTTATGGCTTCATCATGCCTTGGTCTCAACCTCTTAACTTTTCTTTCAAATCGATTTCTGCATCCTACTGTTTTTACATGGATATCCCTAACTGATATGAAAGTTCTGAAAATGTTTAATTTGAAAAGGATAACATATATGAGTAAGCCTAAAGATTGCATTTCTGTGTATATGTGATCATATTATATTACTTTCTTCTGTGGTGAGAGGAGATATGAAAGTGGATTCCTAAAGTGACCAACTCCCATATGAATCAGAAATGTCTTCTATTTAGTGAACTGCTTTTTTCTTTTTTTTTTTCCCTGATAATTCTCTTAAGCCCTGGTCACACTGTGACAGGGAGATTCAATAAAGAAATCAAGAAATTAATGATCAAAGGTCATCATTGCTGCCATCAACTGGTGAACACTCCTATTTTGAAGGCTTTATTTGCTGCATAACAGCTAGTCCTACATCAAATTCTCTTCTGCAGGTATTTCCATTTACTTTGCGTGCGCACATTTGTTTTTGCTTTTTCTTTTTCTTTTCTTTTGGTTGTTATTGTGTTATTAAATCCTGATTCAAATAGTGTTTCTAGTGGGTGAAAGTTCCTTACGGTTATTTTTATTTTTTTAAGTGGATTTATGCTGCTATGATATTTGAATAGTTCTTGGGTCATTCTGTGTGAGGCATAAGTAGAAGAATCAAGTTTGTGGTAATGTTAATCGCTTTTCTTCTTACCTTAGTGAAATTCATTTTTATCATTTGTCTAAAGTCTTACCTATCTTTTTATTCTTAAATGGTCATGTATTAGAATACTAATTTTTTCTTCGGTTCTAGGAATAATGTTCTACATGGTTGGAAAGAAGTGGCTGTTCAATTATGTTTTTAAAACAGTTTTCCCATTTTTGAAAACTAAATTGCTCTAGAAAACCTGTTCGGTTTGCATTTATAACATTGCAGTTCATATGACAGGAAACATGTTGCCAAATTAGAATTTGAATGTTGAAAACAACGTTGAAGAGTATAATGAACTTTTGGAACAAGATTCTATAAGATAGTTTAGCTTTATAGAGGTAGTTGACTATTCATTGTTAGTCTCTCTCTTTGATTGTTTCTGAAAGCTTTTTGTGTAGTTCTTGTCCCCCATGGTTTTTTGCTGATCTTGTGGAGAGCCAATCAATAACACAGAAGTCATATGTTTTCTCCCCACTAATATATACAACTTTCAGTTCTATTGCCCAAAAAAACCAAGGTACATAAAAAACCTTTAAAGCTAATTTTTATTTGTTTTGCTCATTTTTTAAAAACAATGCCTGATGCGTTTATACTGTTTTTAAGTTTCAATGCACTTATTGGGAGAAACTTAGGGGTGCTTTTGGTATTTTTCTTTTTAAATTATGTTTTTGAATTTTCTGCTGCAAAACAAAAAATGATGTTTGGACTTGAATTTGAATATGCATCGGTAGTGTTTTTTCAAATCTAAACATGAAAACAAAGAACACTTATTTGGTTGAATTTTTGAGGAGGGGAATGCGAGACAAAAATTGGAAAATGGAAAACAATATTTTGGTGTTTTTAACTTTTAACACAGAAAGTAAAAACACATTTTTCAGTTTTCATGGATCAGTTTCCTCAAACACCTTACCAAAAATGTTTTCACCATTCTCAATTTTCAAAAATGAAAAGTGTTTGGAAAATAGTACCAAATACCCTCTTAACATGCATGTTTTCCAATCTGGGATGCACCACTTCTAAAATATCATTTTCATAAATCAGTTTTCAAAAACACTACTTTCGAAATGATAACATTTTATTCTGATAATTCGTGTTTGTGATTTGGGGTGGGCCTATTCTAATCTTTGTCTGTGTTATTTTTGTTGAGCCAAGATAAGACTCATAGCAAAGAAAAAGAAAATAACTATTCCATGGGTGCTGCAAACGAGCTCAAAATGTTATATTTTTAATATTTTCCTTTAATTCACATTAACCATGTGCAGCAGCTTACCTTGTCTTCTAAAATTCATGAAAATAGAAGGCAGGATTAATCATAAAGAGAAGGGAGATTTTTTGTTTTACGATGGCTGCTTCCTCAAAAGTTCTTGCCCCTGAAACTCGTACTCAAAGTGAAGATTGGACCATTGTTTTACCTCGTCGTGGAAAACAAAGAAGAAAATTTCCTAGAACTAGAACTCCAGAAGAACAACAAAAACCATGGTCTCTGACCGAAATTGAATCTGATCCTCGCACAGTATCAAGATTATTACATAAGATACAGATCTGTATTACAAGAATGGAGAGTTCTCAATTCTATCAAACTTTGGTTGAACAAATCCAAACTCCAAATGTCCTAAATTCCTTTTATAATGTTTTGGGCTCCGAGTTGAAGATGCAGATGGTGATTTATGGTATTGGCAGCCTTGAATTGTATGAGGCCCCTAGGTTACAACTTAGCCTTGCGATCTTGATGAAACGAAAGTTCAGTTGGATTGGAGACATTGAGGTGTTTGATCCAATTCTTTCTGCAACAGAAGCTCGGGTTTTAGAAGCCCTTGGTTGTTCTGTTCTATCAGTAAATGAGCAAGGACGCCGATGTGCTATAAAGCCAGCGCTTTTCTTCATGCCACACTGTGAGGCAGAGTTGTACAACAATCTCTTACAGGCAAATTGGGGAGTGATGTTGAAAAACATGGTAATATTTGGAAATAGCTTTGAGGTGTATCACCAGCATGTTTCAGAATTTAAGAACTCAACTGTTGCTAATACAGCAAGGCATGTCTTGGCTGCTCGAAGATTCACACATGAATTCAGTATTAAGACAGTTTCAGATGATTATTATGCAGCTTTTCATGATTCAAGTTGGCTTTTTTTCAGCCCTGATCATGAGACACAGCTGCAGTAAATAGAAATTTGAAGGTAATTGGATTAAACATATTCTTTACTTTCCATACCTATGGAAATGATACTGTTGTGCTTTTCATTTGCATGTACTTTGAGTTTTGAATTGAGAATTTATATGATATTATTGGTTGCTTTAATCATGGAAGTTTTTTTATTTTTAGACCCTAACATGTTATGGAAAGAAGGTTTTACAATTAGCAGTTTGAAATAGCTGGCTATGAATCACTTATATTTGACGTTTAGTAATTCACCATATCTTCAAGAAAACGAGAGTTCAATTCGCAAGGGGTTATTCTTTTTCATTTTTCTCATTGATCAAGTAGTCAGAAATGTGATAGTCAACAAGATACATTCATAGGCTCCATGTGTTTAACATTATTATTCTCCATCGATATAATAGATTCAATTTACAATATGCCTATAAATGTTGTGGAACCTTTAGTATAACATGCTCGATAATTAAATAGATGGCAATTGGCCTTGTCTTATTTTGGTGTCACTGGCCAAAACCTGAAAAAGAGTTGAGAACTTTGCGTGTGAAAACAGAAACAGTCTATGCATGGATCAATCCATTCTGCTGGCACCAAGCTCCTTTACTTTCCGCTATTCTCCATTGTAAGTACCTCTCAACGCTGTCCAGCCCGCAGAGCTCCTTCACAACTGGCATGGTGGCAGGGACCTCCAAATTGAATGTTAAATCCGGTGCATCTGAGCCACTCCAGGAACGAAGCTGTTTCCGAGCTTCTTTAATGGCTTCTCTTGCAGCACAGTAAACTGAAACTGCCAGAAGCAATGGCGGCTCCCCAGATGCTGCATGAGACACAATCAAATTGACATGATAAGTATGATATTATCATCCTCTAGAACTCTCTCTCTATGACAGTACTGTAGCAATATACTAAAACATTGCGAGTATTGTGATCCTGAAGCTAGCTCAAAAGTTGTAACTACATCATTTCCGGTTCCATATTGAAACGTGTATGTGAAAAGAATTGGTACTACGGATAAACTAAGCAACTCAGTTATAGCTGTAGACTGAAGGGCTAGATTCACACCTCCATCAATGATAGTACTCGGTATTTACTTGCTATTGCACTGAAGATTACATTAAAAAGTATGCAATAGACCATCCTCATTGAAAATATACATGTAGCAATGAATCTAACTGAGGCTAATTCAGAAGCAAAGGAAGGACGAATGAATTGCAGCCATTTGAGATGAGGTTTAGTGACTGATCAGTTTAGAAGACATTTACACATTGATATTACATGTAGGCATAAGATTTTAGATGAGAACTTGGAAGGGCGGCATACCTTTGGAAGAGAGTACACGTTTTCGGTGATTTCCACTGTTCAATATTTCGACATTAAACTCTTTAGGTATGGTATCCAATGTCGGGATCTTGTAAGTCCATGTGCCTTCTGAAACAACTAACCCATCTGAATTTGTTGGGTATTCTTCATAAATGAAAAACCCTAGTCCTTGAACAAAAGCTCCTTCAATCTGCACCAAATGCAACTATTAAATTTTCAAACAAAATATTTTCATAAAAATCAATCATTAACAACACAACTATCCTCTGCCTATCCATATACAGAAGCTTAGATCTATTCATAGCAAGGACTCATCACCTTGCTGCACTGAGCATGCAGGAATCCCAATGCTTGATTATGAAAGCAGTTGGGGGATGTTTTATGTTGCTAGATTCCGCTTTGAAGGCAAAGTTGTAAAAAATGTTTGGTAACAACAATTTCTAATGGAAGCCACCCACTTTCGTACTAATATTTGCCATCAAGTGCTTCTATCCCACAGTCACTGTGGCTTCAAAGCCGTTGATCTCATTCCCCAATATGCTCTTAAGCAAAGTTGAAGAAAAGAACAAATGTTTCTTTAAATATAATTGCAATGTATGATTAAGGCAAGGCTGACCTGTCCTAAATCCACAGCAGGGTTGAGGCTTTGTCCACAGTCATAAATAATATCTGTTCGCAAAATCGAGGTTTCTCCGGTCAGAAGGTTTACTTCCACCTGTAGCAGCATAGTTTCAGAAATAGTATTCACAGAGGTACCGCAATATGGCAGTATAATCGATATGCAAGTTGATACATTAGATTTGGGGGAACTTTCAATTATATATTTTTACTGCAACAAGCTTAGGTAGAGAAACTTGCCTCGCTTAATGCAGCACCATAGTTCAAGTATTGTACGGAAGTAAACTCAGGTACATACAGAGAATTTGCTGATAAATTCACAGACTGACCATATGCCTGCATTATGATAGATTAAAACAATAAGATAAAATACGATAGAATTCATCAGCACACTCAGCCGCAAATCAGTTGTAGCAAAGACACCAACACAATCATTCATTGTCTTACACTTTACATTATTGACTAATGTGAAGAAATTCAAGATAAATCATTTCAGCTGAGTTACCAAACTAAACAAGAATTTGTCTAGAATATGAAAATTTCAGTTCAATGTATGTCTTTGTGTAGAAAATATCCAAAGGTGTTTGATTTGTTTCTCTGGTGTGATACATGTTGCCTTGCCATATATATTTGCTTAGTTATGCTAATCTCTAAATTAGTGCATAGTAAGAGCAAGTTATGCACTGAGACAATTTCATCCCTATAATAATTAATTATTAATATCTCAGAGACACACAATTTCATCTCTATCATATAAGAATTTTATTTTCTTAGGCACTCTACTACCTACCTAACAAGATGCAAGAGTGCTATGAAATTTAAACTATGAAAAGGTGCATATGATTTACACAGCTATACTTGAAAATGCTACATAAAAGATATACTCTGCATGAAGCAAGTACAAGAGGAGTACAAAAACACAAAGACATTTATTGTCAGATCCATGGCCTCACTTCCTTATCAAAAGCCAACTTTTTTTCTCTATGTGCATTGACTCATACATTTAGCAAGAGCACAATTTGAAGGTCAGAAACCTAAGATGGACTCAAGTAGTCAGTAGATTTAAGTCGTCCAGCATCGGAGGTTAAAGAAAATGAAGTCAGCTAGAGTAGTTTAGAAGAGAAGATAGGTACCTGCTGGATCAGCGTCTCCCACTTTACAGTACCTGTTTGCTCCAGCAGCTTTTCCCTGAGAGGAATGAGTCGCTCAATCAGTATATCGCAGCAAAGTCTAACTGCTTGAGAGCTGGCCTCAGATGTAGTGCTACCAGCAGTGAATCCACCCTGAATTAGACTCAAAGTATCAGATTGCACAATCCGTATTTTCTCCAACATATCCTTTGTTCCATCAGTTATAATAGAACTGAAAGCAAATGCAGCCATCTGTTTTACTTTGGTCCAGAGTCCCTGGCCAAGCTCAATCCCCCCAACTTCAACAACAACAGACCCATCACTCAGAATACTTACTTTCCCAGGGGTTGGCCTAAGTGTCACCTTATACAGAATAGGTACGCGGGAAATGCCCTTTTTTCTCCATAAGTTAGATCTATTGAACTCTTTTATCATTTCCTTTCTTTGCCTGAAGCTTGAGGAGACAGCCAATTTATCCCATATTGAGGGTATAGTGTACTCTGAAGGTTCACCAGCAGCACCCTTGTAAAACAGATTAAGGCTATCATATGTGTGGAGATTGATACTTCTGACAGAATCTACTTCCATGGAAAGGGTAGATGCTACATGTTCAATTATAGCTTCAGCAATAAATGATCCCTGTACCTCCCCAGGGGCTCGCATCGCAGTTCTACTTGGAAGATTTGTTTTGCATACCTTAACATCAGAATCTAAAGCACCCCAGTCATACTTTTTAAGTGCAGCCAGAATGTTATGTGGCATAGCTGGACTTATATCTGTATGCATTCCTGCATCGACCAATATGTTAAGCTGTAACGCTGTAATCTTTCCATTGTATTTGAATCCAACACTGTAATTTATTTTCATCGGATGTCTTCCTCCTGCCATTATCATATCAGTTTTGCGATTGACGTATATCCTCACTGGGCGGCGTAACTTATGTGCAGCAAGTGCACATGCTGTAGAAACCTGAAAACAAATGGACAGAAAGAAACACTCAAATTGATGAACTAATTAGGCAGAGTGAGAGAAAGAAAATTTAACACTTTGGAAGCAAACATTTCCAAGGAATGCCTTCTCATGCGATCAGTATTTGGTTAATGCTCATCATAGAAACCAGAAATCATTCAATTGCATATTCAAATTGTAATATCCAGAAAGTGAAAGGCAAAATACTAGCTAAGCACAAATTCATTGCTTTTGAAAGCAAAAACATAGCCTTTCTGAAACTTGACAGCAGCATTCCAAAGTTTTTAACACTAACAGTTCATGTGTCTTGCCTGTTACAAAATAATTATCTAGCATCGGTTGACTTCTATCCTCCAATAAGTACTTTCCAAATGTGCCATAATTGGGTTTGGCATCCAATTCTTTACCTTACATCCTTTACGAATGATTCATATCATGTCATTTAATGACTACAATACAACTTCTAGTACTTTTGAAAACAACAAACATTCAGTTTTCATTTGAGAAGTGACACAGCTTAATTTACTCTGCAAGAGCTGGTCTTTGCATTATTGAGTATGTTAAGTAAGTAGCCATGGAGTACAATGGTATTGCTGGAATTCAGAATTTAGTTTGATATGAAAACTTGGTATTCACAAATTATAATGGAACCAATAAAAATAGCAAAATGCAAGAAGACTAATTCGATGATGCTTCTTCTGAGAAGATGTTACTTTATCATAGTTAGAAACAAAAGAAGGATTAGCAAGAGGTTAACCACAAAGAGCCAAGATCACTTTTAAAAATCACCATTCGCCTAAAAATGAATTGATCACTGAGCTAACTCTAATAAACTTGTCTAAGACCTCAAAATAACTTAGCTGCTCTTCTCAGTACTCAGTACTCAACTAAGATAATGTCTATCAAGATCAATATGGTCGCAATTATTCTGATGTTTTCTTGTCTCTGCATATCCCTTGAAACATAAATACTCTATTTACTCTTTTGCATCTTCATAGTAATCAGATAAGAGAAAATTTGTAAATGAATTATTATTATTTTTTTCTTTTGGATAGCTATATAAAGCTTATCTTCCTATCAAGTCAGTAGGCTTACCTATAGAAAATAAAATTCCATAACACTATTCAAATTGTGACAGGAATGCTGCCAGTCACATTTCCAATGAAAAGTTCTAAAATATGAATTTTTTGTAGTCAGATACTTACATACATGGCTTTTATGGCCTTTCCTCCAAAACCTCCACCAACTCTTCTGGTAATCATACGAACATTATGTTGTGGAATACCGAGACACTTAGCAATTGTAGCATGTGCAAACTGAGGGCATTGGTTTGAGCTGTAAACCACCATGCAGTTGTCTTCATCAGGGACAGCAAGGGTGGTTTGTGTCTCCATATAGAAATGATATTGAGACCCAAGTTTAATCTGGACGTAACAATTGAGTATAAATATAGCGAGGTTATGAAAAATTTTAAAGGATGACTTAGCAAACTTGCTAATCAATTTAGCCAGGAGGAGAGAGTAAGGGAATCAGAGGTAAATCACCTCAGCAGACAGAATTTTATGATCTGCTTCATCCATTCCTTTTGATATGTCTCCAACCGGTTTGGGGCATAAGCCAGGAGGGACCTCAAAGAAGCTACGTCTCTCAACGGCTTCTTCTACAGATAGTATAGGCTGCTCTAGATTTTCCACATCATAATCAACCACTGCAAGTCTTGCTGCCCTATCAGCATTTTTCTGCGTATCTGCAACCTGAAAAAGTCATTTCTTGTATTAAATTGGATAAAAAACTCCATAAAGGAAACATGTAAAGCTTTTACTTGGTGCATATTAATAACAGTTACACTCAGTTAATAGAGGCCTAGGTATCAGTAAAGAACTTTGAAGAAGTCATAAAATTACCACGAAGGCAATAATCTGTCCGGCAAACTGAGTAATTTCATCTGCACAAAAAGGTTCACTACCAAACATGGTTTGAGCACCTATATTCTCTCCCGCTTCTGGAATGTCTTTGAAAGTTATAAGTGCAGTGACTCCGCATGGTAATGAATTAGACTTGAATTGTATGCTCTTTATCCGTGCCAAAGGCTTTGTGCTATAAATGAATGCTCCATAAAGGCAATCTGTTGGAGATGGGATGTCATCCACATAAACCGCCTCACCTACAAAAATTGCCAGATGATCATAATCTGTATATTGACCATAAAGAGTTGCAGTAGTACACATAGGAGGCTGAGTTTTTTTTTTTTTTGTGAAAAAAAGGAACAAAAAGGCCTCACAAATTAAAATTTAAGAAAATCCAATTGACAATAAAAATCATGATGAACTATTAAACAACGTGTCCAATCTCTATTACCTAGCTGGATAGTAAACACAGATCACTGCAGAAAGGTCAAATTGGGAAAATAAAGATTGTCTTGGAAACAAGGTATTATCAGAAATCATCGTCACAAATTCCAAGTGTTTGCTGTAAACTAACTCACAAACACATAAAAAAGAGATAAAGATACAATGTTATGACCAGCACAAATACCACAGTGATTAAAAGAGAGATCAATCTTTGAGCTGATGTTGATATATGCAACTGAAGCTTTTGAATACATTACTCTATACCTTTTGATGCAATTGGTCACATCAAAAGCTAGTAAATTACTTCCGCCAGCATTCAGCATATTGAAATGGAGAAGAAAGATTTTCGTAAATAAACAAAAGTTTTAACAACAAGGTAATCCATGTTTTTTTGTTTTCATGCATAAAAAGTAAGGTGTTACCAACCAGAAGCTTGTAGAGCAGCCCCAGATTTTGTAATTGGCTCACCAACAGGATAATATTCACTACTTAACTCAAAAACCTGCTTTGCAGACGATAACAATGTTGGAAATTTAGGATCCTGCAACAAGAAATTATTGCTATATCCATGCAACGAATCACTGAAAATTCCAGCTTTTGATTCAGCAAGCGAGCCAAAGAACTCAAAAAGAAAACCAACAGCCAAGCTTGATCTATAAGCAGGATATGAAGTACCATCTTCAG
The DNA here is from genome assembly GCA_022749755.1 of Azadirachta indica. NCBI lineage: Eukaryota > Viridiplantae > Streptophyta > Magnoliopsida > Sapindales > Meliaceae > Azadirachta > Azadirachta indica. Next base: position 1,284,807 of record CM040452.1, on the reverse strand, counting down.
GTACCACAGTGTCTCTAAGTAATTTTACAGCTTCATATAGAACATCAAAACTTAGCACTTTTCCAATTAAAAATCCCTCAACCTTCCTTGCTCTAATTGCATGTTTAGTACCATACGCACCAAAAGCCAACTGACAGTTATTTATCCTAATTCCATAAGCAGTGCTAGAGGAAGAAACTTCAGCCAAGAAAGCAGCATTTAGATGGGGCAATGCATTTCCAAGGGGTCGTGGTGCAGCTCGATAGGCTTCAAAAAGTAACCTGTTATTGGTTTCGGAAGTAATATTTCTACCTGGATCCCAGTATGGGACTTTTACACTTACAAGTACACTTCTGGAATCCAATGGAGGCCTTTCTAAAAATTCCTCAAGCATAAGCTTTTCAAACTTTTGACCAGTCATTAAATTAACCATTGCACCCACTGCAAGAAGTATTGTAGCAATATCTGAGGGAAAATGATTTCTCTGTGCCATCACCAAATTTCCTCCTACACTGGCAGAATTCCTAATGGATCTTGAAGCAATCTTTTCCATGTGTTCAGCAATTCTTGTGAACACCATCATACCTTCAGAGAGAAATTCTGTGTGTTCTTCCCTCAAAGCTTCTATAGCTTTGGAGATTGTCACAGTTGCCCCAATCTCAATACCTGTCTGATCCCTCCTAATCACTGATAGCTCAGGAATGTACCTTATATCAATGTATTTATCATAATTTTCCACTTCCTTATAATAACCTATACTGGTGTTCCACACAACTAACTTGGTTGAGGGTTGATTAGCGTCCTCATTGGACTCCGATAAACTTTGAAGTTCCTGAGTATTTACAGGATTGTACCAACGTCCTTTCAAATCCAAAAGCATAGAAGACTCATTTTCCTTTTTCAGAAACTGGGGAAATGTAAGATCATTATGTTTATATGGAGGTAATCTACTGATCTTTACTTCTTTACTCTCTCCTTTTCCCCAGAATGAGTTAAACCCCAAATCCTCTATATCAACATCAGCTGCAAAACTTTTACAAGCATCAGCTATGGGTCGATAGCCAGTACAGCGGCAAAGATTCCCAGCTATAGCCTTCTCTGCTTCCGAAATTGTCAACTTGGACGATCCTGGAGTAGGCTCTGGCCGCTGGGTTTTTTCAGCATTAACAAGAGCTGAAAACAGAGACATGCACATCCCAGGTGTGCAAAACCCACACTGAGAAGCGTGGAAGCCAGCAAACCTTTTGTGAATTGGGTGGAATCCATCTTTGCTATTTCCCAGACCTTCAGTTGTGGTAATTGAAAATCCATTTACACTGCAAAGCAGTGTGAGACATGAATTTATTGTAAAATCTTCTACTTGGCCGAGTTCAGGGTTATATTTGGACAGTAGGACAACGCATGCACCGCAACCACCTGCAAGTACAAAATAGAGAACAGAAAATAATCACTCAAACGCTAGTCAATGTTGCACATATGCTTCACAAACCCAGACTTGTTCACAAGTATATTATTAAAAAGCTTATATACTTGGATTGCTAGTTATTATCATTAATCATTACCAAAATAACCTCAAAACCCCCTGTTTACTTGCCAAGAAATTCAAGTGGAAAAAAAATCAAATAGTTCAAATTTTGAACCTAAAACGATACTAGCTTGAACAGGAAAAACCAAGAAAGAACAAGGAAAAGAAAAATAAGGTTGAATTAGACCTGATAGAGAGAGGTAGTTGTTGTTCTCTAAGGTCAACTAATAACACTTTATGCGTCAAAATATGAATTATTCAAATTTTTTGTAGGATTAAAAAATCATCCAGCAATTACAAGATTGGCCAAAAAATTCTTCTAATATTCATGAGCATAAATAGACCAAAAAATATAAAAAAACACACACACACATACTCTGATTAATTAACCATCACAACCATTAAAGAAGAATTCAAGCGTAACACAACAAGCTTGGCAACGCAACTCAAATCCCAAAAGAAGAAAACTCTCATCACCAAGCTAACAAAAAGCTCTAAACATCATAAAACACGAACAAATCTCCATTTACATATCCACAAACTCACATAGACGTTTCGTTGAACATAAACAGAGCAGCAGATAACTCAACTATCTTCACAAAAATCAATCAACCCATTAAAGAAAAACTGACGCAGATTCATCAAATCCATTTACTTTGTACTAACCTTCACCACAACCGAGCTTTACACTCTTAAAGCGAGTTTTGGAACGCAAAAACTCCAGCAAAGTAGTAGAAGGGTCAACGCTGGATAGCTCAAACTTTTCTCCATTAACGGCAAACACAAGAGTACTGTTTCTTCCTTCTCCTCCGCTGGATTCTCTCTCCTCTGCCATTTTTCTCTGAGACATTACTGAAACTGATAACTCATTTGCCATTTATAAAACCGAAAGAGATAGTTTGCAAATCTTATTATTCTAATCATGGTGTCGTGATCAAATATCGCGTCGCTTCTTTTAACTACGACATTTATTATGCAGTCGCTGTCTGTTTTTTCTTCTTAACATTTGGCTTTTGATTATTATTATTTTATATATATATATATATATATAACTTTGAATAATTTTTATATTATTTATAAATTATTAAATTTATGCATATAAAATTAATATGTTACAATTAATACACCGACAAATTCAAATTACCTAAAGCAATATGTAAAGGAACTGTTAATTCTTTTCATATATATATATATATATGGGTAGATCACTTGCCCTTTTTTTTAATATAATCTTATATATCAAATATAAATTTTTAAATTTAAATACTTCTAATAGTTAAAATTATATTTAATATATTTATTAATTATGTATTAATTATATATTAATTATATAATCAGATACAATATCAATCGTTAAATATACTTAAATTTAATAATTTACCGTTGATGTAAAAAAAATGTTATTAACCCTGCCCAAATATATATAAATATATATATTATCATGATTGAAAAATATGTTAGAGCTCTATAGTTATCATAAATTATGTTACATACCTGTTACTTGTAAGGCTTTTTGGTATAAAAGTGACCATCAAAATGAGATAGAATATTGTTCACATATTTTAGCAAGTCTTGTTATCCGAGTTTTGTTGGATAACGACTTCAAAAGCTCAGCTTAAAATAGATTGTATCTATCATAGTATAATTAATACATAAATAAAATTAACTAACTACATACATTTTAAATTTAAATTTAATTTTAACATACTTATATTTCATTTGATGTTTAAATAAGTTAACTCTCTCCATTTTGTAAGTAAACCAAGTTCAAATTTAGAAGAGATAAGAAGTTAAAAATGTATTTAAATTAACACCCATCCCTTACTTTTTTTTTTAAAATAATCTTTGACATAATTGATTATTATTTTAATATATTAATATATTAATATATTATTAAGTATAATAACTTTAGTCTCTACGAGTACTTATGTTTTCTTTGTAATATTACCATTTTATTGCAAGTAGTTACCTTTATGTGTACAAGATTATTTTGTGGGCCCAAAACAAGTAGTCCTAATTTGTTTCTTTTCAATTGCACTATATTTTGTCAAAACAATAAATAAGCATATATATTTTAATAATTATAATAAATTAATCCCCAATTAAATTTAGTTATTTTTTATTTTATTAACTATTGTAAGGGACAAAATTGTTAAAATTGAGTAAATTATATTTTGATATATTTATTTTGACAAAGTTTCTGAATGAAAATTTCATAAATTTGGTAATCTCACATAATCAATGCGTTTTTTTAAAAAAAAATTTATGAGAATAAGAAATTTTTTTCATAAACTATTAAACTTTTATTTTTTATTATTACTTAAATTGGGAATGAACTGAAAATCTCATATATGTCTTAGATCACACGAACAACGTTACTTGTGTTATGATAGAAGAAAATATGTTAAAAATATTAATTTTTGCCTTGTTTCATCGAAGAAATATTGTGTTTGGCCGGCTATTAATGAAAATAGAAATCAAGGAAATTGATATATACTTACTCTCTTAATGTTTGGAGAAAAACAAATGCCCCTCTTAAATTTAGAAAAATATACAGATACCTTCTTAATTTATGTTTCAGTCAGTTGACTGACTAATTAAATATCATTTGCATTTCTAAAATTTTAAATAATCATAAATTAAAGAATAATTATTTTAATTGTAATAACTTAGTCTCCATTCTAATATTTTTTATAATTTATATTTTGTAATTATAACAATTTACTCCTAACTTTAATATTTTTAACAAGATACTAAGAACTAAGTAATTTTTTAATTTATTATTTTAATAAAAATTTTAAAAAATTGTAATTAAAAAATCTATCAATGAAGTAGACTGGATTCATATGCTAAAATATTTTTAACCCTCTATTTTTATTTTCTTAATAATAATTTAATATTTAATTGTCAAAAAAAATTTACAATATTTTTTTACTATTTTATTTTTATATACAATATATTTATTTAAAAATTATGTTAAGTTCATTATATTTATTATAAAAATATAAATAAAACATATAAAAGAAGAAAATTTGATATTGTTTGTTAATAGAAATGGTGATTAAATATATTTTATATTATTGTTAAATAATATACTTTAATTTTAATAAAAATATAAAAAAAGAGAGCACACACATACACATATAGAACATATACTTTTTTATTTCTACTTTCGTAATTTTTTAAAGAAAAAGAATTAAAAGTTAAATAATTTTTAAATGAATATATTATATATACAAATAAAATGTCACAACAATATTTTATTTAAAATTTTTTTATAATTGAATATTAAATTATTACTGAAAAAGTAAAAGAAAAAATTAAAATTATTTAAGTATATGGGTTTGATCTAACTCATTATTAGAAATTTTTTAATAATAGTATTTTTTAATTTTTTATTGAAATAATAAATTAAAAAATTATTTAATTCTTAATATATTTATAAAATATTAAAATAAAGACTAAATTGATATAATAAAAATAATTATGTCTTAGTTATTAATTTATAAAAGTTTAAAAAATACAAATGATATTTATTTAATTGATCAACTAATGATATTTAATTATTAATTTTATTAACAAATGATATAAATTTTTTCTTCTTTTATATATTTTATTTATATTTTTATAATAAATATAATGAACTTAACATAATCTTTTAAATAAATATAGCGTATATAAAAATAAAATAGTAAAAAAATATTTTAAAAATTTTATTGACAATTAAATATCAAATTATTATTAAGAAAGTAAAAATTAAAAGTTAAAAATATTTTAATATATAGGTCCAGTCTACTTCATTGTTAAACTTTTTTAATTATAATTTTTTAAAATTTTATTAAAATAATAAATTAAAAAATTATTTAGTTTTTAATAACTTGTTAAAAATATTAAAATAGGGACTAAATTGTTATAATTATAAAATATAAATGGTAAAAATATTAGAACGTGGACTAAGTTATTATACTTAAAATAATTATTTTTTACTTTATGATTATTTAAAAAATTTAGAAATACAAATGATATTTAGCTAATCAGTTAATTAATCGAAACAAAATTCAAGGGGATATCTGTATGTTTGTCCAAACTTGAAGGAAACATTTGTTTTTCTCCAAACATTAGAGGTAAGTGTCTATTCTCTCAAACATCATGGACATATGTCAATTTTTTTAAAAATAATAATTAATCATAACGTCAAAATTTATATACATAAATAGAGAGAGAGAGAGACACATACCCACATATACATTTATGTATACATAGAAAATTAATAGTTTGCTTTCCGACGCAACTCTTGGCATTATTTAAAATACACTTCCATTTGATCTTCTTTCTTGGTTGTCATTTTCACATTTAATTAATTGAACCCACCTAAAATTTTCTCTAAATAAATCGAAATTTTAAGTTCATACATGCAAAAACAAAAAAAATTGATTTTGATGAAATTTTTCATGAATTTAGACATAAAATTTTAGTTAAAATATAGACATTAGTATTTTACATAAATTTTACTTATTGATATATCAGTATTATGCCATTACAACTTACCTTGCATATTTTTAAAAGTAAAATTAAGAGTAGTATTATGTTTACTAATTCATATTCACATATTAATTAGTAAACCAAGTAATATGGATGTTTAACTTTTATAAATTAAAGTTAAACCCTTCTATTTTATTGAATTTATTTTTTAAACTTTTTTCATTTAGAAGACAAATTAATATTACTTATTTTTAAAATAAAAATAATGTGAGAAATATAATACTAATAGAATACTCTTGTAATCTATTTGTTTTACAAATATTTTTAATGAATACAAATTTCGTTTTAGATTTTTTAAACATACTACAAGAAATTAATTCAAATTTTTCTTTAATTCAATGTGAACAAGACTTAAATTTAAAATATTTTATACCACAAAAAAGATTTTTTTTTTAAAATAAAATTTCATATGAGGTCAAACATGAGCGATTATATTTAAAAGCACAATAAGGATAAGAAACGTAGAGAAAAGAGATTTTATTATTGTGTCTACTATTTACTCTTTATCTTCAATCAGTGGCTGAAGAGAAAAGTGCTTCCGGATTTTAAATTACAAACAGATTCTTTTAGGATAATATTTTGTCTATTTTCCAACCAAAAGGAATATTCGAAACAATAAATTTTCTAACCATATTTAATTTCTGTAAAATGTATATAATTAATTAATATTATATAATATATGGGGTAGAGTTTTTTTTTTTAATTGAATAATGAATAATTTTATTCTACAATAGTAATAATTAAAAACTATAATTAAATTATTATTTTTGATTTATTTGATCCCAATAAGCATATCTTTAGACTCATTGGTTTAGAACATAATGCTGATGTTATTTGCTCATTTATTGATACATTATCATTGATATAATTTTTCTTTTTGTAAATATAAATCTTAATTGATGATCTGTAAAACAAAAAAAAGATTGAAATCAAAATTGTAAATCTATTGGTCACTCTAAAAATAGAAAAAAGTAAGTCAAGCAAGAAAATGAAATGCAATTTGATTTAGGTAACTATGATATATCTTTAGGAAAGATTCATAAAATCCATCAATTCAACAAATTTAAACAAGCAACTTTGAATTAGATAAAGTCTTTATTGATTTCATTATTTTCTTATTAGTTTAGAATTTTCTATTTTCGTTCAAAAATATGGAAAAAAGGTTCATGTTTTACATAATTTAATAAGAAAATCAAGATGAAATGATTGCAATCTATCAAAATGTTAGAATGTGGAAAAAAAAAATTACTATTTCGTATTAAAAGTTGGGTAAGCAATCTTTGAATTAAATAAAGTTATTGATGAATTAATTTTTGTCCTTAAAAAAAAAAAAAAGGATGAATTTGGTTAGATTAGAGTGTCACATAATTAGGTGAATGAAATTACTGTATCTTACATTGAATGGAGAGAGTCCTTAAGACTTGAATGACATTTATTCTCTCTATGAAGTAATGAATTTGGTCAAAATTAAAATTTAATTGAAATTAAAATTTAAATATGAGTGATATTTACTTTTTTTCAAATGAATGAATATAAACGTTAAGTTGTTTGTTTTTATAAAATAAAAAATTTAAAAATTAATATTTTAATACATATACTTTTTTAAAATAATACATAATATTTATAAAGTTTTAATGATGTTAACACAATAATTTATAAAAGAATAATTTCTAATAATATCCATTAATATGTACATTATTTTCTATGTAATATATGATTTTTTTTTTTTAATCTTGTAACTAGAGAAAAATTATAAATCAATTTTTCAAATAATATGAAAATTAATGAAAAAAAAGATAAATTATTTCATAACATTGTTTCAAATATGTAAAGATAGAGAGAAAAAAAAAGGGCTAAATATGATTTAAAATTTAAATATTAATAAATAAATTAATAAAATAAGGATGTTTGCCAAATATAAAATAATTAACTCTTTTATTTTAACTTAATTATATTCAAACATTTTATTCCTAAGTCATTTTTCATAATTATTGTTTTGTTTCTTTTTTTCAATTTCCAATATTGTCATTGGGTATATTAATTGTCTACATTAACATACACGAAACAATTACTTAGCGTTTTATAGTTAGAAGTTTTGTTTTGCATTAATGGAGTATTAAAAAGATATAATCAAATTCAAATTGATTATGAAGTTGATGAATAGACAATTTCATTGTCTATTTATTGTCTATGGTTGAATTTTAGATTGCATATCAAATTGGATAAATATAGCACTACCTAGTCAAATTAAAACACATTCATTTTTTTTTTTTTTTAATGGTGGATGAATGAATGAATGCACCTTGGATTTTGACCCTTTAAATGAAACAAATAAATATAACAATAAAAATAAAAGATAATATTATTTGTTCATTTCAGTTTCCAAAAATACATTAAACAAAAGTATAAAAACAGAAATAATTATTGAAAAGCAAACAAACAAGATTTTGAGTTAAATAGTACAACTCAACTTCTCATCTTATTCTCTCTACTATATTTTCATCATTTTGCTTCATTAGTTAGTATATAGGAACTATCAAAGAGTAATATTTTATTAACCAGTTAATATCAAATAATAATAATTAATTACTCATTAAATTAAATAATTTCGCAAATAAAGAAAAAGTCCGATTCCTATTAAAAATAAGACTTCCTCCCACTTTAAAATGGATACTTTTGGTCCTAATTTGTTTTAGAAAATCTCACGTAATGTTAGCAGGTTTCTGAAAATTATAAAAATTATTTAAACTCTCAATAAAATTTTAATTGTGACGTATCTATTAATATTTAAAAAACAATAATTTTCAATAATATTAAATATGACAAAATACCAAGAGGTGTTGAAGTCAAAATATTATAACTAAATTTCAATTAAAAGGGCGGTGAACTCAAGATTGTGTGATAGGTCTGACTTTGATAGGTGTTGTGATGCTTTCATCAACATTTTCACTATTTTTCCCACTAATTGGAATATATATATATATATATATATGCTGATCTAATCAATTATCTCATCTATTTAATTTTTTATATGTATCTTTTGACAAAAATTCAGAAATTCAGTGGGCTCATTTTTTATTTGGTGAAACAAACAATGGACACTATTACTCCTCTCTCACTCTGGTTTGAGCTGTATTTAAATTGTAAACCTCTTGTATTACCAAAAGTGGACTAAATGAACACCTTTACACCAGGAATATTGAAGTAATGCAACACATCATTGTAAAAATATCTTCAGGGATCAATCATATTGAACAAAGTATAAGCACCAACTCATGAATTCCCAATATATTAGGCTAGGCTAGGTTTGTTTGGCTGCCCCTTAGAAGCCTAAAAATTTTCTCCACAACTCCAAATTTCATGTCACATAAACTAGCAATCCCACCCAAACACACCAAAAGAAGATGAATCTCCAAGCCTAGCATGTCTAAGAAGAGTCGAATGATGTGGAGAGATGCTTCACTAAGATGGTTTTGAGAATGTACCTCTTTTATATTTGGACTAGTTCCTACAAACTGATCGGATGGGTATGAAACAGTCTCAGAATGAAAAAGTGAAGTGGGGCATTCTGTTGCTGGTGTCCGAGTAATGCTCATTGTAGTTGAGATATTCCCAGAAACGGGAAAGCCCAAACTCTCCATGTTTGGGTGATTTCAGATAACATAGATGTAACTCTTTCAGGTTTTTGTCGAACTTTTGCTTTATGGCAAGCACCTGTAAAGATGGGATTAAAATAAATTAGTATGCTAAAAATAATCAGTGCTTTTGGAAAAATTCAGTAACTTAAAAATTCAAGTAAACAACAGAAAGCAATGGCAGCATCCATTTCTCAGTATCAATGCAGATACTGAGTATTGGTTCGGTGAAAAATGGAAAACTAATGACTCTAATTGCATTTTCTTTTTTATGCAGACAAAGACAATCAATCACCTAACATATGCATTTCGGGGAGAAAAAGTCCATTAATGGATATGAACTCGAGAATTGTGCCTCCATTTTGATATTTTGGAGTGTGTTTTGCCAGAGATCTTAAATTGCATAACAGCACAATGCTTATGCTCATATTCATTATTGTCTGAATGCCCACCAGAGTTCAAATCAATCTGCATAGGCAAACTGGATTAAAGGATGCAAGAATCACCTGTGATACATTTATTCTAGAAAGTTTTCCCACAAAATCATCTTGATCCAGCTCAAAGTCCCACATTCCTCTTGTAAGACAAGACCGAAAGTCTAGTGCACACTGTAAAATGCCTTCTATGATGCTAGCAATAACCCGTGTTTCATCAGAGAGAAAGCATCTGTGAAATTGGTAAACACTTTTAAGAATCAAGAAGATACACTAACAGGCCAAAATTTGCCCATTTAAAGGAATTATAATTTGACCGTGCAACTGGCCAAGAAACAGAAACAAGCACAGAATAAAAACAATAACAAGTAAAATCATATTTTATTTTTAAGTTTGCTAGGTAATGTTGCCCGTCCTCACTTCTCTGTTCTTCCTAAAATTTTGTTTCCTCATGTCTATATCACCATCCCCTGATTAAACATACCCAGGTTGAAGCATTTGCTCAATAGACCCGCACCTGTTATTCAAATTTAAGAATTTAATTTTTGCTTCATATACCACCTACAAATGCCAAAATATACCCTTTTCAACCAACTTTAATGATAATAATATTTTACTAAATAAACCCGTTAAAACCATCAATACATCAATTAGTTAAATGTTCAGTTGTATTATGCTGGACAAAAAATAAAGTTCAAATTTAATAAGTTGAACAATTCTAATATAATTGACTACTATATATTAAGTTAGTATTATCCTAACATTTCTAGTTTTTACAGCTATTTGTGGCTGAACTTCATTATATTTGGCTATGCCATTTGAAACTAAAAAACTTGGGTCCAACGTGGTTCTATGATCCTAGACTGAAACTCATATTTCTCAACAACAGGAGAAGAAGCCTTAAACTTCAAACAGGAATAAAAACATAAACTTACATGTCCAGCGAATCAGATAGATATGCCATATGTACTGACTCAAGATCCATCATATCTTTGACCTACAGTAGCCACAGACAAGTTGAAGCTCAATGATACTGAAGAAATGCTTCCAATTCTTAAAAGATTATAAGAGAGAAGATAAACAAAGAAAAATAACTAACTAGAACAACCTGAAGAACAAAATAAAATAAATACACATCCTCAATGGTAAATAATATGTTCATAGGCATTCATCTCAGTCAACGTTGGCAAAACTAAAATCTAAATAAAGAAAAAGCTCATGACTGTCAAAAGGCAAAGCAGTTAATATTAGGTATCAAGCTTAGTGTGGAACTCAACCATGCTATAATATGACAACTCATCTAACTTTCTAACTGCAACAGCAATGACATCAACTATTGACAAAAAGGTGAAGGGGACAATTTGAAAGAAAACTAAAGCTGGTACTTCCAAAGTTTACATACAGTATACAGATATAGTCAAGAAAACCGTAAAAAGAGAAAGGCACACAAAGTAAAGTCAAGGTAATTCAAACCTTATGCTTAAGAGAATGAAGAAACTTGCACCATGAAACATGAGATAACTGTGAGTGCACATATTGCTGTAATGTTGAGACAAAATGATTGACCTGGTGCCTGGCATACAACACAGAAATATGGAATGGTTGTATTTACGTGATTGCAAAAGGAAAGCTATATCTCAAATTAAGAACTCGAGTACAATTAGGAGATAAAGAAAACTGATTTCTCCATTGTTATTTTGATTTCCACTAACATGTCGTAAAATTCAGACTTATCAGTAGCATGAAGAACCTGATGACATAGCAACTAAAAGCTTTGCAAAATCTAGTTCAAATACTATGTCAACACTTCCAGTTCTTCAACAGTGGCCCTTCAGGCTTATGGCATCTCCTCCAGCCATAAAATTCAATGGAGGGCAATGTCACATAATCAAAAAGTGTTTGTCTTTTACCAATATCAATACAGAAAATTGCTGGTCTAAATTTCAAGAAAATGTGGATATCTGCAGCAGTATGTGTGTGTATGCATGCATGTACATATATATTTTCATTTTGACATAAACTGCAACGTAATTTGTGAGCCATTGGATTAATACACAGCTGAGATTACCTACGACATTTGAGATTACCTATAATATTTGAGATTACCTATAATATATGTTGTTCGAATTGAAATTATACTTATTTAGTTTCATTACGTTTAGTCTTATTAAGTATATTTCTAATTTAAATATTATTAGTCTTTACCTAGTTTGTTAAGGATTCCTAGATTTATGAGGTTTTCTAATTTATGTTGCTTTATTATTTTAATCTATATAAAAGCACTTCTTAATACCTAGTTTAACGTTCAAGAGGGATATAATTTTATTTTCTTTAACATACATAATTAATCCACCTAGTAAATAACACGTCATATGTATTTTCAAGCTTGTAAAGTGTGTCAATTTGATGGTCCACAACTTGACCCATATTTTAGTAACAGTTGCAGTGCCATAGATCCTAACCCATATTTGTACAAAGGGATCTTGTGGGCAATGTTGTACAACTTAGGGAGAGCAACATAACTGCATGAATGTCTTGGAAAGCGTAAAGTGTGAAGGCAAGCACTTTACTACTTGCTCACTTCCTACACTCCAGTTGGGCATGTCACTCTAGAAGATGGGCAACTACCATCACCTTTCTAAGTTTCACTGAATGTAAAAATTAGAAGCAATAAGAGTGAGAAAAGTTGTCAGTGAAAGCTAGGACCTAATATAATAAAAGCAAAAGGTAATGTGAAAGACGCAGATAAGAGGAATAATTGCACAATTTACCTCAACTTTATCAATAAATTAAAATGCCCCACTTCCCTTTCATGTTGTGTGGAGTGATGGTTCTGATTGATTAAGTTCATTAAATCCTGTAAAGAAGATTAAGTACCTTAGAATGGTCCAAAGTCACTTTTTTACTTATCTTCAATAAATTAAGTTTCTAGGCAATCTTTAAGGGCCCAACTATCAAACGATGGAAAAAAAGAAAATTCATAATGTAAACTTCAAATTCTATCATAGTCAAAGCATGGAGGATCTATAAGCAGTACTCAAATTACTAGACCAAGACCAGTAAACCCAAATCAATAAATCATACAGCATGCACACATTAAAACTCTTGAAGTATCAGTTACAAAAAGTTAAAACAAAACAATCCTGTGCACAGTCAAGTAAGAATCTCAAAAAGTGGGTCCTTTAGACACCAATTACTTGATTTCTTGCACTATCATGTTTTAGAAAACTACAAAAATATGAGGTAAGAGAAAAATGGACACATGATAGTGTACTTCAATATATGGAAAAAATTAGCCAAGGATTCATACCTTCAACGAGCGCCACACATCATTCAATGAGAAGACAGCAAGCTTCAATTGTATCAGAAAACTAAATATATCAGCATATATTTTCATTGAGTGAGGAGTCAAAACAATATTGACAGGCCAATCGACTTGGTAACCCAAACCTAAAAAGTTGAAGGAACGAACTCCTGCCAATTTCAAGAAGAGCAACATCAGGAAAAGAGAATATCATATTTAAAATTATTTTCCTAGGAAAAAGAAAGGATGACAAGCTCAAAATTAGTATAATTGAACTGGATGACAAAACTATGCAGAAAGCTTGCAACAACAATTAAAGAATGTACCGGTTGAAGATGTTGAAAGAGGCAAGGTGCCATCTTCTTTAATGTACACAAATAACCTGCTCTTATTTTGGTCTCGTTCACATGAAGATCTCTGAACTGACAATTCAAGGATCCCCTGAATTTCTGATACCCTATAATCAGCCTCAATAACACACCAGCTCTGCAGCTTGGAACAAAAGAAAGCAAAATCAGAAGGAAATATAACAGTATGAATCAACTAATTCAAAATCTTAATGCATAGAGCTGATTAGTGTATGCAATACATGATGCTGAAGAGACATGATAAACAGGTCTGCCCAGTCAGCAAGTTCCATGAAATGGTACCGCCGCAATGCCAATAAATGTTCATACAAATCAAACCCTTCTTCTAGCAACTTGATCGTCAATCGGCTGACATACTTGTATCTATCATTTTGTTAAGGAGAAGCATAATCTGCATAAAACAATTGTATTCCAATGGCACCATCTTAAGCACAATCATGTATCCACCTTAACCAAAGTTAATACAATTCAAAAAAAGCTTCTCATGGGAATTACTCCAATTGACATAAATTAAAATTTATACAATGCATCAAGATACAACCACCAAAACTTTTGTTCTAACAGGTATTTATGGTTTGCATGCTATATAGACACTTAAAATTGCCAGTGACATATTTACCTAAAATGAAGTTTGTACTAAGCAGAAACAAAATTTTTATGGGAAATGCAATATTTCTGAGGAATTACCCTGTTTAAACTTAATATCTTGTTAGGCAACTAATTTCAAACATAGACAATAAATGCAAAGGGGAACATCAGAGTAAACCCATAATAGAAAGAAAAAGGATACTGAAGAAGGATTTCCTGCAGCAAGCATTTGTCAATAATAAAATCAAGAGGTATCTCAAAGATGGCCGAAAATTCCTGCCTGTGGTCTTCGACAGTAGTATTGTCAATGTTATTTGAAGTGTAAAGCAAACTCTCCCAAGACCTTGGATTAGAAATATTTGTTGCAACAAGATTTTTGTCATGGTCCTTCAAGTCCAAATGTGGATGAACACAAGATCCTTTGGTATTGTCAAACAGGATTTCATCTACAGCATAGCCTTGTTCATTAAAGTTATCCCCATTGGTGCTAATTGCAGACAGACTTGAATCTACAAATACTGGCTGTCTGGAACCAACAGCTAACTTCTCCACAAATACCTTACAGGCATCTTCTACAGAAGAAAAGTCAAAGCAAGGAAATGACTGTCCAAGATCGTAGTGCATCTCTCCCCAGTTTTGCCTGTTTGGTGGAATAAGGCTTTTCTGGTCAACATAGGATTGATACTGAAAATATTGCCACTGTAGTTGAGCTTCAATCCCTGCATTGAAAATAAATTTGAAGTGGCATAGCCATTCTGTAATTGATCTTCACCTAAGATTTCCTCAGTAAAAGCATTGTCATTTCCAAGTGTTTTGCTATCTGAAACACCTTCCTTAGAAACTTGTATATTTCCTTTGCAAACCTTTAGGCCAGAAGCAGATGGATGCATTTCAGGATCATTTCCACACCCTCCGTCAATGCAAAAAGGATTTTCCAAAAGTCCACCCAGCGGCCAACAGTTACTAACTAGGCTATGAGTATAATGACTATCTCTGCATGACAAGCACGACTCCTTGGAAGCTTCTGGTCCAGATGAGCTGAGAATTTTTCTTTTATGCTGAGTGAGCATAAAATGGGCAAGGGCATCCGTGCTTTCACATCTTTCACAAGGATCCCTTTCCTTATGTCCAGATTTTTCACTCTGCAGAGACTTCTGCAGTAGATTACTGTTAGGAGTGCTCCTGGAGAAGCTTAAAGCAGAAAAGTATTTCTGTTCATTTCCAAATAAACTATTAGGATGTTCTATCTGTTGTTCAGCCTCGTTTTTCTCTTCAGAACCACTTAAAGATGAACATTCAGATGACTCGGATGTATCCCCACCATAAAAGAACTCATCTTTTGCACTAGAGTCATCAAAATCCTTACTCCCAAAAGCCCTGAGAAGCAGAGAAATCCACTCACTATTCAAAGGACCAAAGTACTTAAAAGGAAAGCAACAGAAAGGGTGAAAATCAGAGGCATGGATATTAAGTATAAAAATTGGTCAAAATATATTAGGTTTTAAATTATTGTCAGCCCCAATTCTGATGCTGAGATGGATTAACACAATATGAACACTTTCACATAGGAGAATACACAGGTGCATGTTGTGACTGCACACGTGCTTAGTCACACATAGACAAGAACACAGAGACAGATGCAAAAGTGTAAACACATTTGCATGCATGCACAAGCGCATATAGAGAGAGAGAGAGAGATTACAGATTTGAGACCCTTTCATCAACCATAGAAGGAATAGTTGTCCTGTCATTTAACTCAAATGAAACAGAAGTTTCTAAGCTCCCACCATTGCCAAGGAAGACAGTTGCAGCATTGCGTGATACAGCCTGAAAAGTTAAAATCTTTATTAAAATAATATACAATAACTCAGCAATCAGACAGCAGCACAATAAGATAATTAGCATCTCTTTTTATCATTGACAATGTAAATGTCTAATGACATTACTACACAGCAGTCCTTTCCTGAATCCTTACAATATAATAAATGTTATGTAGACTAATTATTTAGAGCTCGGACACAGGGAATGTCTATCCAATAATAACATTGATGCCAAACCATGAATTCCCCTCCATTTTCCAAATATACCTCACATGACTTCACTGTACATCTAAATGGCCATAAAAAGAGCAGAATTTAACAAACAGAAACCATGGGAAATCACTATGCTGAGTTAGCAGTATCCCTGTAGGTTCATAAGAGATAGAATATATAAAAGGAGCAACCAACAATGTCGCAGAAGCTTGCTTCCACTCAAATCACTATGCCGTGGCAAGGAACGTTGGAACCCTATAAAGAGTGCTACAAAAATAGGTATACGCACTCCACTTGTTACCACTACACAATGAAGCAGGTGGAAGCAGGTGGAAGCAGGGACTTGAACCCTCAAACACCAGCTACAGCAGCAGAATCACACTAATGATGAATAGCCTTATCAACTGGACAAGGACAACAATTTCCACTGGACCACACTGTTGACTTCTGATAGAGCTAAGAAGGAGAGTGGCTACAGGGCAAGGGGCTAGGTTGAGCTAAGAAGGAAGGACCAACAAATATTAACCAATCAATCATGGGATGTTTCAATTATTGTAAGGCTTGACAAAAGATATTAAGCAGTCAAAGTTATTACATATTTTACTACAATCAACTAAATGCAAGAAAATAAATAAATAAAAGGAAAAGTGATGGTGACATGGAATTACAAGAAGACAGTACCTGCTGATAACTGATTTCTAATTTTGACAAAAGATTTTCAAGCTTCCCCTGCATCTTTTCATAGTAACTATTTCTTGCAGTAACCATGGTTTCTATGTTTCCTTTGCCAAAAGTCACTGGAGATGCATAAAGTTGATGATTGCTGGAAAATCCACTCCAACATGGAAGAAAATCCATATAAGTATGATCCCCAGGGAAAACACAATCAAACAATTCAAGCAATTTCATGAGTACTTGAAGCTGCTGACCAGCCCTGACAAGAGGAATTAGAAAGCTCTTCAAGAAACAAGGAATGGAAACTCCATCTCGCTCCTGGAATGAACAGTCCCAACTTTTGAGGATCAACAATAAAGAGAATAGTAGTAGCGTAAATGAATAAGATCAATCTCTGAACACTGCTTGATTTACAGTAAAATACATTACCCTAATATTCGCCGGTGGGAAGTCAACAGAGTTGCCAGTTTTGCATTGTTGATCATAAGGTAAATTGTTGACATATTCTACAATAAACTCCTTATAAGGATCATTGATCTCAGCTTTGAATATCCATGATCTTATAAACCCACAATATGGTTCACATGACCGGACGAAAAGAAACTTTAGTAAAGAACGGTGAGCGGGATCAGCAACCTACAAGGAGATAATTGCTAGAAATTTTCATCAGGAGGAACACAAAATATCTCCGAAAATGAATTTCTTGTATTATTACTAGGACATCTAAACTATGTGAGGAATTAAGAATTCTATCCATACAACTTGAATTTTTTATTCAAGAAAGCATGTCAGGTAACAGCTCCGGAGCTTATAATTAGGAATGAATGCAGCAAGTCTCACTATCCTCGCAACATCTGCCCTTCATTGGGATAATAGAACATTTCAAAGAATCAATTTCACTATACTAATTGTAACTAGCAAGAAAGTAGAATGTGATTAAGTGGAAAATGGAAATGAATGCAGGAACAAATTTAAATTAAGCTGACCTTTAATTGTGTATACAAATAAGTTAGCAAATCCCCACCTCTCCAAAACTTGTGAAATCCCAATGTTGCTTTAGCAGTTAGATCTTCAGAAGAAGATTCAGAGAAGCTAAGGGCTATACCATGTAGACTGCATATATTTCCAAGAGCTTCAATTTGAGTCCTTAGTTCTCTTGTATGCAAGTATGCCTCCAATAGAGTAACTTTTGATTGCACTACACTTGTAAGACATCCGTCTTCATTAGACACATGCAAAAGCACATCAAGGTTCTTTAATGAGCGCCTCAAACCAATCGATGCATTCAACGTGTCCAATGCACCCATGTACCCTTCTAAAACCTTTTCCACCGCAACAGCAAATGCCTGATTTACAAGACTGTACGGAGGTTGCTCTTTCTCTTGGACTTCATTGTCACAATCATTCTTCTTTTCCAATAATTCAGAATTTTCAAGACTCTTTCCTGCTGAATAAGCATCAAAATTTCTGAAATAATCTACAAATTTCCTCAGAAGAAAAACCAAGAAACCTGAGCAACCAAGAGATTTGAGAATTTTTCCTAAAGCATGAGTGCTGGAAGACCTATTCCATAAACTCGGAATCCTATGGATGGTTCTATCTGATGGGGCAGAGCAAAATGCAGCAGCAATCTTCTCTATACTAATAAGAGACGAGTGTACACCTTGCAGAGCATTTAATGCCAACCTCACCAAACTCGCCTCCTGAAGCATAACCCCAAATTTACAATTTTAATCAAGAAAAAAGAAGCAGCTGAAGCATAAGGCAACAGTAATTTCTCTCCTATAAGCATTTAAACTCTTTACAAACTAAATTCATAACATTTATAATCAGAAACACAGCGGCATTACAGAATTTTCAGATTATCAAGCGAACAATTTAGGTAATTGAAAATGCAAGGAGATCGTGTAAAAGAACAACTAACAGAGAGTGACGAAGTATCGCAATCGAGACGATGACGTTCTCGAGAAGAGGAAGAGAAATGCTGGCCGCTTTGAGAAGGAATGGATTCCCAAGTTCTGGGAGTAAGCCATGGATCTTCAATTTTCACTTTCTCCAACAACGACGACGCGAAATTCGTATCTACCGCCATTCTCCAAGACACTGAATTAGTCTTCCATAATTTTGCAATGAAATCAAAACAAAAATCAAAAAGCGAAAGTAGAATTCCACTGCTTTTGAGAAACGACTCTCAAACTCGACGAAAAAGAGGGGGATCGCTTCGCTGTTCCTTGAATTTGAGCTCCTAACCAACTGCTACGACGTCGTATTGTGCTCGCGCCTCCGCCTTTCTGGAGAACGAGTTAAGCGGTATTTGTTTTCAAATGAATTTTTAAATTTTTTTTTTTTTTTAAAGAAAAAATATAAATATAAGTTAAAAAAATAAAATAACTATTTAAAAAAAGGCAATCTTATGGTCATAATCAAAATCATATTTTAGAAAAAGAGATAGTGTGATTTATTTCCTTCTACTTTTTGTTTTATAAAAAAATTATTAATGATAATTTAAATTACAGAAATTGTAAGTAAAAAATGTTAGATATTATTTTTATAATAAGATAAAAAAATTATGCTCTTTGAAAGAATAAAAAAATTAACAATTTAGACATATCTATTTTTATTAAAGAAATTTTAATCGTATCTTTTTTCTCTTATTTCTAAAATATGATGGCCAAACTAATTAAGTTGCAAGTTTATTTTTCTAATTTATTGAGAATTTTGAGAATTTTAAGACACTCGTTAAGGTTTTTTTTTTACTTTTTGATTAAATTTAAATTTTGTTAAATCCTTCTAAAAAAATATTTTTTAAATTATTTACATAATTATTTATTTTTTCTTCTTTTAAAAATATAAATATTGTTGGGCTCTCTTTTCCGTCGTATTCATTTATTAAGATTTTCAATGAAATTATTATTCTTATGGGAGAATACTCATTTCCCTTATTTTTTGAGTTAATATTCCATTATTTCTTATATCTTTTTAATATCCTATCATCTCTTTGAATTTCGATTTTTCTTTTTAATATTTCAAATATTTTCGATTTTACCATTTTGGAAATCAATTGAACTGAAAGATAAAATCGAAAAAAAAATAATTAGGAGTGATGGGATATTTAAAAAAAAAGAGAGTAATGGGGTATTGCCTTAAAAAGTAAGGGGGTAATGGACATTCTCCCTTATTCTTATATTTTCGTAATAAGTTTCTTTTACTTTTATTTTAATTTAAACTTATCAAATTCGCTTTATATATATGTGTGTATATGTATATATACACACACACAGTTTTTATATTATATCATATATTATAATAAAAATTTGTATTTAAAAATATACAGTTTTTGTTATATTTGTAAGTAAATTTTTTTTAATTTTTTCAATTTATTATTTATTTATATTTAAAATTTTAAAATAAAATACAAAAGTATCAAATTTTAGATTTTTTATTCAAAAAATTTTAGTATTTATAGTTTCAAATTAAAAATAAATATATAGTTGAGACTCATATTCAAGTTTATTCATAATTAAAATTAATTTATATTTCAATTAAGAAATACATAAATGCTACCTACAATTCTAATATTTCAAACTAAAAAGTTAAAAAAAGTTTCAACAGTTTAAACAATTAAATATTTATATGTAGTAATTTATCACATGACCATTTCTTGTATAACTCATTTGTTAAAATTATTGAAGGTTACGTTTTAGACAAACAAAATTAGAAAAAAAA
This sequence comes from Azadirachta indica, assembly GCA_022749755.1. Lineage (NCBI taxonomy): Eukaryota > Viridiplantae > Streptophyta > Magnoliopsida > Sapindales > Meliaceae > Azadirachta > Azadirachta indica. Next base: position 1,263,998 of record CM040452.1, on the reverse strand, counting down.
AAGGTAGAAAGACCAGAGCTTAAAAAACTTAATGAAAATGAATTAGAATAGATAGATCTGGTCTGGTTTTTATTTATTCAGTTCAGTTCAATTTATAATCGGTCCGGTTTTATTTTTAAAAAAGAAAAATTCGAACATTTTCAATCTAGTTCGATTCCGACCAAAATCCAAAACTTGCCCACCATTGATTTTTGTAACTTATACAAAGAATAGAAATTGCATTTTCACATGCTATAGAAGGTAAAGATGAAGCTACAAAATAATATAGTCTACAATTACTCAATGAACAAAAGGCATATACAGTAAATCATATTGATTGTCCAATTGGTATTTAGATTTAAATGTCCTTTATTTCATATACAATAAATCATATTAACTCAAAATTCCTTATTGATTCTAAAGTCTAAATTTAACCTTAACACACATATTCTTTCTCGGACTTCTTATTCTTATTGACTTCAATTGAAAAAGACGCAAGGAAATTTTGAAAATTCTTGTCGTGAACGTGTTAGCAAGAATCTCTTTTTGGTTACGCCAATTAATACAAACCATTTCTTGCAGTACCTTTCCAATAACACCACTCCAAGCTTCTTGTCCTTCATACACAATAAATTTTTATGAAATTCAATGAAGACAAGTTTCTCATAAAGAAGCATTAATACATTACTCAATTTCTTGGTAATAGAAGGAACATATAATTTAAGAATAAAGTTTTTATGTGTGTTGACTATTATGGTTGGAAAACTATAGCCAATATGAGAGATTTTAAAGCTTATTATTCCTTTGTCGAAATTACTTTCTCAGAACCCTTATACTCATTTTTTCGATGTTGTGGTTGCTTTTATCATTGGTTAAATGATTTGTTGCTCCATTGTTAACGTACCAATTTTAATATGAAGCTTTGTCAAAGGCTGTGATCTAGGCTCTTTCACCATTCTCCGAATCGGTGTTATGCCCAGTTCAGTTATTAAGTTTCCATCAAACTTGTTCTAAATTGGAATGACTGCTTGCAGTGTATTTGATAAGTTGTCTTGTCATTGTTGTTGCTGGTTCAAACCCCCAGTAGGCTTTCTTTTGTCTTTTCATCTATACGTAATGGAATTTCCAGATAAGATAGTTTTGACATCAAGTTTCATAGTGGCACTAGGAAAGTTGAAGTTATTTGAGAAAAGGGACACTTTCTATTGATAGCTGAGATATCCTTTACATTGGAAGAAATTAAAGAATCTGAAATAACCCTTACTTTTTGCACAACTTCTTACACTATTTGTAAACCTTTGAACTTGGGTATTTTTAATAATTAACGTTGTATCTCACATGTGCCTTAATTATAATTATTAATTACATTAAATTTAATGCTTAGATTAAACAGTGTATAAATAATGCAAACTTTTAAGGAACTATATCGTATCAATCCCTTCCCATTGTGAGCATTTATTTTGTGAGAGTCTATATATTAACGTTATAAATTTCAAACCCAGTTGCTTAATCGTTTGATTATTTAATATATAAACAAAAGCAAAGATGTGTCCTAATAAATATTTTGGTCTGAAGACAACACAACCGGGAACCTGGGTTTCCCCATGGGCGAAGCTAAGTTTGCTTTTTGCATGCCAACTCAAAATAAAGAAATTAAGCATACTTCATGCCATTGATCATGATGCAGGCAGCCGAAAGACAAGATCACGAAAAAAAAAAAAAAAAAAAAAAAAAAAATAATACAAAATTTAAAAGAAAAGGAATGAATAAGTATAAAGAATAACCCATTATTAGTATAAAGAATAACCCATTATTACACAAGGCAGCTACCTAGCTAGCTGTTGCATCCATACAGCCTTCGGTATATAAAGACCCAACAAGCTGAGATATTGAAACATCAACAGAAGAAGAAAAACAAATATATATATATATATATATATATATATATAGACATAAGCAGAATTAGATATATACAGAAAGAAGACAAAGGGCAATTTTAGTTTTACATATATCAGTCAATAAGATGGACGCGAAATCAAGAGCTAATCAAAGTGATGCTGTGTATGAAGAGTTTGATCCATCAACAACATGGGCAAGAGAGGCTAAGTTCGATACTCTTATTGTACATTTACCAGGTTTTTTTTTTGGTTTAATTTCTTCTCATTTCTCTTAATTTTTTTTTTTATTGTGATCTTGAATTTTTTTTATATGTGCAAGTAAATGTGCGTGAAATGAGGGTAGAAACTATGCTGTTTTCATAAATTTATTGTCGTTTTGTACAAAATTTATGTAAAATTTCTCAAATTCATATTTTAAAAATGTAAGTTCTGTAGGAGAAATTTCTGAAAAATATTTTAAAATTGTAATAATTGCTTTCATATTAATTTTGAAAGAATAATAAGAAACAAGTTTTGAAATAAGAATCTTTCCTTCCCTTTGTTTCTGTTTAATGTTAGGTTTTAAGAAGGAGCAACTGAAGGTTCAAGTAACCACTTCACAAAAACTAAGAATCAGTGGGGAACGGCCGCTTGGTAACAATAAATGGAGCCGTTTCCGCAAGGAATTTCCGATTGATTCGAATTATGACATCAATGAAATCAGTGCAAAATTTGAGGGTGAAGCACTGCACATCAAACACCCCAAAATTATTACACAGGCTGATTATGAATCTGCAGATGCAAAAGCAGAAGCTGAAGCTAAATCAAAAGCAGAAGCAGAAGCAAAAGCAAAAGCGCAAACAGAAGCTCCAAAGCCTCAAAAATTAGAAAGTGATCATTCTAAAGCTGAGAAGAAAGGGAAAGAGCAAGAACAGGCGAGAGAAGCTGATGCTTCTAAGACTACTAGCATGGAAAAGAAACCAAGCAAAAAGGCTAATGGGGTAAGAGGTGCTTCTGACAATGTGGATAAAACTACTTCCCGGAAAGGGTCTGAGAAGAAGAGTGCTGAGGATTTGCCTGCAGACGGAAAAAGCCTTCCTGCTGCTGAAAAAATGGAAAAGGAGAAAAACCTTGAAGATGCCGCAGCAAAGGCTGAGAAAGAAGCAGCTGGAAGTTCAAACGGAAGCAGGGATAAATTCAGAGTGGAAGAAATGAAGCAAGCTCTTGCTTGGTTGGTAAAGGAGATGAAGGAACAAAGAAAGTTTATGCACATGATTGTGGCGGTTTTGCTGGTTCTGGTAGCTTGGGTTTTCACTAAAAATGCAGTTGTGTCTATTGGCAAATCCAAGAATTGATCAAGTCCAATAATATGTATTGATCCTATAATAAGGTCGTTAAGTTTTCGTGGACGGATATATAGATGAATATGTCCATTTCATCTTTCTTTCTCAATAATAAGACTTTCTTATTCAAATATAATCGGTTCCACGTAAAAATATTAAAACCATAATCGTTTCATTATTTGTTACTACTAATTACTTAATGACATAATTAACTCTAAGTTCTCCAGTATCTGAGAAAATTTGGTCATCTTATAGAATTAAATACTTCTATTTAAAGCAATAAGGAGATGATAAAAGAAGCTTCAGTAAGTTAATTGGTTACTTCATTTGGAAACTCCAAGCTCACAGCAACCCACTTATTGTCACTAATTGGCATCACTGTAATACCTTTAGGGAATGCAATGTCTGGGAAGCTTGGATAGACCCTTACCCTATTGCAGAGCAAGTAACTACTGCTTGTTTCTGTAGCTGCTGTCTCCCTTTCTGTGCCGGCGTCTGCGAGTGAGAGAGCAGAAACATCAAGTTCTGTTGCCGGAGGAGATGCCAATGAGTCTTCTTTAGTCAAAGCAGGCAGTTTATCTTTGTTTCCAATCAAGTTATCCAAGCTTGGAACAGCATCATCTGAGGTTTTTTGATTTTGTAAATGATCTGTATGCAAAATCTATAATACAAATAGAGAAAGGGAAATGTTACCTTCACTATCTTCTTCACATTTCTGATTGAGGTTTTGTGAATCAATGGTGACTGCCAAGTCTGAGTTCACAGTAGTTATGGGAGTTTCGCCTGCCTCGAGAGGAGGGGATAATGATCTGATGCTGTGTTTTTGTCGACCTGAAATAAGAAATTAAACTTAAGTACTTCCCAATTTCTCATCTGGCAGCAACTCTAATAGCATTGAGGCTTTCTAAAATATTCTTGTACAAGTAGAAAATATAACAGAATTAAATGATGATGGTTTTTGAAGACATTTCGGTAACAATATATCGCAGGAACAGAATCTCTTATATCTTACGTTCTATTAAAGCCGTGTAGGCAACTTTGGCAGCTTTCATCTCTGCTTCTTTCTTTGATCTTCCCACCATCCCATAGAATACCTCACCCTCTACTTCCACCATTGAGAAAAACGTTGGCTTATGAGGTTCGCCACACTTAATCGTCTGATACAATGGCACAGGAAGATCTTCTTTCTTGGAGAATTCATAAAGCAGAGTCTTGTAAAACATAGAATGATCATCCTGCAAAAGCAAGAAAACACAAAACTATCAGTAACATGAATCAGTAATCGAAAGCTATTGGATTCAGTTGCGGAACTTGCCTCTTGAAAGCTATCTGATGCTAGTGACATCAAGGCAACCTTAGCAGCAGCCTGCTCTGCGTGCTTTAAGTTTTTGAAGAACTCTACGCTGTCGAAGGTGCGGCCGTCAACTGCGACCGTAGCCCTAAAGCAAAGAGCATGAGCTGGGCCTGATTTGACGCTAGAATACTTTGGTGATTCGAGATTTCTGCGTTGAGCATAGTTCTGCAGCAGAGTTTTGTAGCGAAATTGCAGATCTACAAGCACAACTTAACTCCCTATAAAAACTTCTGGAGATAAAGATATCAAGCAATATGAAAGATCACAAGAAATAAAAGAATCAATGAGCATTAAAGTTCATCACCATATTTGTTTGCTGAAGCTTGTGGATGAATCTCAGTTGGGCCTCCAGCAGCAATTTCATCGCTTGATATCGAGGAATTACCTGAAAACAATGGCCACAAAAAGCACTTTTTACATAATCTTAAGCGCTTATTTATTTTCTAAGCCAAGAAACACTATGAGAACGAATTAGAATTCTGAATTATTTAACTGTCGAAGGATTTTTCGACATGTACAATTATATTTTCTACATATTAAATACTAATTACAACGCGTATTTGTTTAGGTAAAAGCTTATATTAAGAAGAAAATTTAGTTTGGTAAACAATGAAAATGTAATGGTGAAAACAGAGCATCACCTGAAATATTTGCCTGATCATTGTCGACTCTCAGAGGCATTTCATGAATTTCCGGTCCTTCATCAGTAAGAGACTCATTCGTTGAAGAACCTGGTTAATTAATTAGTACATGAAACATAAAAGAAGCTGTTCAAAAGTGCTTTTATAAAATTAAGTGCTTTCATCAGTGAAAAAGTTCTTTCTACAAATTTACCTATCCAAATGCTTTTCCAGAAATGAATTATCTACACTTCTTTCTTTCTTTAAAAATACAAAAATGATAATAAGCACTTTTATCTAAAAGCGCTTTTGTCTGCCGCAGAAAGCACTTCCAAATTCATCTTTTAAGCAGCATTTAATTAATTAAATTGTGAGTTACACTTACGCGGAGGCGGCGGAGAAGTAAAGTGGAGAAAAGCGAGCTGGGCGGCGTCGTTTTGGGATTCTTTATAAGATTTACAAGAAACAGAAGAGTGAAAACACAGGCCGTTGACGGAAACAGAGGACTTGAAGCGAGGATTGTGGTCAGGTCCGTCTTTCATGGAGGAGTACGTCGGCAAGCTCCACCGGTTCCGGTGGCAGAGCTCTTGCAGCTTCGTCTTGTACATTTTCAATCTCTAAAGTACGTACTGAATTTCAGAACGAGAGAAGATTAGTTTCAATTTCCATTCACAGACTCAGTACTTGAAGAAATTACAGAGACGGTTTTTCGTGAGGAATTGTGTTCATTCTTCCCGCGTTTTGGCCACATGATTCTGAAAAAGGAGATTTTATCATTTTGGACCTTTAACTTTTATGTTTTGTTATATAAGGACGTAATTTTGTATCGGATAATAATATGTGAGTCCTTAAGCTTTAGAGAAATAACAATAAAGCACTTGCTGGCCTTAGTGTATCAATCTACAAAGTCTACCATGGAGAGTTTTTGATGCTAAAGTCTAGGTTTGAACATAAACATTATTGTTCTCTATTGTCTAAAGTATATTAAACACTTGTGAAAAATATAAGGAGAATGCCTATTATCCCCTGCTTTTTCGGTCAATATCCCATTATCTCTATATTTTTTCTAACATCCTATCACTCTTCGGATTTTTTTTTTCCGATTTTACTCTTTAGTTTAATTGGTTTATAAAATGATAAAATAAAAAGTATTTAAAATATTGAAGGGTAAAATTAAAATTTAAAAAAATGATGAGATATTAAATAAAATATAGGAGAATAATGAGGCATTACTTCAAAAAGTAGGAGGTAACAAGTATTCTCTTGAAAGACATATGTTTCTTCTTCTTGTGTATAACCAATGGAATTTAACTGCTCTATAATAAAAATGACCTTTAGAAATAAAATTCACCAAACAAAAGCAAAATTCAAAGCTCGAACAAAAAACATATCCACTCACTTATAAGTATGTTACATTCATGTCATAAAAATTATTGTACAAATTATAAACTAAGATATGAACAGAGTCATGTATCTTACAAATAATAATTTAGTAGTGATGAACAATCAAAGTTGTTTTAGCAATAAAAGAACATGAAACTCAAAAGCAATTATTTCATTCTAGGGAACACAGTATTTCTTACCCTTCTCAGTTAATACTTTATTTTTTAATATCTCAAGGACTTTAATGTTAATAACACATCACAAAATCATATAACCTTAATAAGAATAATTGTGTTTAAATAAATAAGTCAAATTTGTATTTAAATTTTTTACATTACTTATATTAGTAATTTATAAAGAAGAGGTAAGTCTTTCTTTCTTATCCAAATTTAAGATATCAGTTTCTTGGTTGGTCACAAAAATGGAGCTGTTGGAGGAAGTCTTCCTTTGTTTATACCCAAGGTATTTTTGTTTTTGCATATGTAATTTGACACAGAAGTATAAAATTTGCAAACCTCTGTTGAAATTTATTATTTATTTATTATCATTAGAAAATGTTTCATACCAATGGATTCAATTCCCTAATCATGGGTTTCAATAATCAACAGTTAAAAGAAGATATTTCTCAATTTTTTGTTATAGCTATTGCGGCTAGTGAAACAACTGTTGGATCAACCAGTGTTTCCTTAATTTATCTTAACAGAAAAATTACTCGGATCAATCAATGGCATAATCCAGATTATGTTTTCGCTATATTACTTCCTTAGTAGTATGGAAATCAAATTGATATTCCAACTTTACATTCTAGCTTTGAATGTGCAGCATTACTCTCGTGAAAATATATTTCTTTATCTCATTTTGCTTCTTCAGTCATTCTTTCCAGCACAGCCGGGAGAAATATCAACAAGGAAAATATAATAGCTTCATAGAAATGAAAGCAGAGCCATCAATGCTCCATAGATCATATCCAGATGCTAATACATAAACATCTGTCTCCTAAAGTGTAAAGCAAAACTAGAAACTCAAAGCAGAGAGAAGCCGATATATTATTTGAGCTTTGATAGATAATCCTCTTCATATATATATGTAAGCAACAGCAATCATTTTATGCGCCAGGTTCTGAGCTCACTTTGCACTTGCCAACTGGCTGCGAAGGAGCTTGGCAGCGGCAACCATGTTGCTGAGAGCAGGCTTGACTTCTGTGTACTTGCGTGTCTTGAGGCCACAGTCAGGGTTGACCCAGAGAATGTTGCTCTCCAGAACTGCAAGCATCTTGTTGATGCGATCAGCAATTTCTTCCGTGGATGGGATCCTTGGTGAGTGGATGTCATACACACCGGGACCAATGCCAGCACCATACTTCACTCCCTCGCGGAAGACAGAGAGAAGCTTTTCATCTGATCTCGAGTTCTCAATAGTGATTACATCAGCATCCATGTCTATAATTGAGTGGATGATATCATTGAAGTTTGAATAGCACATGTGGGTATGGATCTGTCCAAACGTTTGCAATAAAAAGATTCACTATTGCAATCACTTGTTTTCCCATGCATACATCAACCAAATATGCAAAATTATTGGTATGACTCCAAAAAGGCATGCTTTTCTTTCTTCCTTTTACTCTTAACCTATCCTCTGGAACATTTTGTCAATATCAAAAAATAAAATCCACACATAGAAGAACTAGAGGAACAACTAAAGGGCACATACAACACAAAATAAAATTTAATTGATAGGCAGAGGAGGTCAAAATGAACCTGGGTAGTGTCTTGAACACCACAGTTAGTAATCCTGAAGGAGTGCACAGCCCATTTCAGATAAAAGTCCTGCTCAGACTTCCTCAGAGGCAAACCCTCACGTAGAGCAGCCTCGTCAATCTGGATAATATTAATACCAGCTTTCTCAAGATCCTCAACCTCATCCTTAATTGCCAATGCAATCTGGTAGCAGGTCTCGAATCTAAAAACAGGCATATGCACAAAGTCAATTGAATTGTTTGACATTATGATGCAAATTAACTGTGCATTGTAAGATTAGTTTGGTTCATTTCTTACCTGGGCTGGTCATTCCTGACAAAGGACCAGTTCAAAATGGTGACAGGGCCTGTGAGCATTCCCTTCATTGGTCGCTTGGTCATACTCTGTGCCATTGAAGACCAGAACACAGTCATGGCCTTGGGGCGGCTCACATCACCATAGATGATAGGAGGCTTGACACAACGGGAGCCATAGGATTGAACCCAACCATTCACAGTAAAGGCAAAACCAGATAATTGCTCACCAAAGTACTCAACCATATCATTCCTCTGCATGCCAAAGATAGAATGAAGAACAATGAAAAGTTAAATCTTATTTCTACTACAAAGTCCAGCACTAGTCAATGTGTTAAAGTTATTATATTTAGGATGAGAAGTCACCTCTGGTTCTCCATGCACCAAAACATCAATGTCAAGCTCTTCCTGGAGCTTGACAACTTGTTGATTTCTCCTTAATGGCCGTGACATAATCATCCTCAGATATTCTGGAAATAAAAAAAAATTAATTTATGTAATGCAGAATCAGGAAACAATCAAGAGCAGACAAAAAAAAAAGGGTATGAAGTGCAGGAAATCTCACTTCTTGGCCTTGTATTCACGGCGCAATCTTCTGAGATCCATGGTCTGTGGGAAAGATCCAATGGTGGTGGTAGGAAGAATTGGCAGGTTTAAGTTTCTTCTGCTGAGCATCCAGCCTAGCACTGACATTTGTGGCACGGCGGTGGTCAGAACCCTTTAAAGCAGCGGCCTAAACAAGAAAGGACAGTAATAACAAGTATAAGTTACTGCAGGTCATTTACAAACCTGAAAAAATAGAGATAGTTTGCAAAGATCACTTACAGCCTTTTGAACAGCCTCATTTGTCACCCTAGGGGAGGATTTTCTTGAAGCCTGAGCTGCAGCGTTGGCAGAGAAGTATGCCTGGAGAAAGAAAAATACATTTTACAAAGTGCTTTAAAGAATTTCTAAAGAGAAAACTCCATAAAGCACCCCTCAGCTCTATGAATCTAAAGATTTAACAACAATGTCAGATGACAGAGAGAAGTTAATCTAAAGCGGTAAAAGTTTATTTAATGGACCCAAGCCAAGTGGAATTAACATTTAATTTACTCATAGAGAATAATTTCTGCCACCAGTAACTAATAAAGCTTTAGCACAGCTACAAAAAAGGATAGTTTTGTGTGCGTACAATTGTGCACAACATATGCCAAAAAATAGAACAGTAACCCAAAGGTTATCATATAGGAGAATCTTGTTTTTACAGAATGAAATTTGAGATAAAATTCTAATACTCTCTCAATTATGTAAATTTGCATTTCAATAGGAAAAGGTACCATGGCTGCTTCTTATGGATAAAGAAGATAACAGAAGAGAATTACTAGAATACATAATCTAATTTTACAGATGGACACAAAAAATTGATTTCCTTTCATGATACATCATCTTGATAAAATTTTTAATACACATAAATTCATTCAAAGAGTTTCTGATTAGCTTAAAAGTTATTTTAATGTTTGAAGGGAAAAACATATGGCAAGTAAACTGGCAAACAAACTCTTTATTGCATATAACAAACAGTGTATTTTCAACTTTTTTAACTAATAAAATAGTTCATAATAATAAGTCTTACTGGAAATACCTCATCCTTTTGCCCAGACAATGCCTTGGCCAATGCATTTACTTCAACTACTTTCTGTGCTGCAAATGCAAGCCAGGACTTGATCTCTGTATCTAGTTTAGTTTCATTCTCTAGATCGACAGCGGTGTGGAGAAGTGAGCAGGATGTTGAGACCACGACCTTGTCTGCAGAATCAAATATAGAGTATTATGTAACACCAGGAACAAAATTCAAATATGAAATTATGAAGCAATGCACCAAAGAAAAATACCCTTTCCAACAAAGCTCTCAAGAGTCTGCAGGGTAGCGAGGGAAGAAGCAAGATCATTAGCCCAAATGTTCCTTCCATCAACCACTCCAGCAAAGAGGTATTTTCCTGAAGGAAATCCACCTTTAATTAAATCAAGTGTCTTTGTTCCACGAACCAGGTCAAACCCAAATCCAGTGACAGCCTTCAAAGAGGTGAGTGTCTTGTATGTCTCAGCAGGAACATCAGCAAAGTATGTCTCAATTAGAACATTCAAACCAGATAGTGATGCCTCCAGTTCAGAATAAGCATGAGTAAATATTTGTAATTGGTGAGAATCAAGATCCTTCACAAGAGTCGGCTCATCAAACTGAATCCAGGTAGCACCAACAGCCTTCAACTCGGCCACAACTTGCCTGGGAGTCAATACAAATTGAAAGAATTATTCACAAGAGAGAAATACCTACATTGTACTATTACAACATGTCCATGCCAACCCAAATCCAGAAAAAAACTATAATTTACCAATCTACAATGAGTAAATGCTTCTTTCTATAGAATTGAAAAAAAGAAAACATTATGCTTACTTGTAAACAGGAATAATCTTGTCAATTAGGGAAAGAAGAGAAAAGGATTTCTCCACATCCTTTGCTGGTTTTGAAAGCAACAAGTAGGACACAGGTCCCACAAGCACAGGAACAGTATCAACACCGATCTGCATTGCAGAAAAGTAAACATTAAGAATATAAGTGAATTGAGAAACCCATAAAAAAATAATAAGAGCACACTATACTTAACACCATTAATAATTCGAGAAGCAACACAAATCAACAATTGATAATTTGAGTAACATTCTGAAAAATAATTTAAGACATACCTATAAGAGAACCTTTTATATTAAAAAGATGGTAGTAAGAATGAAAAACTATGTAATGGGATCCATGTGCATTAATCATCCTTAAGTTTAAAAGGAAAAATTATTAATAAGAGCAAATCGTCAAGTAAGAAAGCACAGTTTTATCTCAAACACTGTAACACCAAAAAATTATTATCCTCTGCAGATAACGCAATGAGGTTTTATAAACTTGTAGGCTAAGCATTTTTTAATTTCCATGCATTCGATCATTCTCAATGCTATCATAATTACAGACACTATTAGCAGCTTCATGTTCCATCAATGAAACAGTGTAAGCAAACTTACTGCTTTGGCCTCCTTATACTCTTCAATGGCCTTGTGAGACGCATAGGAGAATTTAACATCGGGTCCCAATTCAGGCACAATGTAATGGCTTCAAAAAATTCAGATAAAAAGATTCAAAATCGCATAAAAATATCAATGAAAAATTCATAGTAGATGATTAATGATGAATGACTTACTAGTTTGTATCGAACCACTTGGTCATTTCCATGGCGGGAACAGAGGCATTCCCTCTAGCCATTGAAAAATAAACATCGAAACCAATCTCGCCGCCATTCCAACTGTACCTAGGCGGCACAGCGCCGAGCATTGCGGTGGTATCCAACACTTGATCGTAGTAAGAAAAAGTATTGCTGGGAATATATTTGATTCCAGCATCAGCCATCTGCTTCCAAATCGACGCTCTCAACTCCGCCGCCACCTTCTGCAACTCCTCCGCGCTGCTCTTCCCGTCCCAGAACGATTCCAACGCAAACTTCAACTCTCTCTTCGGACCCATACGAGGGTACCCAACAACATGCGACGCCATTGCTCTGCAGAAATCAAACGAACAAAATCTTAACATTTGAAACAAAAATAAACGAAATTGCATCAAACCCAGATGGAATTAGAGATAATTTGAAGAACCTGATACCAGTGGAACGAAAAGAGAAGCGAAGAAAAGAGAAACAAAGAGAAGTCTTTGAAGCAGATATGGAAATCGAAACTCCTCTCAGAGAACTCGATAGTGGCTGCAGAGAGATATGGCACATTTATATACTGCTACAATTCTGGCTTCGAAAGTACTGTACCGGTCTAATTCTCTTATCTTTAAATCTAAGTTTGAATTTTAGATTTTTAAAAATTAAAAAAAAAATAAATAAATTGGTGGGTATATGAGTGTCTTTGGGTTTAGGGTTTGATTCAATCAAAGCAATTGATATGAGAAGATAGCATATGGTTTGAGTAAAATTTTATTTCCATTGCCCAAATTTTTTTTTAAGCTTAGGAATTTTATGATATATTTTTTAAAATTATATATCACATGTATATTTTACTAAAAGTGTATGCAAGAAATTTATAGAGTAAAAATTTAGATAAATTTTATTGTGGTACACTTGAGAATTATATTTAAAAAATTGGTAAAATTTTTTATTATCCCATAATAAAAGGAAATTCTGCTTATAAAAAGTGGAAGAGTTTCACATTTTGTAGAGTATATAACTCGAACTTTTATCCTCCAACTTATGGTTCATGCTTGATCTGGGTTATAAAAAAAAATTTTTAAGTTATATAAAGTACTATGACAATAATGAGTTTGATTTTATTATCATTTGAAATAAAAATTTTAATATACAAATTGAAAAATATAGTATTATTAATTTTAAAGTCAAAAATTTTGAATTTCTTCTTAATTTTAAATTAAATTATTTATCACTACACTTTTTATTAATACTGAATTTAAACATTTATATTATTTAGTATATTGTATAATTGATTTGAAATTTAAATACAAGATTTATAAGGGATTTAATTAAATAGCTTTTAAACTTTTTATTTGAAGTCAAATTTATCTACAAAGGAGGACAAATTTTTTTAACAACCTTTTGGTATAAGATTTTCTCTTAGAAAAGGAAAAACACTTTTGAAAGCACTTTTTAGTATCGGTTGAAATGAGTCGTGCTTTCCATGTTATAAAATATCCAAGTAAAAATGATCATGACTAAGCAACTAATAAGATAACAACAACACAAAGACACCTAATTTTTATATACTTTTTAAATTAAAATTTTAATTTTCCATCTAATAATTCGTTAAATTTTACTAAAATAACAAAATTATTCTTATAATATTAAAATTTGATCATCACAATACAACAATATTAATTAGACATTAAGAATTATTTTAATTATTTTAGTAAAATTAGAAATTTATTTCAATAAATAAATAAATAAATTCTGTATACACTTGAAAAAGAAGATAAACATTTAAGAATTTAAATGTTATGATCCCAACAACTAATATAAAAATTTCATTTTTATAATCAATTCGAAGGTCATAATAATAAAGTTGGTGGGAAAGTGGCAGTAGGCCACTATCTTAGCTAGCATCAATTGTAGCATGCATTTTACTCAACTTGAAAAGTTAGAATTATTAGTTATGATTTTATTTTACTTGATTAATAAACATACGTAATTAATTATAATAATAACAATAGTTAATAATATAATATTTTTCTTCTTGTTATAGGTACAATTGGACCCTAATTATTCATTAAAATTCATTCATGTAGAAGCTGTCTATTCTATCAATATTTCTACCAATATGAGTAATTATGGGTTTAAATTTTGTTGCATATTTTATTGTATATAATGGCCTACTATGTTACATAACTATAAAAGTATAATCTTAGTCAAAAATACAATTAAAAAAAAAGAAAAAGAAACAATAGTTGGGTTTTTGGTTAAATACTAGGGGTGAATATGTAATTAAAAAAGAATTTTTAAAACAGCCCTAACTTGCATTAGATTTACAAATCTAATCATGTTTGAATTATTTTTATCAAAATAGTCAAAATTAAAATTTGTGAACAAAAATGTCCACTTAATAGTGAATCCCTACATTTTTTTGATTTTTAAATTTTTGCATTTTTTCATCACATAACCCTAAACCCTAATTCTGCAAATCAAGAAAACTTGCAAGACCCTAAATTTTGGCAAAGATGGTGACACTTCTTGTTATAAAAATGAAAACTTTGTATTAGTTGTTGGGATTGGCAGTTGATATTGAAGAGAATTTTGTTGTTAACAATAGCGAGTGGCAATGACAGGATTAAAGGGAGTTTTCAGTAAGTTTTCGTCCCTTTTCTGTGATTTTCACCTAATTTAATACAAAAATATTAAAAATATTGGTTTAAAATGATTTTAATATTGGTTTGAGATGAAATTGGTGATGAAACAGAGTAATTGTATAAATTTATACAATGTTATTTATTTATTTATTTTTAGAATATTATTTTTTGACTTAAGCTGAATGATTTTTTTAATATTACATTACAATTTAGATATATACAACATATTTATTTAGACTTTACATATAACAGTTATGTTATACTCTAAACATCTAGGCATATTTGGACACCTAAACACTTACACTACGATGTCTTCCTACAAATTGGAGGAGATTTATTTACACTCTAATATAATAAGAAATCCCACAATATTAGGGTGCATCTTACCACTGGTAGAAATCGAATATACTCTCTCAAATATTTTATTATCAAGAACAAATATTTTAATTCATATACGTAATACAAGTAAAATAAATATATACCTTCTTTTGTTTAATGAAATCTTCTTGCCATAATAACTTCTTCTAGAAATCCAGGGTGATGTTTTGTAAAGCACAATTTCAACTCCTTCAAATTTTGTAAGAAGACAAAACTAAAACTAAAAATGAAAATAAAATAAAATAGTTAATTTTAAATAATAACAAATTGATTTTCTGTCTCTTCCTACATACGACTTGCCAATAATTGATATTAGATTTTACTTTTCGCTATTAACTAGTAGAATTTGTTAGTACGTAAAAAAAAAAAATTTCCCTCTATATTTGCTTTCCCCTTTGCTTATATACCTCTCCTTTTGCTTTTTTAATTGGGTTTCTTAGAATTCTAATTTTAATAAAATTCTGATTGAAAATTAGATAATTTCCTTAATTAGGTTAGACCCAATAGTTAAAAGGCTCTCTTCTTTATTGATCCTGATCTGCATGGTTTAGAGAATTAAGGAAATAAGGATAAAACAAGGCGAAAAACTTAAAAGAATATGAGCCTCAGGGTCACGAGGCTTAATAATAAACATTTTTGATATTTGAATCTTCCTTATAAGTGTGTTTTTTATTATTTGCTTAATTTAAAGAATAAAGAAACAGATGAGTTAGATAGAGTTGTGGATAGTTATGAAGAAGATTGATGTGAGTTACTTGAAAATTTAATCTGTTAAATTGTGCACTTTTATCTTCAAATTAGCATTTTTCTTATTGTTATTAGTTCGTATGATGTTATTTATTTTTAAAACTTTTGTAGAGGTTGATAATCTCGCTTGATAACTTCATAGTACGCATATAATAGCGGAATGGCATAAACATTCGTTGTTATATAAAATATTGCTGAGCTAGTGGATGTTATTTAAATTTCCAATGTGTTTAATTAGTTTCTAACGAGTACTTTTTTGAATTTTTATGATATTAAACAGATTAAATTCAACAAATTTTCATTAAACATATTATATTTGTAAGATATGTGTCAATTGTTTTTTAACTTTTTTTGTCACATGAAACATCTAAATGAAAGTTTATTATTTATTGAACTATTGCAATGGATTCATCTTAGAAATTTTTTTGGTCAACCATATTGTAAAAAAAAAGAACTTGCAAAAGTTTACAAAATGTTAAAATGCTGTTGGATTCCGTGTAGCAACTGTTATTACCTTTATTGTTTTGTATTGAAGTTTTTAAAACTAATAAAATAAAACAAAACCTTTTAAAGTTAATATTGGATAATCTTTAGATTACTACAACTAATTTTGATAATCTTTATCACACTTCTAAATTTTTAAAAGTTATCATTTTACTCTCAATCGTTAACTTAGACCATTATTTCAAATAATTAAAAAGGTAAAAATATAATTTTATAAAAATAATTTTTTATTTATTTTTCTTTTCTCTCCTCTTCTTTCTCCTTTGTTCTTTTCTTCTTCTTTCCCCTTTTTCTTTGATTGATGGTTAGCAGCCTGGACGTTGCTTGTGGCAGCCATGGTGGCCGCTTATAATAATCATAAGAGGGAAGAAGAAGAAAATTAAAAAAAAAAAATTTTGAATTTATTAGTAGTGAAATTGTCTTTTCACATGGTCAACCCTGGTCAACTAAGAAAAATTATTAAAATTATTAAACATAACGGCTGAACTTAATGTCTGTGGCGATCAAATGATTTTCAAAATTTCTGGAGGTGTGATAAAGATTTGTCAAAATTAGTTGCGATTAAATTGAAGATTATCCTTTAATATTTTAGTTTTTAATATGTTAGAAATAATGGCTCTAAATTATTAATTGTGAAAATTATATATCTTATTTTATTATTTTACTTAAAGTTAAGAATTAAAATAATAATATCTTAACATGTCAAATTGGTGAAAGTTATGTTTAGAGATATTTTCTAATTTTCTCAAAATTTAGGGTGGTGTTTACTGTTTTTTAAAAAATTAGTAGAATAACACAATATCCCTAAAATTAATTTTGAATTGT
This sequence comes from Azadirachta indica, assembly GCA_022749755.1. NCBI lineage: Eukaryota > Viridiplantae > Streptophyta > Magnoliopsida > Sapindales > Meliaceae > Azadirachta > Azadirachta indica. The sequence continues at coordinate 1,247,060 of CM040452.1, read as the reverse complement.
GCATATATTTATATATTGTTTCATGAAATATATTAAAATGTTTAACCGTCTAGTGGTTTTCACTATTTTTTATAATATTTCATGAAATAAAACAAACTTTTTAACATTTTAGTCCCTAATGAAATGATTTATTAGAGATAACAAGGACCGAATTATTAATAGTGAAAAAGTTTATTCTGTTTTGTTATTTTCATCAAATTTAAGAATTAAAATAATAATATCTTAACAAATCAAATTGCACTTATTTTTTTTAAAAACTCAGCGGTATTTAAAACACCCTAAAAACCTACTAGTTATATTAGAATATTCCTAATAAATTTGATTTAAACTGAAAGATGAATAAGGGCCATGTTTGTCAGCCGTTTTATAGCATAAAATCCTAAATCAACATGGATTTCTGAAACAAAAGAAATAAGGAATTTAGAATTTATTTTACACAACAAAGTAAAGTAAAAGAAGATAAAACTAACTTTCCTTGTTAAAAGAAAACAATCAAAAGATGACTAAAATAAAAGAAAACCAATACGGAAATTGAAGATCTGCAACATCACGTAACAATACAGAACTTGTACATCAATAGTTCAATTATGGAGAGAATCCATATATAATATTTTAATAAGCAAGTGCATTCCATATTTTTCTTCTTTCCTTTCTTTTTAGGACACCTCATACAACAAATGCCTTCTTAAACAAGCATTGGATCAATGAACAGTTTTCTAACGTAATCTTTCAGATACTCTGGATTTGTTATACCATCTACCTCGTAAAAGACTCCAACTACATTGATTAGTTGCAATGGAACAGTTGCTGGCCTCATGCATTCTTCATTTATATCCTTCCATAAATCTGCAACTATTATCTTAAACTTTTCAGCTGTTTCTATTCTTGAAGTTCCATATATATTCCTTCATGTAAGATTCCACCACAGAGGCAACATGTCCCCTCTTTTGCTCATCCTGTAAATATTAGACTAATTTAGATGTTAAATCTATTTTGATTTGAAACAGTTATACTTTCATTTTGTAAGTAAGGGTTTTCTTTTTTATATCATTTTCATAAATTTGCAATCATATATAATGCATGTATTCCATGAGCTTCCAAATCGGCTACGAGACGACTGAGTGCAAATGAGGATATTGCAATTTTTGGTCTACTTTGCAGCCACTCAAATGCTTCGATTCCTGAAACTTCTCTAATTCCCATTAATGCTAATGCTGGAACAAGAAAACAACATCCTGAAATTATTGCGTTGTTCATGCGCTCATCAAATAATGGCACAAAGCCTTCTCGGAACCATTGAGCCTCAACGAAATACGCTCTCACGACTTCTTTTATCTAATAATTTTGCCAGCAGAAAAACTAAGTTATAAAAATGTAGTAACTTTAATAATAATAACAATAATTATATGCATATATAAATATAAGTGAAAGAAAGCTAGCTAGTTAGACAAAAATAATTAATTACCATTTCCTTTGTAAATGAGACGCTATAAGATCTTCCTTCCCCTGACATTTCATTATTTAATTCTTCAAAATAATTCAAAAGAGTAGTATACAAAAGTTTCAAATAATCTGGCAATTGACTAAGGGCGTTAATGTCCCACTTGAAAATAAATAAATGAAGTTATATTATCTTGATAATTCCCTCATAAATTAATAACTATCTAATTAATGTACATATATCATCAATAGCCATAAACAACATAAAAACTTTAGTAAATATCAACCGAATACATGAGTAACAAGGTTCCTAATGTTGTGCAACACTCCCTAAGTGCATCTCCACAATTCTGTCCCTCGTATAGGAGTATATCGATGTATAGTCTAAATCGTTCTACCAACTACAACAAAAAATGAAGAGTAATACTGTACTTCTCAGCATGTATCTCAAGATTGTTATTACGAATGATGTGAAAATTGATATACTATTGCCTCATTATTCGGGATAAAATTCTTGGGATACAAGTTGGGATGCGTAGTATTACTCAATAATAAAAACGTGTAAATATATTAATTAATGTTTATTAACATATATACATATATATATGTGTGTGTGTGTATACCCAAAGGTATTTAATTATGAAATGTTTTCCTTGTCAGGTAGCTCAACTGTTTTTTGTGCAGTAATTGTGTGCGATTGAAATATAATTTTGAAAACATGGGTGGAGTGTCATTTCTAGGTTCCTCATGCTCATAGAAAGAGATATATTTCAGTGCCTCAAGTCTTGGCACACCTCTGTGGAAAGGCTGCTCAAGGGCTTCAGTTATATATTTTGCTAGTTGAGGGCTTGTGTCTGGTGCCAAGGATATGTTAAGTTGTGTAGCTTCATACAAACTTAACATCCCCCTCACGTCGCTGATTAAACTTTCCTTAAATTTGTTAGCCACGCCTAATTCATTTCCATTATGTGTTTATTAGTATCATATGTGTGTATTAAATTCATTTAACTAATTGTTAAAAGCATGCAAGACTAGACTATAATATGTGTAGCAACTCTGATCTCCTTTATTGTTATCATGTTTTTACGGCGTCACAATAGATATGCACACACACATCTATGTATAAGTGTGTGCACTTTGCACATGACATTTTCAAGCCGTGCTGTCTGAAATATCGAAATATAAGAGCAACGGTGTATAAGTCATGGTCATTCTTAATTGCGAGATTAGGATGCTCTTCAAAAATAGGATGTAATCTTTCTTCAATCTTAGTCTCAAAGTGATACGACACACCAAGACAGCATAGCGAGTTGATCAGAATAACTTCCTCCACCAGATCATTGTTAGAAGAAGCAGTACTTAACATTTCCTTCACCTGTTCTTTCAGTTCTTCAAACAGCCTATCATATTCAAGTTCCTGCACAGAAAATACAAGATCAAATACAAACACATTTAAGAAACCTATATATTGCCCGGATCTACTTACAATATATTCAAGTTAAGAATTAACAAAGAAAGAGATCGGATATTTTTACCATGTTAGGTAGGGGCACGGAATTGAAGGTGTCTTTCCATATTGTGGCTACCAAATGCCTATTTATCATTAGTCATTGTTTGTGTGTGTGTATATATATATATATACAGTAATTAAAGAGTGATTAAGTATTTCGTTATGAAACACAATTTTATCCTGCTATAATCACCATTAAAAATCATAAAAAATTCAAGAATTCAAAAGTGGAAAAAACACCTTAATCCCTCTTTTTTGTAGAAATTAAATACACTAAAATTTTCCTATTATTAGAATTTTTTATTAAAATTAACTGAATGTTGATCAATTTCCAATTCTAGCTTTGGCTCAAACCGAAAAATAAAACAAACAATAATGGTTCAAACTCTTGCACTCCACAAAAAGTATAAGCATTCCACCCAGTAGGCTAAGGCAAATTCTATTTTTCAGTATTAATACATATAATATGTCCACATGTTAGATTTATGTTAAATGCAACCAACCCTCTATTCAAATGAATATTGTAAAAGTATTTTGTTGTCATTTTCTTTTGTAATAGTTTTAAACAATTTGGATAGATTATTTTTTAATTTTGTAAACATTAAACTAATATTTTTTTGTCAAAAAATTGAATAAAATTCAAATTAATAATTATTTTGTAACAGTAAATTCATAATTGTTTTATATAAAATTAGAAAAATAAAATTTTCATTCTAATTAAATAATTACCAAATCAATTTTTATAAATTACAAAGAAAAATATATTTTGTAGTATTGTTAAATAATGTAATTTAATTTTAATTAAAAATTAAAAAAAACGAAGAAAATTTTGATTATTTTTATTTGTAATGTATATAAATATATATAACATACTTTATTTTCTATTTGTATTTTCCTAATTTTTCTTAATATAATTTTTAGCAAATATCAAATCTCAACCAAGTTCTATCCTAAATAATGTAACATTAATTAATTGGTATGTGTTCAAAATTTTTAAAATTATTTATCACAATGTTATTTTGTCAATCACTTTATAAATACTACATAGTTGATGTCCTACTTGCTACTTTTGTAATAAGAATTGAAGGAGGATAATACCAAATTAAGCCACGATAAAGATTCTGATCTGTTTATTTTGGCAACTTGGAATTGTAAATACATTACTTCACGACTTATAAAGATTCTGTCTTCCTCGACTTACAAAATATTATTTTCTTTTCCATTTTAATTATTTATGATTTGTACTGTTGCTACCAAATGCCTATTTATGGTTAGTCGTTACAAATATATGAGTCTTCAATTTTGCTTTTATAACTGAGTTGATAAATCCATAAGAGTGACGATAAAATTAAGGAAAATTGCTATTTTTCCCTGTTAGGTCAACTCTAACATATTTCTTCCCTCCTAAAAGAGATATTTAATCACCCACACACATGCTCGTTAATTATTTGACATTTTTTTTTCTTATTTTAGTATTTTAACCTAACTAATAATTTGGATCCAACCTTAACCAAAACCCTATTGGATTTGATTTTAGTAAGCATTTTTACTACTTTTATTATTCTATTTTATATATGTAGTTTAAAAAATAAATTTTTTTTATGAAAAAACAAAGAATCCAATTATAATTATTTTATTTTGAATGAGTATATTTGTTTGAAAGTTTAAAAATATGGTACATTATATAATCAACATTAAAATTATATAATTTTAATTTCTTTTGATCGGATTGAATCAAATCAAATTTGAAATTGTTTTAAATGAATTAGACAAATTTATTTATTTTTATCATGAATATGAAAGTAGATCTACCAAATTTGGATTCGAATTCGGATTTAAAAGGATAAAATAGTAATTTAATAAAAATTCTTTTGAAAATAACTACTGTAAGGGGTTTATAAAATCATAGAGAGTTATTATGTTAATAAAAGAAAGGAGTATAGAAACAATTACACAGTACAAGTAAAAATACAATGCAAAGAAATGTATTAAAAGGACATTACTCGCCGTTATGTGATAAAACATAACTGGCACAGTTTTTAATATAGCAATTATACAGCAGGTGAAGAATGATAGGGAATTGGAATGATGCACAAATCATTTTTTCTTCTGACTGTCACACCAAAGGCCTCAGTCATTTCCAAGTCTTCGTGCTTCATTCCACTAGGTAGTTTCCAGTCAAAATGGTACAATAACATTGCGAGTGGAAGCTCGATATTGGCATTGGCAAATGGTATTCCAGGGCATATCCTTTTACCAAAACCAAATGGGATATATTCAAAATTAAGACCCTTAAAATCGATAGAGCAATCAAGGAATCTCTCTGGAATAAAGCTCTCAGATTCACTCCAATATTTTGGATCCCTTGCTATCGCCCATGCATTAACAATGATGTTGGCTTTGGTGGGTATGTCGAATCCATTAATCTTACATCTTTCCCTTCATTCTCTTGGAAATAACTAAGGTGCAGGAGTATGTAACCTCAGAGTCTCTTTAATAACTAGCTTCAAGTATTTCATTTCGTCAATGCCGGTTTCATCAATCTTTTCCTTCTTATTAAAGACTTCTCTTACCTCATCTTGTGCCTTTTTCAGCACTCTTGGATTTTTCATCATTTCAGATAGTGCCCAATCTAAGGTTGTGGCAGATGTCTCGCCACCAGCGCCAAATACTTCCTGAGTAGATATTTTATTATAAGGACAAAATCTAACTATTAAATCCAAAATATATATGATTCCATCCATTATAGAGCTGGTTATGCATGTAACTCAAATTTTTCTGTTGAAATATTGACATAATTTTTGAAATATTCGGCAGGATTATATTAAAAAAATTTCAAAAAGAAAATTCAAATTCTACTTGAATTCTAAAATATTACACTTATTCTATTTTATCACTACATTCAAACAGTAAAGTTTCTAAAATGTTCTAATAATTCAAAAAGAAAAGAGTACAAATAAAATAAATAAAAAAGAGAAAAGAAACAAGAGCAATGCTACTATTACCACTTCAAATTACTAACCTTTTCTTATTGACAATTTTAACGTTAATAAAATTGTATGAAAAAATATATCTAAATAAACTCACCTATTATATTTTATGTTAAATATTCTTGACACCTAAGTATTATATATGTAATTGATTAATACTTTTATTAAGGATCTATTTGTTTTTTATTGAATTCTCAATGGATATCAAATATAAATAAATTTAAATATATAAATTTGAATAATTTTACATAATATGCTTGTTTATTATTATCAAGTTTGAATATAAATATCTTTAAATTAGTAATTTTATTGATCATATCCCTATAAATAATTAAGATAAACTATATATATCAAGAAATAAATAAAAATTTTAAATTATTTTAATTCATTACAACTAGAAAATTTATTCAGATTTTAGATAAAAAAAAAGCAAACAAGCCCTAAGTTAAAAATTTTAACTACTTATTAAAACATAATTACTAAGTTTTCAATTTTACGTAAAAAAAAAAAAAACACACTTTTAATCTCAACTTACTATAAACCACTTTTTTTTTTTGTTAAACATTCTTTACAATCCACGGATTATAAACTTCTAGCAACTCTTAATTTTTACTTATTATAAACTTCTGTTGTTCAAACTTAAGATTAAATTTATTTTCCAATGAATTCATAGGAGTTTTAAATTGTTAAAAAAATAATAACAAGCGGAGAGAATTGATTATAAAGCTGTAAATTTTCAATTACAATTTAGAACTTATGAAAATTTGCTTGTTACGAATTATAATTGAGTGTATTTTTTTAGAAAAAAGAAATTTAATTATCCCTTTTTCGTCAGAAACAAAAACGAATTGAATATATTTGGAATGAACAAAAAATTATTTAGTCTTTTTTTATCAAAACCAGAAAAAAGAAAAAAAAAGGAGAATACTAGGCTTAAAAGGAAGAGAGACGGTAGAATTTTTTTTTTGAGATTAATGAGGTGTTGCGATAATTTTTTTCACATTAATATATTTAAAGAGCTAAATAAACAAAATAGGTTTTATAAGAATTTTGGGAAGATGATAATAGCATCACTAGAAAAATACACACCTAATTGATGATGAAAATTTATAGGGAATTGACCCGATTTATTGATTTAGTTATTAAACTCTACCAAAATGCAGTAGAAGGAAAAGAAAATACTTACAATGATTACCGCTTTGATACTATCTGTAGTCATGGGAAATTCAAGCTTGCCATGCTCTTGAACACTCAAGAGAACATCTACTAGATCTTCATCTTCACCGGTCTGCAGTGTTGCGTCTCGCTTCTTATGTTCATCAATAATTTCTGAAATTATTTTGTCAGCTTGTTGATGCATTTTCTCTAGTCGATACTTGATTCCGGTGATGGATTGAAGAATTTTGATCGAAGGAAACAGGTCTGCAATAGTAGAACCTCCAATTACTTGGACAAGTTCCTTGACGATCGATGTGAATATTTCTCGGTCTTGGCATTTGCTGCCAAAGGCTGCTTTTGAAGTGATATCATAAGATAGCGAGAACAATTTTTCGGTAAGGTTAATCACAGATCCTGACTTTGAAGCAATCCAACTAATGAGATTCGACACCTCTTGCTCTCGTATTGATCGAAAAGACTGGACTTTTTTCATGCTTAAAACCTCCATTACACTCAGTTTTCGAAGTTGTCTCCATTGGTCGCCGTATGGAGAAAAGACAATACCACTAGAATTATATGTTATGACTTTTGCTGCTAGCGTTTGAACCCTTGAAGAAAAGGTAATATCATGAGTTTTCAGCACTTCTTTGGCAAATTCTGGTGACTAAACAACAATAGTGGGAAGTTCTCCGAATTGTAAGTACATCAGGGGTCCGTACTTGTTTGCCAAGTTTCTTAGTTGATGATGAGGGAGTGAGCCAACAAGCTGATGCAAGTTTCCAATTATAGGTAATTTCCATGGCCCTGGGGGTAGATTTAGAGATCTCTCACTGCCCTTGAATCTCTTCACTATTTTCAGGACCATGAAGAGAAAAAGAAGAAAGGTAACAAGCATCGGGAAGGAGGATAATACCAACTCCATAATAAACGAAGCTAGAGAAAAAGAACTGTAGATTATTGAAAGAAAGTTGGGGGACTTTTAAATTACAAATGAACTGAATCATATAACTATGAGATGAAAATCCTGGAATCTTATTGAAGTTCTAATTTTTTTAAAGAAAATATGGATGCATTAAATATTATATATCTTTTGTATAAGCTTTAATGTCAAAGTAATGAGGCATTATTCCATATGCTAGCTGGATGTATAACACCTCCAAATTAAATAATAGCGCATACGATTTGCGTGCATAGAAAAGTCAATGAAAGAATCCATGAACAAGCATCTAGTCCTACGCAATCAATTTATTTATAAACAGAAAATCTTCAAGTGTCCGTTTAATTAACACGAGTATTTCCCCATTATCATCCTTATTCTGTTGATTGCAATGTACACCATTGACTTTTCATTATGAATCTCGAACTTGGCTAGGAAGTTTAAAAGAAATTAAAATAAATTAAAACAATAAAAATAGAAGGTAGCAACTTTTTATTGTCAGCAACAACGGAGATTTTATGTTTCACTGAGAGCCTTCTAGGAAGAATTTTTTTTTTTTTTGGGCATTTGAAGGAAAGAATGCGGTTTAATTTTATTTTAGGGCATTTAGAGAAAAAAAAAAAAGTGGTTTACTATCCTTTGATTAATTTAGAAAGCAAGAAAGAAGGCAAGTTGTTAGATCATAGAAAAAAACCAAAGGGAAACAGGAAATTTGAGGCACACGAAACAACTTGGATTCATTCTTAAAGGAAAATACCATTAAAATATTAATTAGCTAAAAAATGTAAAATGATATTTAAAATTTCTCAATTTTATAAGTAAATTTTTAATGATTCTAATGTGAGTTTTTGGATTTTTTGAACTTTTTTACTACTAGAAAATAATTCATTCTTTTTACAATTAATTTGTGGCAAGGGAAATCTATTCAACACATGTGTCAAATTCTGAGTAGTGTCAGTGTTTTAATAAGCCTTGTTGTATGTTTGGCGGACTTAATAGATTGAATCTTACCTAGTGTCTTTTAGGCTTTGTGCTCCTCTATATAAGGGATTCTTTTGCATTTAAGGTCCCCCAAGTAGGGTTAACCAAAGATATTATGTTGATATAGGTTAGATGTGAGCGAATTCTTACCTTCCACATCGTAGCCCACAATTTGTATTTCAACTAGTGGCTTGGGTCCATTTATATTTTTATACATTATTACTTAGATAAAAGAGATGTAGTTTTGGCGTCACCCTTGAATTCGAATGTAATTAAGGTCAATTTTTAGGTATCAACAACATTTCACCTACTTTTTTTATTATAGCCTAACAAAGTTCTAAAAAAACAATAAAATAAACAACTAAGAGAAATAGTAATGTTTGTAATATATTTATATTCCCCAACCAAGCCCTTTTAAATTATTACTAGAATGGGTAATATTTATAGGGAAAAGGACATAAGTCCCTAAAAGTTTTGGCCTAATGTACACTTTAATATCAATGGTTTAAAACTTACTCATTTAAAATCTTAATCCATCATCTGATAACATCCTTTTGGATCCCTTAAAGGGTACTTTTATGTGTGTATATCAAGTGGAATAGATATGAGTTACATTGTCTCCCATATCATGCTGTCCGACATCCAAGATCAGGGATGTGCAACAAGTGGAGAGATTTGATTGGCTATGACTCTTTTGGTGCCCAAGTGTTAAAGCAAGTTTCGCATTCTTCCTCTAACCTATAAGCAATAAAATTGAGAAACCCATATATATCACATTAGGCCTCAAAACTGATGATGGTATTTGCAATGACGATGGTCGTTGTGATGATGATGGACGACGGCCGGAACCACTACGACAACAATCGAATCGATGATTACACTAATTTTTATAGTTAGTTTCTTTGTGCAACTTAGATTATGTGAGAGAAAATAAAATATTATACTGCTGAATTGGACATACATGAATAAACTAATAACATGAGCTCACTTTTTTGTAGACTAAAATAATAATTCAATATAGATTAAGAAACCTAAATCAATGTAAACTAGGAAATCAAACGTAAACTTAATATATTTTAATAAAAAATATACTTAATAAAATTAAATTAAAAAAGATCTATTATATTGTAAACAATGACTTTCTTAAAAAGAAATTAATATGTTATTGTAGTCATTGTGATGTTGCTATAAGCTTGGTGTGAGTTTGTTGTGGGTATTTACTGTAGGTATTTGTTTGGGGGTGTTTGTTGTGTTGTTATGGGTTTTGTTTGTTTTTGTTTTTTTTAAATGAGTTTTTGTGAATGGACATTATGGTAGGTGGGCATTATTGATACCTTTATTATTTTACATAAATATATATATATATGTATACTATAATATTGAATTTTGTAGTCTTTTATTTGATATATTATTTTGTAGGTCTTTACAATTAAAGATGAAGAAATGAGCTTGGCAGATTTTTTTTTAAATTAAGTTAATATGCTATTGAAAAATTAAGAAAAGGGAATACAAGAGGAACTGAAGGTTTGGCAACAATTAAGATGTAGAAATAGTCAAATACAGTACAAAACAGCAAGAAGAAACAGCAGTAAACTGTCATTCTTTTTGCTGCAAAACACAAAAAACTAGGCTGCTATTTTCTTTGTTGCAGACAGCAAACAACAGCAACATAACAGCAGAGCATATCAGCAGCAGTAGAATCTGCAGCCAACAGCATGTGGGAAGATAGAATAACAATAAGACAGCACAGTAAACATTTTCAGCCCAGTAGAAATCAGGTGGAAAATAGCACCAGCAACACGTATTGGCATTAATATAAAAACAAATGAAGACCCAGAAATAACATAACACAAGCAGGGCAACAACACTCTCAATAGTAACAAACAACAAAGATTCTCAGCAGCATATAACCAAATAACTTCTCCCTACAGTAGATCCATCATTATACAACACCAAGTACATATATAGTATTTGAAGAAGTAAAGAATGAATGATCAATAGAATATCCTAACCGTTGATAAGCTGTCCAAGAATTCCGCAATCGGTAACAGCAGAAGTAGACCAACCAAACAGTAATAGACATATCTTAAAAGATAATTAGTTATTATGAAATAAACCAAAAGTTGGGGATACCCCAAGTATTTAGATGTAACTCTCTACAAATAAGAGGAGAATGATCATTCCATCAGCAAAAGGATGAACAAGTTAAACTATGGTTAGTTAGAGTATCTATCACTTTATTTCCTTCCTCGTGGTGTATGAAAAATAGGCCTGTATACTATTAAAAAGCTGAAGAGAGTTAAGCCAGTGGATGTAAAGTTGCCATGGGGACTGAACTCGCATTTTTGAAAACAATTTAGTATCAATGTCCCTGCAGCTGTACATGCATCAGTAGTAGCAAGCCTTAAATTCATCAGCCCCAACACTAGAACACTGCAGTAGCAATGTCCCCGCAGTTGTACTTGCATCAGTTGCAGTAAGCCTGAATTCATTAGCAGAGGTAGAGCAGATTAGTAGACAATTAAAGACTGCACATTTAATACCCAGCAACCTCAAACCAGCAGCCGTAGCAGCAACAAAGAAGCAGTAGGACAAAATCCCTTCCAACAGAAAATTGCAAAAGGACTGTATGGCCCTCACTTGAAGAACAAGCCAAAAAACAATAAGCAGAAGCATAGCAGAGCAGTAGACAAATAAAGGCTGCACATTCCAGCAACCACAAAGCAGCAGCCTGCACATAAAAATGGACAAGTTCACAAAAATCTAAAGTCTAGTACAACCCAAGAATTCATCATTAGCTCTTTGCATATTGATGAAGGGGGAGAATCCCACCAAGAATCATCAGAGCAATTGAGACCAAGATTAGCTAAGGAGTCTGCCACTTTGTTACCCTCACAAAAAATGTGAGGGATACGGACCACCATTTTTTGAAGTAGAATGAGACAGTTGGACCTTCGAATAGCCAGCTGCCAAGGAGGAGAAAACTGTGCAGCATTTAAACAACCAACTAGTGAAAGAGAGTCACTATCTGTCCAAATACAAATGCTAAACCCCAGCCCAGGCTTCTTCAATGGTGATAATGACTGTCATAATTTCAGGATAGAAAGACTAATGACGACCAAGAATAGCCAAAAACCCACCACTGAAAGAACCATTGTGATCCTAAAAAACACCACCACAAGCTGACAAGCCTGAATTACGATTAGATAAACCATCAGTATTTACTTTTATCCAGCCCACTTTCGGGGGTTGCCAACTAACCGGAATGATCTTGGGTGCTCTACAAAATTTAGGATTAATTCTGAGATTATTTAGGACTCTAAGAACATTTACGAAATGAACCACATGACCTGGACAGAATTGGCAAAGGGTGATGAGTAGGTGTTTGCAATATTCCATCGCACTAGAAAAAGCTGTTTTGAAGTTCTAAAAACGAAGCAGATTGCGAACTCTCCAAATAGTATTAGCCACACAGCAGCAAGCTACAACCCACATGTTTTGAATATGAGAAGGACATTGTTTCGTCATGAGAGAATACCAAAATGATAAAGCAATTATCATCAGTAGAAAGATGGGTATTAAAGATGAATGCCAACCAATTCGACACAGATTATGCAAAGCTGCAATGAAAGAACAAATGCTCTGTGGTTTCTACATGTGCAAACTCCGGACAGAGTTGACAAATCGAAAAGATATGCATTCCTCTTCTTAAAAGATTATTATCTGTAGGAACTTTATTGTGTAGAAGACGCCAAATAAGAATAGCAAACTTCTGGGGAATAAAACTCTTCCAAATAGATTAGAATATAGAGCATGTTTGTCTTTTATTTCGACAAAATTCATAACTGTCTTTAAGAGAAAAGTGGCCAGACTTGGAATTAATCCAAGCTAACTTATCAAAGGTACTCTAGGTAAGAGGACCTCATGAATTTCATTGAATAGATTTGGAAAATAAACTTGGAAGGAAGGAGGAAGACACCTAAGTTGAATCCTTAATAACATCTGCCACCTCAAAAACCAAAGCGTTAGAGATCGTATTAGTAACCGAGAGATTGATCTTATCAAGAATTGATTCAGAAAGCTAGTTATCATGCGAAAAGGAGACTGATTTCCCATCACCAATTATTCACTTGGTTCCGTTTCTTATCCTAGATGACACTTCTTTAATACCAATCCAAATCGAATAGTTTAATTGTAGTAGTTTAATGCCTTATTGAATAAATTAATATTATTTAATTTTATAATACGTATTAAGATTTATTTTCTATTGTGACAAAAGTAAAAAGGATGCTTTTGATTTAATATTTTCTACAACTGAAAATGTGTTGGGTAACATTTCTAAAAATATATGTAAAAAATGAGAATTGTAAAACACATCTAGTAAATGCCTTTTTTTTTTTTTTTCAAGAATTGGCTTTCAGAAAGAAACAAACCCCGTGATCTCTTGCTTCTGAATAAAAGACTAAAGCAATGAGGTTATTTTCTTGGGGAGATTTTATTCTTTGTTATTAAAAAGTGCAGAATCTCCGTTTGCTTTATTTTATGATCATTTGCTAAAAATACTACCAACTAAAAAAAAAGTATCGTCTTTATTTTCATAAAATAAAAAAAATAGCAAATGGAATCTTGCACAAATTAGCCTAATATTTAATTTACAGAATGAGCAAAAAAGAGGGGACATGTTGCCTTTGTCGTGGAATTTCACATGTAGGAAAATGGAACGTCAAGAATGTAAACAGCTGAAAAGTTTAAGACAATGATTGCAGATGCATGGAAAGATATAAATGAAGAATGTATGAGGCCAACAATTGTCCCATTGCAACTAATTAATATAGTTGTTAATTAACGTCGCACGTATAGCAGAAGTCCTTTACAAAGAGGTATATAGTATAACAAATCAGAGTATGTGAAAGATTATGTCAAAAAACTGTTCATTGATCCAATACCTCTTTAAGATTTGACTACTCGATGGCTGCTATAGCATGTGATTTGCTGCATGCTGTTGCTGAAATTATGTTTATCGCTGTTGGCTTTTAGTTTGATTTGCTCATTATTATCGTTTGGTTGCTTTTAAGGCTCGTCTTGGAGTTATGTTTGGTGCTATTTATTGTTGTTGGTATTTATGCATTAATTGCATCTCTTTATGATTTTGTTTGTTGGAGGCTATTATTCTCTTCTCTTTTTAATTTAATAAGTCTCTCTAAGCTTGGCTCTTAGAGATTGCTTATTTAAAAAAAATTGAATTAGACATACTTTTTTTAAAATTCTTTTAGTGGTGTGCTTTTCTATAAATATTACAAAATAAAATACTAATACCTGTATGTGCCAGGTTTGGATGCCAAACCTCTTGCACTACTCCTAGAAATTTCCTAGAAATTGTACTAGTTGAATCAATTAACATCCATAATATTTATATGTACTTACATTATTAATTTATTATTTCTTGCATGCGGTCATAATTAGCTTCATGTACATTGAATAAAATAGGGATAAATAATGCAATAGATTGGAACTCAAAATATTTATATGTCCTTGTTCTTGGTTTCTTATGAATTTTGTTAAAAATTGGAACACAAAATATATATTTGCTTTTACGGCAGATTTATAAGGTTATTTGCAAGCTGTAAACTTGCTTTTTAAAATTCTGTAAAGCATGAGATCAAAAATTACTTCAGAAAAGTGAATAATCTTTTAATTTAGAGGTTTAATTTTTATGATCAATAAATTATTCTAACTTATGTTTTAGAAAAAGTGAAAAAAAAAAAGAAAAGTAGGAGTAAACTTTCTTTCGGTTACTGTACTGGGTCAAAATTTTCTTTGCTCATAGATAAAAAAATTTTCAGATATTTAGTGTGTTTTAGATCTTTTGGTATAAAATTGTATAGAATTTGATGTAAAATAAAACTACTTTAACTATTATGTTAAATAACATGGGCCTTTGATTTATTTCAATTGCAAACTTCATAATCTCGCTTTGAGTCTACCAAAGTGAGTTGCTGACATATAAAAGCCAGTTGAGGTAACTACAAAGCATGAAAATGAACAGACGGCCGTAGGTGACTTCTTATTTCTTTGTTTTTTTATTAGACTTTATAAATCGTAGAGCAACCGATCAAAGGAGATAGAATACATGATGTCGGCAATTAGTTCTTGTGTTGAGTAGATGAAGAGTTGGTGTGTTGAGTAAATGAAGAGTTGGCGATAGAATGGAGAGTCAGACGATTTTCTATTTGGATTAATTTGTGGGTTTAGGGTTCAACGACAATATATATGTGGTTTTGTCAAACTATAGCGAGTGAGAGAATAGACTTACTGGCCGGATTTTGCTAGCTGTAGGAAAAGTTGGAGGTAAAATTTCACACACAACACGACATCTTTTCACTCCTAAAAAATGAAAAAAAAAAAATATTAAAACAACTTGAAGATGTTGTAATATCACTATTTAATTAGAAAAAAAGACTAGCACTGTATTGTTTTATGATACTTAAGTATCAATGGGTATTAATACTCATGTCTATCGCAAGCAAATATTGATATATATACTTTGTAGTTAAAAAAAAAAATGTTTTTTTGTTTATTTACCTTGACACTCTCTCAAAAGTATCAAGACCATGATGGTCATATTTCCAGTAGTAAAATATAATTTTTCTGCTATAATGAGACTTATAGATCATAAAACATTGAAAAATTCAAATACATGATCTAAATATTTAATATACATTTATTTTATTTTTATTTTCTTTAAATAAAGCAATCTCTTAAATAAAATCTTGAGGAGTCATTATATTAAGAAAAGAAAGGAGTACGCTACAATCCTAAAAAATTTATTAAAAAGACACTACTCACTGTTATGTGATCAAACATAACTGGTAACGTTTTTCCTGTAAGGATTATGCAACAGGTGAAGGATGATAAGGAATGGGAATGATGCAGAGATCATTTCTTCTTTTGACAGTCAAACCAAAGATCTCGGTCATGTCAAAGTCTTCGTGTCTCATTCCACTGGGGAGTTTCCAGTCAAAATGGTACAATAACATTGCGAGTGGAAGCTCTATACTGGCGTTGGCAAATGTCATTCCAGGGCATATCCTCCTACCAGCACCAAATGGGAGATATTCAAAATTAAGACCCTTAAAATCTATGGAGCAATCAAGGAATCTCTCTGGAATAAAACTCTCAGGTTCACTCCAATATTTTGGATCCCTTGCCATCGCCCATGCATTAATAATGACTTTGGCTTTGGCAGGAATGTCGAATCCATTAGTCTTACATCTTTCTCTACATTCTCTTGGAAATAACAAAGCTAAAGGACTGTGTAATCGTAGAGTCTCTTTGATAACTAGCTTCAAGTATTGCATTTCATCAATGCCCATTTCGTCGATCTTTCCCTTCCTATTAAAGACTTCTCTTACCTCAGTTTGTGCTTTTTTCATCACTGTTGGATTTTTCATCATTTCGGATAGTGCCCAATCTAGAGTCGCAGCAGATGTCTCGCTACCGGCACCAAAAATTTCCTGAATAAATATTTATATTTTTAAGTTAAACCATTTATATAAACTTTTAAGAAGTTTTTGACACGATTCTATTAAGAACAAGATCTAATTATTGAATCCAAAATTTATGATTCATACATCATAGAGTAGGTTTACATATGTAACTCAAGCTTTTTGTTGAATTATTGATGTAATTTTTAAAATATTTAGAATTTAGTATGATTATAAGAAAAACAAAAGTTCAATTCTACTTGTATTCTAAAATCACAAATCCAAAATTCTTGAATTTTGAATTCAGCTTGTAACTTTTTGCTTTATAGAAAAAGGTAAATTTCTTTTTTTACATTTTTCCAAATCCAAAAATTCTAAATAATTTTTATTAAATATTATGTTGTAAATATCCTTATCTATTAATATATTTACAATGTTACACACAAGCATATGGGTTATTGTTTTGGGCTTACGTTCGCTTTCCTCCACATTCATTCATCAAGATTGTCAATGGACATGTTAAATTTTTATGATAAATCTGTGTTACTTTTATTATAAGTTATATTTGTTAATATCTCCTTACATATTAAAATATATAAATATATTTAATTACTTTTCATATAATATTATAAACTATAATAATATTTATATTACTATATAGTTTTTGTTTATGTATATGAGTTAAAATAATTTTACTTTTAATATACTTCATTGTTTATTTAGGTTTCAAATTAAAAAAGAAATAAATATATCATTTATATCTATGTATTTAGGTTTATTTACATTTCAAATTTGGAAATAGAAAACAACATCCTTAAGTTCTAATTGAACTTTAATTCTTAGAGTTATGCAGTAATTATAGTAAGATATCAGGTTAACTCGTAATCTTTTAACAGTTTCCTACATGATAATCAAAATTTGAAACTCTATATCACAGCTTTACATCTTCAGTTGTAAGAATTTCAAAACTGATTATGCACAAAGGCTTAGGAAAGCTAATAATAACTCCTAAGTTTGTTGAGGAAACAAACAATACTTAATTTTGTTTTACTTGCTTTCTCAAATTATTTTTCGACACTTATTTTATTTTATTACCACATCCAAAATAATACAGTCTATAAATCATTATAACATTTTCAAAGAAAAGAATAAAAATTAAAAATTAAAAAAAAAAAAAGGAGAGACGAACAAACACCCAATTGATGACGCAAATTAATTAAAATCGATTTTCTCTAATAGCGTTGAACTTGTAAGGAAAATACCAGTAGAAGAAAAAGAAATACTTACAAAGATTAACGCCTTGATGTTGTCCGTAGTGATGGGACATTCAAGATTACCATCCCCTTGAATATTCAAGAGAACATCTACTAGATCCTCATTTTTACCAGTCCGTAGTGTTTTCTTCCGTTTCTTATGTTCAGCAATAATTTTTGAAAATATTTTATCAGCTTCTTGATGCATTTTCTGTAGTCGAGACTTGATTCCAGTAATGGAATCAAGAAATTTGATCGAAGGAAAGAGGTCTGCAACGTTAGCACCTGCAATTACTTTGATGACTTCCTTCATTATTGATATGAATACTTCTCGGTCTTCGCATTTGTTGCCAAAGGCTGCTTTTGAAGTGATATCACACATTAACGAGTACAATTTATCAGTAAGGTTAATCACTGATCCTGATTTTGAAGCAACCCAAGTAATCAGATTAGACACCTCTTGTTCTCTTATTGATCGAAAAGACTGCACTTTTTTCGCGCTTAAAACCTCCATTACACACAGTTTTCGTAGTTGTCTCCATTGGTCGCCGTACGGAGCGAAGGCCATACCACTAGAATTATATGTTATGACTTTCGCTGCTAGCGTTTGAACCCTTGATGCAAAGATAATATCATGAGTAGTCATCACTTCTTTGGCGAATTCTGGTGATGAGACAACAATAGTGGGAAGTTCTCCGATTTGTAAGTACATCAGGGGTCCATACTTGTCTGCCAAGTTTCTCAGTTGACGATGAGGGAGTGAGCCAACTAGCTGATGCAAGTTTCCAATAATAGGTAATTTCCTTGGCCCCGGGGGAAGATTTAGAGATCTCTCACTGCCCTTGAATCTCTTCCCTCTTTTCAGGACCATCAAAACGAAAAGAAGAAAGATAACAAGCATTGGGAAGGAGGACAATACCAACTCCATGAGAGAGAGAGAGAACTGTAGATTAGTGAAAAAATGTTGGGGGCTCGTCAATTACAAATGAATTAATTAAATCTTATAACTATTTTCAAAAAATGTGGAATACAATAAATGCTATACATCTCTGGTATAAGCTTTAATGTCAAAGTTATGAGGCATTATTCTATATGCTTGCTGGATATAAAATATCTCCAAATTAAATAACAATGCAGAATCGATGTCAAAGTTATTCTCTATATCTTTGTTATAAGCTTTAATGTCAAAGTTATGCTGGATTTGCTTCCGTATAAAAATTCAATGAAGAATCCATGAACAATCATCTTGTCACACGTAATCAATTTATTTATAAACAATAAAGTAACATGCGTATTTCTCCATTGTCGTCTTTATTTATTTGTTGATTGCAATGTACATTATTGACTTTTAATTATGAATATTAAACTTGTCACATGCAATCAATCTTTTTACAGTTAAAATATGGTTTAATGAGAGTCTTAATCCTTTGATTAAATTAAAAAGAAAAAAATACAAGTTACAATCAAGAAAAAAAACAGAAGGAGAATAGAAAATTGAAGGCAGACAAAAGAAAAAAACTTGAATTAGCTAAAAAAATATAATACAATATTTAAAATTTCTCATTTTTATCAGTGACCTTTTTATGATTTTGGGTGAGCTTTTAGATTTTATGAAACACTTTCGCTACCAAAAATCATTCAATATATTTTTTCCTGGTACACTTGTCACAAGAAAAATCTACTCAATACACGTCAATTCTAATTGGTGTCATGCTTGAATAAGTCTTGTGGTATGTTTGATGAGTTTAATATAGTTGGGCCTTTGAATTTAAATTGACCTTTCAAACCCTAATTTGAGTCGTAGAAAGATCTACCACATTCCTTAGATCTTACCTAATGGGTTGAAAGTCATAATATTTCAACTTTAGGAGATGACTAACTAACTGAAGAGATCTGATACTGCTTTTGTTACTGCTATTGTGTGATATTTAATACAACAAGATACTTAAACTATGAGTCTTTGATGTATGTATAGGAGTGAGATAGATATACTAACAATGTAAAAGAACAAAGATTGATAAAGGTAAGTC
Organism: Azadirachta indica; assembly: GCA_022749755.1. NCBI lineage: Eukaryota > Viridiplantae > Streptophyta > Magnoliopsida > Sapindales > Meliaceae > Azadirachta > Azadirachta indica. The sequence goes on along the minus strand of CM040452.1, from coordinate 1,227,277 downwards.
GCAATCGCTATAATAAAAAGAGATATATATTTTTCTCTTTATCGTGGTTAAAATTTTGTATTAAAGGTTTTTATTAATATTGACGTTGGCAATATTTAATTACATTTCTGGTTCCAATCACAATCCCTATAGGAGCCATCACACATTGACTACTCTTTGTAGCTCCCCCTACAAGGTTGTCTAACATTCACGTGTGAAAAAAAAGAAATTCTGTAACAATTAAATCTTTGAAATCTAGAACTTCATGACTTACAAATGAATTCAGAGGAATTGAAAATTATTAATGCATACCTTGAACATAATAGATTTTAACCTAGTGAAGACGAAATTGATTTATCTCCTTTATTCTCTTTTTAGTTTCACAAAATATTTTAATTGTACATTGATGGAAAATAAAAATTCTGTGCTTTATTTATAGGTAAGGAGAGAACAAATTTCTCGAGTGGTTACTTTTCATTACAACATCTTCTAAGTAGTTTGCCATGAAAACATGTTTTGAATATTTGTTTTTCATTACAACATCTTTAAGAAAACGTAGTTAACTATCCCTTAACCACACATTCAATCAATGTGTGCTTAAATTGAAAAACTATAATTAACTAACTTGAATAATAATTAATTCAATTATATGGACTACCACTTATAATATCTTAAAGTCTCCCACTTGACCCATGTGGTAAAATTATTATTCTTAGTTCAACAACAAATATAATGTGCATTACCATCAAATAAAATCTTACATATATTAGTCGTACTATAATATTATCATTTAAATATAGACCAATATGAATCATGGCAGTTCCACATTATTAAAAACTGACATCCTTCCACGTACTATAATAGTAGCTTTCTACTTAATATGACCTGTGAATATAAACTCAATGATGGTCCACTTTAATATCTTGATTAGAAACTAAATCTTGTAAAAAATTTATATAAAAAATTTATGTAAAATAGGATATCCATAAATATCAGAAATGATACATAAATGATATCGAAATGTTAAATACATAACATAAAAGATCACTAAAACTTTTCAACAATGCCCATCTTTTTGACACGTCCAATAAATATCTTTGGAGGCAATCTCTTTGTTAACGGATCCACAATCATGATATTGGAGCTAATATGCTTAATTGACGCCTTTTGTTTATAAAGTTCTTTAACAACAAGACATTTCAATTTCATATATTTAGCTTCCTTAGAATACTTATCATTTTTTAAGAAGAAGACTGTTGCGGAATTATTATAATAAATTTTTAGTTTCCTGTCAAGTCTTTAATTAAAGTTTTGTAGTCAATTCTCTTGAATTATGGCTTCAAAATAAGCCACAAACTGAACTTCCTTACACCTTAAATTGTGTTTGTGTGGAAGAAAGCAAGAAAAGTGAAATTAAGGAGAATTTACTGTAAATTGAGTTAAAAGAGTAGAAAACATGTCATGGGTCGCAAACATGGCTTGTTCATGCTACTCTATAGTGCAGCTATGCCAATCAAGGCCACCAGTATCCCATGAGTAATAAATGTAGCACCGCAATGCCATTCCAGCTTGCAACTGCATGTTTATAAAGCAAAAGCTACCCTGAGGCAAAAAGCATGGTGTGCCGTGCTACCTACATAGCAAGCATAGTAAGCCCACGAATAAGTGAGTTTTTAACTCACTTATCTTATGCTTTTAGACTTAAATATGTGCTTTAATTCTCAAGCTTTAGGTTATTTTGATGAAATTTTATGTTTTTATACAAAAAGATAGTACATCCTAGTCTAAGGCATTAAGCGGCATGAAGAAGAAAACTAAAAGCGAGTCATCAAAATTAGGACTAAAACGCAAAGAAATCGATAACTCAATTACAAAGAATTTAAAGTTGGGAAGTGCCATACATATTGGCTTCCTTGCGCATGCGCCTCTAATTATGCTCGCGAACCATTCACGACAATTTTTATGCAATTTTTGTTCAATCTAAACCCTTGGGTCTTATTTGGATGGGTGGATTTAGTTGTCTTAGGTTTTATTCTTTCTAATCATTAGTACCATAACCAAGAAAGAAAAGTTCAGTTTTAGAGAGAGAGAGAGGTTAGAACAAAGAGAAGGATTCTAGAGAGAGAAAGGGTAATTGAACCAATTTGAAGGCTTTGGGAGAAGACTTTAAGAAGAATTATTGAAGCCTTCATCTCTAGTCTAGTTTCTTAAACTTTCTTATTTTTTTCTTGTATTTTATTTTGAATTTTTATTTTTTGAATTTAAGGACTGTGGATTACATGATGAACTTGACGTTGATAGTTAATATGTTGGGCTAAATTGTTATGTTCTAGGATTTTGATGTAGCCTAACCATGCTTTGATTAATTGTGAAATTTTTTAATGTTATGAATTTTTAATCACTTGTGTTTTTCTTGCACTTAATGTTGATAATTTTTTGATTGAGGAATTGTCTGATTAAGTATGAATGAATGGGTATTAGGATAGTTTAATTTGTTCCTAGAATTTGAAAAACACAATTTAGCGTACAAAGAGTTTGGTGTTAACCTTAAGGTTCATAACCCATTATTTTGATGATAAAAAATATTAATATTCTTAACTAATCATATTCTTCTTATAGTATTTATTTTTATATTTTTAGTATGAAGAATTTGAAAATCAATTGTAAAGATTTAAAAAACATTCAAAATGATGATATTAAAAAAAAGTGTGATGGAACCCTTTGAGCAAATTGAAGAGTGAAATCACAAGCTTCATATTTTATTTTGTATTATTTGTGTATAGTTATATTTATAAGTGTGCGTGATGATTATGTTAAGCTCAAAATTTTTCAAAAATAAATGTTTTAAGTTTTGAAAATTGGATCAAAATGTAATTTTTTAAAACTTGGAATATGAGCCAAAACACAAAATTTTAAAACTTTGAAAATAAATTGAAATACAAAATTTTAAATCTGTGAACTATGTCTGTGGCCAACCAAGTGCACCAACTTGGTCGACTGAATTGGAGGTAGGGGTCAAGCAAGTTTACCAACTTCATTGACTTGGGTGACCGAACTAGAGGTAGGATACCTCTTTAAGTCGGTTGCATCATTGGTTGACCAACTGGAGCCATTTGGTTGATCGATAAGGCTAACTGGATCGACCGACCTTTAGAAAATTTGAATTTCTTAGTCCCTAATAGCTAATAACGACTAGCTTTTTTTAGTTAAATTATAAATATGTGACATTTTACTTATTGGAAGGGATTTTGAACATTTGCCAAAGATTCTAAGAGTTTATATACGTTATTTAAGCATCAAAATCATATCTTGAGCTTACAAATTAACACATTCATCTTTTACACACCTTGTTCTTTCATTTATAAACCATTTTGAAGGTATAAACATTGTTGCTACCTTTGTTCTACTTGAAATTGAGTGAAAAAAATGAGTCTTTAACTTGGATTATGAATTAAGTGATTTGGTGAGGAATTACTTGTGTTGAGAGTTGAGTGATTTGGGTTGAAATTACTTATAAGGCTTGAAGGAGTACTAAAAATCTTCTTGATGTATTTGAAGTCTTGGATGTTCTAAGGTTTATTAATAGTGAAATCTTCAAGGAGTGTTTGAAGGAGTCAATGTAGGTAAGGTTGTGCTGAACCACTATAAATTTTGATATGCTTGATCTACTTACTCTCATTATCTTTTAATTTTGCACACTTTTGATAATATGGTTATGTTAGAATTTTAATTTGTTGTGGTTAAAGTCTTACAAACCTAATTCACCCCTCCTCCTAGATTGCTTAGTAGTATTTCATTTAGGAGGACCTTATTAAATAGATAATCACATTAACACTAAAAGTTACATAACCAACAGGTAAGTTAATTTCTGAAAGTTAATAACAAGTTAAGTTGAAAGAATGTGTAACTAATTAAGTTGCATAGGGATAGCGGCTTAACTAATCATATATAGGACCTAGTTTAACACTTAGGAGAGAGAACTAGGATTAATTAGAACCTGTGATTAATGTATTAAAAATGAAATCATTACAAATTGCAAATTGGGAGAAACATGGTGAAGGTTAGGCGAAATCAAGATTCAAAGACTATTTTCATATCAATTTCACACACTCACTCTATTAGCTTTAATTTTTGGTTTCTTGGTTGTATTAATTAATTTGGTTGCCTTTATATGTGTAATTTCTATTTTCTTGCTTATTTTATTACTATGTGCTTAGATAAAATTAACCTACTATAATCGCGGTACTTAGTCTTAAAATTTAAAAACTTAGTTTTCATGAGTACGACAACCCCTTTTCCACTTTACTACTTCTACAACCCCATACACTTGCGGGTTGTATAGGCATCATAACACCCGTACCACTTTATCATGCGGTCACGACACCCCTTGACCTGAATAATGTTTTAGGGCCATTTTTGACTCTTGGATGAATGAGGAATGGCTGTAATTACTTGATTTTGAGAGTTTCACACTTTTCTACTTAGGCAGCAATTTCCAAATATGAAAAAGGAGGAAAGCACACATAATGGTAAAGAGGAGAAAGAAGAGCTGAACTTTCTAGAGAGAAGCAATTGAAGGCTACACTTTCTTGAAGATTTCGTAAGGAATTCTCGAAGAGTTGGAGTCTTGGAGCATCTCTTAAATTCTAATTTTCTTTCTCTTCCTTCATTCCTTTTTTATCTCTTAAAATTTATAATTATAATATATAGTTCTAGACTATGTTAGCATTTATGAATTTCTTGATGATAATTTTTATGGATTTTCCTATGTTAGGCTAATTTTATTATCTAAGAGCTTCATGTAAATTGTGTTTCGAGTATTTAGCTTTTGTTAATAAAATTACATTGCAATTCAATTGTATTTTTCCTTTTGCTTAATGCTTCTAATTTGTTGTATGATAAATTAGTTGATACTTGATGAATAATTTGATGCTTAGAAAAGATTGATTTAATTATCAATTTTAGGAAATACAATTTAGGTTGTTATGAGTCCAGGAGGAGATCAACACTTAGATAATCATATTAATCCTTAAGTTATTGTGAGAATGTAAGATGATCAATTCCTTGGTAATTAAATAGGGTAAACTTTAATAAATGTGTAATTAGTTAAGTTAGATATATTAGTCTAATTAATCATAGGATCTCGTTTAACACTAAAGAGAGTAATGAGTTTAATCTTAAACCCGTGATTAGGTAATTGAATTGAAAATCATTAACAATAATTAAATAAGAGAAACATCGGGAGAGTTGAGTGAAGTTAAAACCCTAGAATTCTCATTACATAGGTTTCATTTGCTAAAAGCATGTGTTGTCATTTTTTCTATTTCGTTTGTTATTTGATTCTCTCTTTTCTTTTTTTAATTCTTAAAATTGCTTCTTAAAATTAATTTGTCTAGATAAAATTAGGTTGTCATAATCGTAGTATTTAACTTTAATTCAAAAACTCAATCCTTGTGAGGTGATAATCTTACTTATTACTGTATTGCCTGTCACGACCTATGCACTTATGGTCACACCTCCGTATGCTAGTTCTATTGCAAACAATGCTGCTCTAGCTAAAAGAAATAAAAAGCCAAATATGGACTTCCTTGTGTCAACACATATAACAAAGTCTGAATTTAAATATTCAATCACTTTAAGATGATCAAATCTTTGATAAGTCAGTATATGATCTTTTGTTCCTTGCAAATACCTCAATACTTTCTTACTAGCCTTCAAGTGATTTAATCTCGAATTGCTTTCATATCAGCCAAACATTCTAACAACGAAATTGATGTCTGGCCTCGTACAAGTTTGAACATATATCAAGCTCCTAACAATAAATGCATAAGGAAGTTTTTCCTTTTGTTTGTGTTCCAATTTATTTTTTGGGCATTGCATGAGACTAAATTTTTCTCCTTTTGAATTGGAAGAACACTTGTTAAACATTTTTCCATTTTGAAACTCGCTAGAACTTTATTACTAGCTTTTTAAGACAAACCTAACAATCCTTGTGATTTTTTAGAACACCATAATAATCCTTGTGATCTATCCTGGAATATTTCTATGCCAACAAAGTCTAGAATAAAAGTTGCATCTTACATCCTTCATTTCAAAGCCTTAGGAAGAAGTTTCTTGGTCTCATGTAATAAACCAAAATCATTAGTACCCAGCAATATATCATTAACATACATAATTAGAAATATAAAGTTACTTCCATTGATCTTCAAATATATTCACCGATCAATATTGCTTTCTTTAAATCAAAAAGAAATGATGGTATCATTAAACTTAAGATACCATTAGCAAGAAGCTTGCTTAAGTTTGTATATTGATTTCTTAAGTTAATACACCATATGTTCTTTTCCTTCAAAGGAAAAACACTCAAGTTAACCTATACAAACTTCTTCCTCTAAATTCCTATTTAAAAAGGCAATTTTAACATTTACTTGGTGCAACTTTAAGTCATAATGAGCTGCCAAAGTTATAATAATTCTAAGAGAATCATTCTTAGAGACCAAATGAAAAAGTCTCCTTATAGTTAACACTATCTCCTTAAGTAAAATCTTTGGCAACAAGTCTAGCCTTGTATTGATCAATGTTACCATTTTAGTCATATTTGATCATCAAGACCCATTTACACCCATTTTCTTACAACCTTTAAGCAATTCAACAAGTTCGCAAACTTTGTATTGTTCTAAAGATTTCAATTCAACCTTCATAGCATTTATACGTTAGAAGAATTAGTACATTCAATAGCTTGTGAAAAAGTAGCTAGATCTTCATTATTCATAAGTCAAATTCTAACTCTTATAGATATACCCTATAATAAATAGAAACAACCAATCTTTTTTTTTTTTTTTTGTCTTTATCACCTCCTTAAAGTTATTTCTTGCTATCACATATTCGTTAACATTATCTTTATTATGGGTTGTTTGATCATTCATTTGTAGTACTTGCTCATTGTTCAATTGTTCAATAATTGGATAAACAAAAACTTTAGAAGAAGTTGAGGGTAAAGGAACTTGTACCCTAGCTTCTTGTATTTCCACCTTATGCTGTTCTTGACCTCTCTTAATTTCACGACTCATAACGAACCTAGCATTGTCAATTTCAATAATTCTTGTGTTATACCTTTTAGATTTTTTAGGATATAACTAATGAAGAAATCATTGTTTGTTCTTGAATCCAACTTCTTTTCTTATGGATCATAAATCCTTACTTTTGTTGAGTAACCCTAAGCATGCAAATGTCTAAAATAGGTTTCTTACCAATCTACAATTCAAAAGAAGTCTTAAGGACTGCCTTACTAGAAACTCTGTTTGACTAATAAATGACAATTTTCAATATATGCATCCAAAATGAAATATGTAAATATGAATTGCTTAACATACTTTTAACTATGTCTAATAAAGTATGATTACGCTTTTCTGCTATACCATTTTACTGCAATGTTTCTAGAATAGTATATTAAGCAAAAATGCCATGCTTTTCAAGGATTATAGCAAATGATCCTGCAAATTGGCCCATTTCATCATATTTAACTTAAAATCACCAACTTTATCATACCTAAAAAATCTTATTTTTCTACTAAATTATCTTTCAACCTCATTAATTTTTAATGATATTTGATTAACAAAATAAAACATGTTAATGATATATAATTTAATAAATCAAACATGATATTGTCTTTTTTTAGATCAATATTATTATTTTTCCTATTTTACTATGGTCTCATTTTATGATTTATTTAATTATTTGATTTAATAACTATTTAACATTTTGTTTACATTTAACTTTACCTTTCTAAGCATATATAAAAGCCAGCAATGTGCATTATTCAATATATAAATAATTCAAGAAATACAAAACACATTATTTCTTGACATCGTATCCAACTAAGAGCTTACTATTCTTTTTGGGTTGTGTTTTTATTTTTTCCAGCTTGTGCACCTTTGGAGTATTGTTTCATGGGCCACTAGTTTTTAGGCCACTAGTTTCTCCTTTGGTTTTCCAATTTGGTCCAAATCGAATAGTGAGTTAAATCCCAAAATTGGAATATTTTTTTATCTTGTGGTTTTCTCCTTGGCAATATATCACCTTATGACTCTCTCATGTCCTAGTTATTTAGTATTCTGGTCCCAATCATTTATCCTTTAAGTTCTAGTCTTTTGTCATTTAGTTTTTTTTTGAATTTTATCTATCAACCCATATATTTTAGGTTTTTATCATTTAAGTCCCTTGTTAAATTATATTAATATCCTCATCTTTCACTTGTTCAATAGACCCTTTAGATTTGTTAAGCCCTTTACGAGTCTCTAGTTTCAAGGCTCTTTATATGTCTTAGGCTCTTTCATGAGTCTTTATTTTAAGCACTTTCTAGAGTCAATATTTCTGTTTTAAGCTCTTTAAAAAGCCTGTATCTTTGTTTTTGGCTTTTTTCAATAGTTGGTTTCTCTATTTTAGACTTTTTTCAGAGCTGATATCTCTGTTTTAGGGGTTTTTATAAGTCAGTATCTTTGTTTTAAACTTTTTTAAGAGCTCTCGGCTCTGTTTTAGGCTCTTTTGGGAGTCCTATCCATCGGCTCCTTATCCTACAGTGCTTTTACTTAGGGTTTATTCAATTTGCAAACTCAACTTTACTTTTTCATCTTGAGTTTAAGGAGGGTTGTTAATGATATTTAATTTAATAATCAAACATGATATTGTCTCATTTTGTTAGATCAATATCATTATGATTCCTATTTTACTATGATCTTATTTTATGATTATTTTCTTATTTGGTGTAATAATTAGTTTAAATATTTTGTCTACATTTATGTGACCTTTGTAAGCTATATAAAGGCCAGTAATATTCATTGTTCAATATATAAATAGTTCAAGAAATATAAAACATATTATTTCTTGATTGTAATAAATACCTCTAGGCATCTACTGATTGAGATTTTTTGTGCAACAAATTGACATAACCATAATGTTAAAAGTCATCAATAAAGGTGATAAAATAATTTTTTTTTCTAAAGACGAAACAACAAAAAACCCACAAATATCGGTGTATTATTTTAGCTATGTGATATTTATGGCTCTTTTCTTTGTGTGTTTTGTTTGTTTTCCTTTAATGCAACCCACGTAAATAGCATAACCAATAAAATTTTAGTTTTGAAGAATATCATTTTTTACCAATCTTTCCAAACTTTTTTTGGAAGTGTGACCCAGATGTTTATGCCATAAGTAAGCTGATCATTTATTTACTAAATCACATTTTGTTCCAAAATTACGATACAAGGATAAAAGAGTTTCAACAAAATTGTCAAGTTTTAATTTGTATAAAACATCACAAAGAATCAAAACCGATAAAAAGGTTACGTTTAAACAAAGTAAAATATCTATTCCTAAATTTAAAAGAGAATCTAGTTGAATCTAATTCGGACAAGGAAATTCAATTGCAAGAAATAGAAGGAACATAAAGAGTTTGCAATAAATCTAAATGATTTTTATTGTCTAAAATCAAACGATAAGTTTTAATAGCTTTATTGCAAACAAATTTATTACAAAGACATTACTTGTTATGTGATTAAAATAACTAGTTACATACAATTTCCCTCTTAGGATTATGCACCAAGTGAAGGATGATATGGAATGGGAATGATGCATAGATCATTTTTTCTTCTAAGTGCCATACCAAAAGCCTCAGTCATGTCTAAGTCTTCATGATTCATTCCACTGGGAAGTTTCCAATCAAAATGGTACAATAACATCGCAAGTACAAGCTCCATATTTGCAACGGCGAATGTTATTCCGGGGCATATCCTTCTACCAGAACCAAATGGGATATATTCAAAATTAAGCCCTTTAAAATCAATAGAGGAATCAATAAATCTCTCTGGAATAAAACTCTCAGGTTCACTCCAATATTTTGAATCTGTTGCCATCGCCCATGCATTAACCATGACTTTGGTTTTGGCGGGTATGTCGAATCCATTAATCTTACATCTTTCTCCACATTCTCTTGGAAATAAAAAAGGTGCAGGAGAATGTAATCGCAGAGTCTCTTTGATAACTAGCTTCAAGAATTGCATTTCATCAACACCTGTTTCATCAATATTTCCCCTCTTATTAAAGACGTCCCTAACCTCATCTTGTGCCTTTTTCAGCACTCTTGGATTTTTCAACATTTCAGATAATGCCCAATCTACAGTTGTGGCAGCTGTCTCGCTACCACCACCCAAAATTTCCTGAAAGAAGATATTTATGTCTTCAAGTGAAATAATTTACATAAGCATACAATATTATGGGAGGAATGCGATCTAACTATTGACTCCAAAATATATGTGATTCCATCCATCATAGACCAAGTATGCATTTAACTCAAATTTTTCTATTGAATTATTAATGTAATTTTTAATAGGAAAATTGATAGATACCTTATTGAAGTATAGAGAAATAGACACATACTTCCTAATATTTAGAAAAAAAATAAATACTCTCATCGAGTTTGAACAAATAAACAAATATTTTTGTTGACTTTTATTTCCATTAATTGACCGGTTAAGTTATTATTATTTGTATATCTAAACTTTTGAACAATAACAAAGTAAGTTTTTTTTTTTTTTTTTTATTATAACAACTTAGTCTTCTTTAATTTTTTTGTAATATACATTTTTAATTATAATAATTTAGTTTTTATTTTAATATTTTTTAAGATATACTAAGGACTAAATAATTGTTTTAATTTATTATGTCATAAAAAATTTAGAAAAAAATACTATTATTAAAAAAATTCTAACAATGAGGTAAATCAAAGTCATATGCTCAAATATTTTTAATCCTCTTCTTATATTTTCTTATTAATAATTTGATATTTAACTATTAATTTTAATATTTTATTTTTTATATAATATACTTATTTAAAACATTATGTTAAATTCATTATATTTTCTTAAGAGAAATTATGAAAATATAAGTAAAAAATATAGAAAAAAGAAATATTTGGTGTCATTTATTAATAGAATTAGTAATTAAATATTTATATTATTGTTAAATGATGTACTTTAATTTTAATTAAAAATATAAAAAAAATAAAATTTTTCATTATTTTTATTTGGAATACAATAAGATGTATCTATAATTTTATTTTTATTTATATTTTCATAATTTTTTTTAAATATAATAAATTTGGTATGATTTTTAAAATAGATATATTATATATAAAAAAAAAAATATTAAAAAATATTTCTTTTAAATTTTTTTTGATAATTAAATATCAAATTATTATTGAGAAAGTAAAAGAAGAGCGTTAAAATTATTTTAACATATGAGTTTGATCTAATTCATTGTTCAAATTTTTTTAATAATAACATTTTTTTCTAAATTTTTTATTAGAATAATAAATTAAAAAAATTATTTAATCTTTTGTGTTATGAAAAATATTAAAATAGGGACTATATTTTTATAAATAAAAATATATATTATAAAAAATGAAAATAATAACTAAAAAAAGTATATCTTTGTTACTGTTAAAAAATTTATGAATATAGATAGTAATAATCTAACTAGTCAAATTACATAAATAAAAGTCGGTGGAATATATTTCTATTCGCCTAAACTCCAAGGTATATTTTTTTCTCCAAATATTAAAGGTTATCTATTTATTTTCTCGTACTTCACATATCTGTCTATTTCCTTTAAAATATTTAGTAAGGCCCTTTAAAATATTTAGTAAGAATTTAAGAAAAAGAATTTTCAATTGGAGTTAAGTTCTGAAAAGAAAATTAAATACTACTTAGAATTCTAAAATAATACAACTATTCTATTTTATTACTACATACAAAACAATACACTTGCCGATGTTTTAAAAAGAAACTAATTAAAATAACTAAATAAAGCAAGAAGAAAAACAAACACGAAACTGATGATGCAATTTAATAGGAATTTGACCCGAGTTATTGATTTAAGCATTATTAAACTCTACCAAAACAGAGTAGAAGGAAAAGTGAATACTTACGATGATTACGGCTTTGATATTATCTGTAGTCAAGGGAAATTCAAGATTGCCATGCTCTTGAAGTCTCAAGAGAATGTCTACTAGATCTTCATCTTTACCAGTCTGCAGCCTTGGCTTCCGCTCTTTATTATGTTCAGCAATAATGTTTGAAATTATTTTGTCAGCTTGTTGATGCATTTTCCCTAATCGAGATTTCATTCCAGTGATTGATTGGAGAAATTTGATGGAAGGAAACAGATCTGCTATAGTAGAACCTCCAAGTAGTTGGAAAACTTCCTTGACAATCGATATGAATATTTCTCGGTCTTGGCATTTGTTGCCAAAGGCTGCTTTTGAAGTGATATCGTATGATAACGAAAACAATTTTTCCGTAAGGTTAATCACTGATCCTGACTTTGAAGCAATCCAACTAATGAGATTCGACACCTCTTGCTCTCTTATTGATCGAAAAGACTGGACTTTTTTCGTGCTTAAAACCTCCATTACACTGATTTTTCGAAGTTGTCTCCATTGATCGCCGTATGGAGAAAAGACAACACCACTAGAATTATATGTTATGACTTTTGCAGCTAGCGTTTGAAACCTCGAAGAAAAGATAATATCATGAGTTTTCAGCACTTCTTTGGCAAATTCTGGTGATGAAACAACAATAGTGGGAAGTTCTCCGATTTGCAAGTACATCAGGGGTCCGTACGTGTTTGCCAAGTTTCGTAGTTGACGATGAGGTGGTGGTGAGCCAACAAGCTGATGCAAGTTTCCAATGATAGGTAATTTCCTTGGCCCTGGGGGCAGATTTGGAGATCTCTCAATGCCCTTGAATCTGTTCACTATTTTCAGGACCATGAAGAGAAAAAGAAGAAAGGTAACAAGCATCGGGAAGGAGCATAATACCAACTCCATGAGGAAAAACAAGCTGGGGAAAGACAACTGTGGATTAGTGAAAGAAAGTTGGGGGCCTGTAATTTACAAATGAATTAAATGTTACATGTAAATGCTGTATATCTTTGGTATAAGCTTTATTGTCAAAGTAGTGAGGCGTTATTCCATATTGTATCTCCAAATTATATAATAATGCACCATTTGGTTGCGCAAAAAATTTCAATTCATCCCGTAACCAGCAATCAATTCATTTGTTAAAAATAAATTAATCTTCTAGTAACACAAGTATTTCTTCATTGTCGTCATTATTTAACTTCTTGATATCATTGAACAATATTGACTTATGATTATCAATGTTGAACTTGTCACATACGCAATCAATTTATTTACAATAAAAACATGGTTTGTCACACGCAATCATTTATTTCAATGAAAACATGGTTTACTAAGACTCTCATTCCTTTGATTAAACTAAGAAGAAAAAAAGTACAAATTGTTAGAATCAAGACAAAAGACCGAAGGAGAATAGAAAATTGATGGCATACGTACAACAAAAGAAAAGAACTTGAATAATTAAAAAAATATGATAAGATATTTAAAATTTCCCATTTTTTTACCAGTAATTTTTTATGATTTTGGGTGAATTTTTAGGTTTTTTTGAAACTCTTGCTACGAGAAAATTATTCAATTTTTTTGTACACTTATCGTAAGAAAAAACTACTCAATGTACATGTCAAATTCTATTAGGCATCATGATTGAATAAGCTCTGTGGTATGTCTTATGGTATAATATGGTTGGCATTTGAATCTAATTTGAGCTTTCGAACTTCGAATATAAGTTGTAGAGAGTTAGACCCATTATATTTCTTAGATCTTATCTAATCGGTCAAGAATAATGATATTTCAACTTTAATAGACGATTGTCTAATTGAAAGGATCTCATACTGTTGCTAGTACTACTATTTTAGTATTTAACACAACACAATACTTAAACTATGAGTCCGTAGTATGTGTATAGAAACGAGATATATCTACTAAACATGTAAAAGAACACAGACTGACAAGGGTACGCAAGTCGCGATCGCTATTGGCTCCACGTAATATCTTATTGCCTTAATGTTGGCGGACATCTAATTGACCATTTTGCGACCTAATAGTTCTAAGACAGCAAAAAAACAAAAAAAAGTTATTTTGACACCTAAAAGTTACCAGATTAATGCTTATGAAATAAGGGAGGTGCAAGAACGTTGTGATGACCAGCAAGATTAGTTTTTAAAACAAAAGATGGCCAAAAATGGGTATTTGTTGGGTCAACTACTCAGTAACCCAAGGATAGATAGTGAAGATCAGGGAAGGACAGAAAGAGAGCTTAATGTTATCAAGCTCTTAGGATACCCTATGCCAACAGATATCCCTTTTTTTCGAATATCTATCTGTATCATATCTTGATAGATAAGATATAAATATTATAAAATAGGATATGGATAGAATATAATAATAAAGTACATGTAATATTCATATACGACATACATAGGATATAAATATTTTAAAATATCTTGAGATGTCTGCATAAAATATCCATTTTATCACTTTTTTAATTAAATTATCAAAAGGACATCATTTTAGACCTAATATAAAATGCCAATTATAAGCAACCTAAATATTTTTGTTTGTAATATGATTTTCTTTGTAATTTGTAAGTATGATTTTCTTTATAATATATTTATTAATTTTAATTAATTTTAGATTATATTGCTAGGAATATATAATACCTTAGAATTAGAATATGCTGCATTATTTCTACATATATATTCTAATGTTCATTGAAAGAGGAAGATAAATATAATAATCAATATAGACACACCAATTCAATTAATTTATTATTATATTGCTAGGATACATGTAGTGCCTTATACAATGAATAGTATATTTTTATGCCCTTTTATAATATTAATATCAATGTATTTTCTAATATCCACAAAAATTCTAATTAATTTAATAATATATTTAATTAATTTATTATATCCTAACTACTCTTTCTGGGATATACAATTATATAAGTATATATTCTTCTCTTTTTAATCAATTTTCTCTAAAATTTTTTTTGGTGATTATATTAAAAAATAATTATGATTTGTTAATTGTGAAATAATTTATTTCAATATTATTTATTTGAAATAATCTATAAATTTGTAACCTAATTAGATGAATATTGTTTTGTAAAAATTTTAAGCGTAGGTGAAAATGTGGATGACTTAAATCAAAGTATCTTATCAATTGAGTTGTGATATATGTAGGTGAGATATTTCGATTGCATCAAATCACTTAAATTTAATTCAAATCTCTAACCCCTGCTCTGATTTTCTAATTCTTCATCCCTTAACCAGAGAGTTACATGGAATCTTTAAATTGTACATAGAAGAACAGGATCTTAATTTTTTGCTTTTCGAGCATTTTAAGAGTAGAAAAGAGATGTTTTTGTTGTTCCACAGTATTATTGTCTAGTTGTAGTTTCATGGGAATATATATATATATATATATATAGATGTTCAAGAAGTAATTGATGGGCTGTTTGAAGTCATTAGCACGATGTTGCTTTTAGGCAAGTTATCTTAGTATATTTTTAGTTATCTTGGTTAATTTGATTATAATTGGAGAGATGGTGACTGTTATTATCATATTTGTATATGACTAATTTTAATATTTTATCATAAAATAATTCTGGGCATGAACTAGATAATAAAATTATTTTTATATTAATTTAATTATTAACATGGTACATTAATTTTAAAACATTAAAAATTAAATTACAAATTTAAAATTTTTTAGAGTTTAATATTTTTTATTAAGATATGGATATATTTTGCAGAAATCCGTTAAGATATGGATATTGGCAAGTATTCATTTAGAGGATATGAATATTAAATAAAATATTCATGGAGGATGTGAATAAAATATAGATATGAAAGTTTTTGTAGGATGTGGATATAGATATTGAGGTATCCGTATTATATCCTATCCGTTGTCATCCCTGCCTTCATGTTGAATTATGTTTTTATTTTATTATTTTTTATAGTATGCAATGTATAATTATAGTGAATCACTATTTAGTCATGTTATTCTAATTTAATGCAAGTTGTTTTACTTAAGATAGGTTTTTATTTAGGAAAAATGTATATGAAATCTAATCCTTATTAAAAGAGGTGTAAAATACTTATATTTGTAATAAAGTCCTTATTTTAATTAATCTAACTTAGTTCAAATAAGGTTTTAGATTTAAATGCTTTATAAGGTTTTTAGGTTTTATGTTCTTACGGTATGCTTAATTGAACGCATTGGACTATATTGGATCATAATGGAGTGGAATGATTGCATTGCATTATAATAAATTGTATTAAATAAAATTTAATACAGTACTATGTTTGGTGTGTAATTGTATTATAATATAAAAAAATATAAAATATGTTTTTATTATTTAATTATAAATTTAATTAATAATTAAATAATTTAAAACATTATTATTTTATTTTTCAAAATTTTTTTTAAAGAAATAAATAAAAATAGTACAATACGGGCTAGATTTAGGGAGGGGGGGGGGGTCAAATTTACGGGTTTTGGATTGTATTATATTTTGTTTTTTTTATAAAGGCTAGTTCTTGCGTTGAATATTAGACAAAAATATTTTTATCCCAAATAATAAAATAGTACAGTTCTAACTTATTTACCAAACATGTCCTTTATACGTTAACTTAATTATATTAAAAAGACATCCCACATTTTAGTCTCTATGAAAAAGAAATTTATTAAAAAGACATTAAACATAACTAGCTACGTACAGTTTTTCCTTCAGAGATTATGCACCAGGTGAAGGATGACAAGGAATGGGAATGATGCATATATTATTTTTTCTTCTGACTATCTACCAAGAGCCTTGCTCATGTCCAAGTCTTCGTGCTTCATTCCACTATGGAGTTTCCAATCAAAATGGTACAATAACATTGCAAGTAGAAGCTCTATATTTGCAATGGATAATGTTATTCTAGGCATCTCCTTCTACCGGAACTAAATAAGATATGTTCAAAATTAAGACCCTCAAAATTGATAGAACAATCAAGGAATCTCTCTGGAATAAAGCTCTTAGGTTCACTCCAATATTTTGGATCTCTTGTCATCACCCATGCATTAACAATGATTTTGGCTTGATTGCTACGTAGAATCTGTTAATGTTATATCTTTCTCTACATTCTCTTGGAAATAATAAAAAGGTGCAGGGCTATTTAATCGCAGAGTCCCTTTGATAAATAGCTTCAAGATTTGGATTTCATCAACAATCGTTTCATCAATCTTTCCCTTCTTATTAAAGACTTCTCTTACCTCAGCTCGTGCCTTTTCCAGCACTCTTGGATTTTTCATCATTTCGAATAGCGCCCAATAAAAGCTTGTCGTAGATGTCTTGCTACTAGCACCAATTACTTGCTGAAAAGATATTTATGTAAACATAAATGGAGTTTCTAACGAGATTATATGAGGAACAAAATCTTATCTATTGAATCCAAATTAAATATATGTGATTCCATCCATCTGATGGAATGCGCTTTGATTTTATTTTAGGGCATTTAGAAAAAAATGTGGTTTACTATGAGTGTCACTCCCTTGATTAATTTAAAAAGGAAAAAAAAAAGAATGCAAGTTGTTGGATCAATAAAAAGAAAAACAAAGGTAAATAGAAAATTGAAGGCAAACGAAAGAAAAGAACTTGAATTCCTCCCTAAAGAAAAAACACTGTTAAAGTATTCATTAGCTAAAAAATATAAAATGATACTTAAAATTCTCATTTTTATAAGTGAATTTTTTTATGATTATGAATCAGTTTTTAGATTTTGATGAACCTTTTTACTACTAGAAAATTATTCATTTGTCAATAAACTTGTCATGAGAGAAATCTACATACAAATGCGCAAATTCTAATTGGTGTCGTACTTTAATAAGCTTTATGGTATGTGGGCTTGATACGATTGGTTTTCAAGTTTAAATTGAGCTTTTCAACCCTTATTTAAAATATATCCCCTCAATGCACATAGTAGCATTAAGCCTAATCACATAATGAACTTTTTTAGGCCAAAAGTCATCTAAGTAAGCTTGACTAAGAACATTATATTAGTTTTGTTTACTTTTGATTTTACTCTTACCTTCTACGTCACTGCTCACACTCTATACTTTAAATAGCGGCTTGAATTTACTTATGCTTTTATATATTAATTGGACAAAATGACACGATTTTGGCGTTAGACTTGGGCTCGAGTACAAGGTCAATTTTTAAGTATCAACAATATTTCATCTAATATTTTTGTCATAGCCTAGTAAAGTTTTCAAAAAAAAAAAGGAAAAAATAAATAATAAATTAAGTAACTAAAAGAAATAATAGTTATATGTATAATTATATTTACACTCCCTAATCAAACCCTTTAAATTATAGGACAAAAAGACTTGCATGTTCCTAAAAAGCTTGACCTAATTTCTATTTTAGTGCTAATAGTTTAAAATTGCTCATTTAACTTTTAACTTTATATATGATAACATCTCTTTGATCTCATTAATGGTAAAATGGTACTTTTATGTGTATTTGTCAACTGGAATAGGTATGAAATGAAGACATTGTCTACCATGTCATGCATGTCTGACATGCAAGATCAGGGATGTGCAACATGTGGACAAATTTAACTGGCTGTGACCCTGTTGTTATCTGAGTGTTGAACAAGTTTAGACTGCTTCCTCTAACCCAAAAGCAGCAAAAAACTGAGAAATCCATATCACATTAAAAGGCCTTAAAGGATTTTTCTCAGTAACGTTGATGGTGCTAATTTGCAACGACAATGGTGTTAGTGACGACGTACGATAGACCATATGACAACCACAACCATTACCATGACAATGGAATCAACGAACACACTAATTTCTATAGTTAGTTTCTTTTTACGACTTGAATGATGTTTGGAGAGAAAATAAAATATTGTATCAATTGAATTGGATGTACAAGAATAAACTAATAATATGAGCATATCTTTATATAGGTGAAAATAATAATTCAATATAAACTCGGAAATCTAAAACAATATAAGATATAGGAAACCAAACCAAACTAAATAAAATCCAATACTAGTTTAATAAAAAATATAATTAATAAAACTAAACTAAATACAAGGATATTTATATTCCAACAAATAAGTTTTTTCTTTTGAAAAAAAATTTGAATATATTGTGGGGGTAGTATTGCGAGGGTGTTGCTATAAGCTTGTTGTTATGGGTAGTTGTTGCGCGTGTTTGTTGGAGGCCAGTTAAAAAAATTTTCCCGGAAAACTTTAAAAAAGCTTTTGACAAGTTTTGTGGAGTTAATCAATTTACCGATGAAGATGAAGTAACCCATGGATAGGTAAATGGGATTACAAAATTTCGGAAGGCTCTTTTGCTTCCGTGCTTTGTAGGTAGACTCTATATAATGGTGGGATAAATACGAAGATAGATACTTAACCAGTGAAAATTTTTGACCTGCCAATATTTATCCGAAAACGTTTAAAACAGACGAAGATGCTGACGTGGGACCTTTGTCGTCTTCCATCAACGAGCTGGTAACACGGCTCACTGCCCAGGGAATAAGGATTTTAGATATTAGAGGGCAACTGGAGACTGTTAAAAGGAAAAGACATTGAGATCGAACAGTCATGCTAGAAAGAATCACTTTTCTAAAAAGAGGATAAAAAAAGTGAAGATGCTCTCTCGCACTATTACATGTTTCCAAGAGAGTCTCAGTCTCCGTAAAGGTCAACAAGGTGGGTTGACTCATCATCATCTAGGACAAATTGCCCTCAAGCTTTTAGTTATTGTAACTTTTAAGTATTGCTTTAGGTGCTTGTATCATTCCTTTTATTCTTGCAAGCTTAGTTATAATTTAACAAAGGCAGACAAAAGGTTTTAAGAAAACTAAACATATGTTTTCTTGAAATTTTTTAAAACGCTGCAATTAATTTCCGACAATTTCTTTTAATTTCATTTTCTTTTATTTCAAAAATTAAAATTAAAGAAGAGAAAATCAATTGAGAATAAAACTATACTTGTTGATGCGAGAAAATTGCATCATGTTTGGTGAGCTGAAATATTAGGTGATATGGTATTTGAGCATATGGTCAACATTCGGTCAATAATCAAAGTTCAGCGATTCGTACCCAAACCGACCCAAATCTAGTTAGAAGGGATAATGCTTGACGGTTTTCAACGAACCCACATTCAATGCTCATGTCAGTATTTTGAGTGGACATTTTTGGCTTAAAAGATTTATCATCTTTTATAATTAAAAGAAAAGCATAAAAATGTGAGTAAAGGAGAAAAACGACCAAACAACCTCTAGGAGGGACACAAAGAGGAGTTGATGTGATAAAGGAAGCCACTATAACGGTGAAAGTTGTAGAATTATTATGAAATGACCACTCCTATGAATAATGAATAATATTATGAACCATATACTAGATAAGGGTTTTTGTGTTTTTTTGAAAAAAATGATAAGACATAAATGTAGGAAAAGAGAGAATAATCCTTCTCAATACAGGGAAAAATATGAATTTGTATGAGAGCTTTCCTTGATTATGATTAGTTAAGGAAGGTCGTCATCATTCTTTTTTTCTCTCTTCTTACCTTTAAATAAATTTGAATATTTTGAACAAAAATTTAACCTAGAACACATATATAGAAAAGCATCTTGCACTAGCAAACTTTTGTCCTACAATATGGAAAGACACTTTTGATTCCATGTCCTCAACTAAATTGGCCAGTAAAAGTATATTCTCTCTCCTTTCTCATTAAGTGTATGTATTTCAAGGTATATAGATGAAGTACTAGCTTCGGCAACATTAGTTTCAAGAAATACAAATTAATTAGGGATATTGACAAATACTTCCTTATGTATGAAAAAATAAACAAATATTCTTAATGTTTTAAAAAAAATAAATGTCTCTCATGTTTACACAAATAGACAAATGCCCCTTAACTTTTATTTCTGTTGGTTAACTGGTTAGATTATTATCTTTTGTGTTTCTAAAGTTTTAAATAATAATAAAATAAGATATGTATTTTTTATATATAACAATTTAGTACCTATTTTATTTTTAAAATATATTTTTAAATTATAACAATTTAATTTCTATTTTAATAATTTTTTACAACTTACTATGATCTTAATAATTCTTTTAATTTATTATTTCAATACAAAAATTAAGAAAAATACTATTATTAAAAGAAATCGAATAATAAGTTAGATCAAACCCATATTTTAAAATATTTTTAACCCTTTTCTTTTACTTTCTTAGTAATAATTTAATATTTTCATTATAAAAATTTTAAATGAAATAATTTTTTAAAATTCTATTTTTATATGTAATACATCTATTTAAAAAATTGTACTAAATTCACTATATTTTCTTTAAAGATATGAAAATATAAACAAAAATGAAAAATAAATACATGTTATATATATTGCAAATAAAAAATAATGAAAATCTCTTCATTTTTTACATATCAGTTAAATATATTTTAACAATAATTATATATATTTAATTACTAATTCTATTAATAAATGACATTAAATTCTCTTATTTTTATATTTTTATTCATATTTTTATAATTTATATTTAGAAAATGTAATGAATTTAATATAATCAAATTATTATTAAGAAAGTAAAAGAAGAGAGTTGAAAATATTTTAGCATATGAGTTTGATTTAACTTATTGTTAGAACTTTTTTAACAATAGTATTTTTTAATTATTGAAATAATAAATTAAAAAATTATTTAGTCCTTAATAAATTGTGAAAAATATTAAGATAAAAAATAAATTGTTATAATTTTAAAAATAATAAAAATATTAAAATAGGTATTAAATTCTTATATATAAAACTTTCACAGATATAAATGATAATAATTTAACCAATTAATTAAAAGAAATAAAAGTTAAGAGGTATTGTCTATTTGTTCAAATTTGTGAAGATATTTAAGTTTAAGTTTTTTTAAATATTAGGAAAATTTCTGTTTACTTTCCCATGCATGGGGGGAAATGTTCCAATTTTCTAATTAATTATATTCTATCTTTATAAATTAATTATTTTTCAGAAAAACTAAAGGAGGAGTGGTAGGGGAATTTGTGAATTATTTTTGGTTCGAATTATTTTATTTGTATTTCAATTGAGTTGTCGGGGTTAAATTGACTGAATTGGCAAAAGGACAATGGCGGCGGTTTACATTTAGCGAGCAATTTTTTACTTTTGTCTCCCAACATACTAGTAATGTATAAACTTCAATTTGCAATATATATATATATATATATATATATATATGTAAGTGGTACAGCTCTTCGAGAGTCTGAGGGGGCCATAACCCCTCGGTTCTACCAAAAGGTTTTAGTGAAGTATTAATTTTTTATAATCTTATTAATTAAGGACGAAAAATATCTGTTTGACCTCTCTAAATTTGTTTTTTAAGATTAAATACTTTTAAATTAAAATTTAAGTGTTAAAATTTGTTCTTATTTTTATATTTTAATTATTTTACTTTTAATTGTGATGATAAATTAGTTAAATATATTTTTTAAGTTTTAAATAATAATCCTACCTATTTATTAATACTTTACTTATAAAATAATTTTCCTTCAAAGAATTATTTATTTAATTTTTTTTCATGTAATAAGAATCTTTTTCTTATAAAAAAACTATATAATATATAAAAAATCTTTTCCTCGTAAAAAAATATATACTTAAAAATGTTTTCTTTATAAAAAAATAGAATTTTTATGATTTGTGTTTATACTTATACCGAAATAATCAAAAACACTTTAACTTGTTAATTTTCTTAATTTTCTCTCTTCTTCGACTCAAAGTAAGGAGAACAAATTTTCAAAAAGAAAATGTTAGTAATTTCAAAATAGGCAACTTGACATTTTTCCTCTTGAAGTTTGGCCTAATAGGCAAATACGTTCTTGATATTTAAGAAAAGATAAATGTCCTCTAACGTTTGGATAAATAAGTAGATATCCTTGAACTTTTATTTTCGTTAGTTGGCCTATTAGTTTATTATCATTTGTATCCTTCATCTTTTATATAATAATACTTTGATATATATTTTATTTCAATATAACACTTTACTCCCTATTTTAATATTTTTTACAATATAATTTTTTTAAATATAACAATTTAATTCATATTTAATATTTATTTTATAATATACTTAAAATTAAATACATTTTTAATTTATTATTTCAATAAAAAATTTAAAGAATAAAATATTATTAAAAAATTTAAACAATGAGTTAGATTAAACTCATATTAAAATATTTTAAACTCATGTTAAAATATTTATATCTTTTTTTTACAATAAATTTGATATTTAATTATTAAAAAAATTTTGAAATATATTTTAATATTTTATTCTTATATTGATATTTTTATTTAAAAGATTATATTAAATTTATTATATTTTCTTGAGAAAAATTATGAAAATATAAATGAAAAAGTAAAAAAAAAAAATTAATATCATTTATTAATAGAATTAGTAATTAAATATATTTTATATTCTTATTAACCAATATAATTTAATTTTAATTAAAAATGGAAAAAGAAGAAAATTTTTTATTATTTTTATTTGTAATATATGTAACATGTATTTATTATTTATATTTTTATATATTTTAAAAAAATATGATAAATTTAGCATAATGTTTTAAATAAATATATTACATGTAAAAATAAAACGTTAAAAAATATTTCAATTAAATTTTTTAATAATTAAATATTTATTATTATAAAAGTGAAAGTAAAAGATTAAAAATATTTTAACATATGAGTATGACTTATCTTATTATTTAAATTTTTTTAATAGTTGTGTCTTTTAAAATTTTTTATTAAAATAACAAATTAAAAATTTATTTATTCTTGAATATATTGTGAAAAAACATTAAAAATATATGGGAATATAAATAATAAATACCTGTTATATATATTACAAGTTAAAATGATCAAAAATTTTCTTCTTACTAATTCTATTAACAAATGACATTAATTTTTTTTTTACTTTTTTATTTATATTTTCATAATTTTTCTCTAGAAAATATAATAAATTTAATATAATCTTTTAAATAAAAATACCAGTATAAGAATAAAATATTAAAATATATTTCAAAATTCTTTTATTAATTAAATATCAAATTTATTGTAGAAAAAAGAAAAAAAGGATATAAATATTTTAACATGAGTTTAAAATATTTTAATATGAGTGTTTAATCTAACTCATTATCTAAATTTTTTAAATAATATTTTACTTTTCAAATTTTCTATTAAAATAAAAAATTAAAAATGTATTTAGTCTTAAGTATATTATAAAATAAATATTAAATATGAATTAAATTGTTATGTTTAAAGTAATTATATTGTGGAAAAAAGTTAAAATAAGAAGTAAAGTGTTATATCGAAATAAAATATATATCAAAATATTATTATATAAACGATGAGGGACACAAATGGTAATAGACTAACAGGCCAACTACCGAGAATAAAAGTTCAGATGGTATCTACTTATTTATCCAAACATTAGGGAGGATCTGTCTTTTCTCAAACATTCGGAAAGTATTTGCCTATTAAACCAAACTTAAAGGAAAAAAATGTCAACATCCCTTTCAAAATATTTTTATACGAGTCTTTTAAATTCATATATTATTTAAATTTATTGTATATAAGTTTGTCTAAATATAACTATAAATTACAATTATTAATTTATTCTCGATATTATATTATTTTAGTTACAATAAAATAACATAATATATTTATCTATTTTTTTAAGGAATGTAGAAATCTTTTTTATTTTTGAATAAGTTAATATGCCTTAATAATTTTTTTTATTTTTAAGTATTATTGATGTTAAATGATAATATTATTTTTTGATATTTTAATTTTAATATTTATTTTATTAATTTTTTAAATTAAAAAAAAAATAAATTATTATTTGGCCGTCCCGAATTCTGGATTCTAGCTCCACCCCTATATATATATATATATATATATATTGCTAGCAAAATGATAAGATGCCACAATGAACAGAACATCTAACGTAAGATTAGAGCTAACAGTGACAATATTAAGCTAAGAATTGAAGACTTTTTGTTTATACATCAATTGTTTGCATGCAAGTGATAAGATGGTTTTTACACGAATAATTGGTCAACTTTCCTACGCAGAAAAAAGATATATTTTATGAAGATATTAACTTCTTCCTTACGAAAACTGCTAATTTTTAGTCCTATAAAGATATAATGTTAGCCTATAAATAAGGATTCATTTAAGCTACTTATAAGTCATTTATTGGCTTTTGCTCTATATTGTTCTTCGAGCAATAACTATAGCAGTCCAGACATGTCTAGCAAGGCTCATGAAAACGGCCGTCCACTGGCAAACTTTCGTCCTTCAATATGGAAAGACACTTTCGATTCCTTGTCCTCACCTAAATTGGTAAAAGTATTCTATTTCTTGCTTAATTAATTATATTCTAACGCATATAGATATTATTTTATAGAAATACAGATTAATTGAGCTTGTCTTTTTTGTTCATGCTTGCAGGAACCTGAATATGATAGGCTATTTGAAGAGCTGAAAGAAGAGGTGAAGGAAATGTTAAGTACTACTTCTTCTGCCGACGATCCAATAAAGGAAGTTATTCTGATCAACTCGCTATGCCGTCTTGGTGTATCATATCACTTTGAGACTCGGATTGAACAACGATTACATCATATTTTTGAAGCGCATCCTGATCTTGCTACTGAAAATGACTATGACTTATACACTGTTGCTCTTATATTTCGAATTTTTAGACAGAATGGTTTCAAAATATCTTGTGGTAAGTACATACTTTATATTATTTTGACTATAACTTATAGATTGTCACTCTTTCATTAATATATTATTTTCACACTCTGGAAAAATAAAAATAAAAGAGACCAGCGTTGCCACACATAAAGTGTTGCATGCATGCTTTATATATTAATTGAAACAATTAATTAAATAAATATAATTAATACACGTACAATTTGCGTATGATACTAATAAATTCATCATGGATAATGAATCAGGTGTGTTCAACAAATTTAAGGAGTCTGATGGTAAATTTAAGGAAAGTTTAATTAGGGATGTGAGGGGCATATTAAGTTTGTATGAAGCTACACAATTGAGGGTGCACGAAGAAGATGTTCTGGAGGAGGCCCTCACTTTCACAACGGCTCATCTGAAGAAGATTTCCTTGGCTCCAGATACAAGCCCTCAACTAGCAAAATATATAATTGAAGGCCTAGAACAGCCCTTTCACACAGGTGTGCCAAGACTTGAAGCAATTAAGTATCTCTCTTTCTACGAGCATGAGGAATGTAGAAATGACACTCTGCTCAAGTTTGCCAAATTAGATTTCAATCGTGTACAATTACTACACAAACAAGAGTTGGGCTACCTCACAAGGTACATAAATATTTGATTATAATTAAATGTGAGGTAATAATTTATATATAGTTCATATATGTCTAATTATGAATATTAATTAATGTGTTTTCATTTTTAATTTATTGCAGATGGTGGAAAGACTTAAATTTTGCATCAATATACTTTTATATGAGAGACAGACTTGTGGAGATTTATTTATGGAGTGTTGCACAACGTTATGAGCCTTCTTACTCACGTGCCCGCTTGATTTTTACTAAAATTACTATGATGTTAGTGGTTGTAGATGATACATATGATGCATATGGATTATTTGATGAACTTCGATGTTTTACAGATGCAATACAACGGTATGTATATGTGCATGCAACTTAGTTTTTAATTAATTGATGAAGGAATTATAAAGATACTAAAACATACATTTACTCATGAAAATTGTATATGTGTTTACTCACAGGTGGGATATAAATGCCCTTAATCAATTGCCAGATTATTTGAAACCTTTATATAGGTCTCTTTTGAATCTTTTTGAAGAATTAAACAATGAAGTGAAAGAGGAAGGAAGATCTTTTAGCATCTCATTTACAAAGGAAGCGGTGATTAATATTTTTTGTCTAACTGGCTTTCTTTCACTTTGACATGCAGGCATATACTCTTTATTATAATTACTTGATTTTCATAATTAACTTGGTATTTTTGGTAACAAAATTATTAGGTTAAAGAAGTCGTGAGAGCTTATTTCGTTGAGGCTCAATGGTTCCACGAAGGTTTTGTACCATCATTTGATGAGCGGATGAGCAATGCTTTAATTTCAGGACATTGTGTTCTTGGTCCAGCCGCAACATTTATAGGAATTAGAGAAATTGCAGGAATTCATGCATTTGAGTGGCTGCAAAGTAGACCAAAAGTCATAATATCTTCATTTACGATCCTTCGTCTCATAGCTGACTTCGTATCTCACGAGGTACATATCTTTATTTATATGACTCCTTTCTCATGTGGAAGTTAATTAGTGTATATAAAGGTGTTTTAGAAAGTCCATGCAAATTTTTTATCGTGGTAATCTGTCTGAAAACGTATCTTCTTTCAACTAATCAGCATAAATTTACTCATATTTACATTTTAAAAGATATGGATATTTTAGAGGTTATATGTGCGTTTGTGTAAAATTGTGGTTGCTCTAGTTTTTAAGTCACAATCAAAGTGTTATTTGTCAAATAAAATTGAATAAGTATGCCTGGTAATTAATCATAATTTCTAAAATTTGGAAAATCTAATATCTTAGTGAATAATTAATATCATTTAATTTTTATAATACATATAAACATGTCAATAAACATTTTTGAAGTGCTCATTAGTACTGCTGAAACACAGCTACAGCAATTAGGTTATTTCCTTGGGGAGATTTTATTTTATTAAAAAATACAGAATCTCCATTTGCTTTATCTTGTGATTGTTTGTTAAAAACAATAGCAATCAAACAAACAAGTATTGTCTCTATTTTCATAAATTAGTCTAATATTTACAGGATGAGCAAAAGAGGGGACATGTTGCCTCAGTCGTGGAATCTTACATGAAGGAATATGGAACCTCAAGAATGGAAACAGCTGAAAGGTTTAAGATGATGATTACAAATTTATGGAAGGATATAAATGAAGAATGTATGAGACCAACAATTGTTCCATTGCAACTAATTTATGCAATTGTTAACGTCGCACGTATAGCGGAAGTTTTTTACAAAGGGATAGATGGTATAACAAATCCAGAGTATGTGAAAGATTACGTTAGAAAACTGTTCATTGAGCCAATACCTCTTTAAGAATTGACTACTCAATGGCTGCTACGTACAGATTGCGACCTGTTGTTGTTCCTGAGTTATGTTTATGGGTGTTGGCTTCTAGTTTGCTGTCAGTTTGTTTTTCTTTTTGGTCTCGTGTTGGGGTTGTGTATAGTGCTATTTGTTGCTGTTGGTATTTGGTTATTTGGTTATGCATTAATTCTATTTCTTTATGATTTTGTCTGTTGGATGCTATTATTTTCTTCTCTTTTTAATTTAATAAATCTCTCTAAGCTTAGCTTTTAGGATTACTTATTAAAAAAAAAAATTGAATTAGACGTACTTTTTCTAAAAATTTTTTAATGGTGTGCTTTTTTTTTTTAAATATTTAAAAAAAAATAACACTAACACCCTTTAAATTTAGTGTGAGTGAGGTTTGAATCTCAAATTTCTATAATATTAGTAAAAATTTTACTAGTTAAGTTAACATACACAATTAAGCTTAATAAAGAGAGAAAAAGAAGAAAAAATGGAATCCGTTTTTATTTTGGTTTTTCTTTTAGTTCCATCTTGTGATTGGTATCTTTTAACAAGAAAAGTTAGATTTAACTTTCATTTTGATTTGGAATTTAATATCGAATCTCAATTCCTTATAAAATAAAAATGTAATTAAATTAAAAAAATACTAAATTACTTAAAATATATAAATCCAGTTAATTAAGTATGAAATCTCAATTTCTTATAATTTAAAAATGTAAGACTGTTGTAGACATTACGTAGGTAAAGCAACCAGACGATTTTTATATTTACGTGTATTTGAAGATAATTGTTTTATAAGACCAATTAATGCTAAAATAGTATTTTAAACGTGGTAGCAAAAGATAATCAGCTGTAACATACAAATTGGTTAGATCTGATCATAAAATGTTTAAACCTTCTCCTTTTTTGGGGGTTTTCTTTATTTGAGATCAGAAAGATGCAGTAAATATGGGTTGGGAAGGTATCTACGATTAGATTTGGACGACTTTTATCCTTAAACATACTTATAAAATAAGCGAGATCAAGTGTCCCACTTGTATAGATTACTATAAATTATTATTTAAATATTCAAAAATTTATATAGATCCTAGCTAGGTTGCCAAAAAAATTGGAGATTCCTAGTGTTTATTATTTAAATATTCACAAATTTCTATAGATCCTTGGTTGCATAAAAAATTGTGGATTCCTAGTGCATTTCTATGTGCAAGCAACTCAAACATTTATGATTGATATTGATATATTTATTGAGTTAATAGTAGATAAATTAGTTAATTGTGAAAAATTATTATCACATAATAAATACTACATAATTGACGTTTGACATTAATGGTACCCTACTTGCTACTTTTGTGATAAGAATTGAAGGAGGATATATAATAATATTCTGATTTGCTATGTGGTGTGGATCTCCACCAAAGCAAATTGATGATCTTCCCCCATGTTGCGTGATTTGATCTGTCTGTCTCAACTTACAAAACATAATCTTTTTTCTATTTATTTTAATCAATTTTGTTCTTCAAAGCATGCATCCATTGATCACTCTTTTCTTTAATTACTAAATTACTAGAGTATTTGTTACATAATGTATATATAAAATGTTAGACATGAATCAAGCGTGGTGGTAGAATCCTTTCTGCTTAAGTTAGATACAGGGGTTTGAATCTAGATAACTTATATTTTATCATGGATATTAACCTAAACCAGCCAAATTTGGATCCAAAAGATAAAACACTAATTTAATAAAAATTTTGTTAAAAATAAACAGCAAGGTATTGAGCATACCATGTCTCTGTCGGGGTTAAAATATTTTACCCTTCAAAAATTATTATCCCAATCGCTAAGGTACATTTATTTTATTTTTTTAATTCAGCAACCTCTGAGATAAAATCTTAGAGAATTAATTAATAAAAGAAAGAAGTACAGAAATAACTATATGGTACAAGTAAAATTATAATGCAAAGAAATGTATTAAAAAGACATTACTTCTTGTTTTATGTTAAAACAAAACTAGTGGAGTTTTTAATCTAGGGAATATGCAACAGGCGGAGGACGATGGGGAATGGGAATGATGTGTAGATCATTTTTTCTTCTGACTGTCACACCAAAGACCTCAGTCATTTCCAAGTCTTCGTGCTTCATTCCATTTGGTAGTTTCCAATCAAAATGGTACAATAACATTGCAAGTAGAAGCTCTATATTGGCAATGGCAAATGTTATTCCAGGGCATATCCTCCTACCAGAACCAAATGGGATATACTCAAAATCAAAACCCCTAAAATCGATAGAGCGATCAAGGAATCTCTCTGGAATAAAGCTCTCAGGTTCACTCCAATATTTTGGATCCCTGGCTATTGCCCATGCATTAACAATGACTGTAGCTTTGGCGGGTATGTCAAATCCATTAATCTTACAACTTTCTTGACATTCTCTTGGAAATAACAAAGGTCCAGGAGTATGTAGTCGCATAGTCTCTTTGATAACTAGCTTCAAGAATTGCAGTTCGTCAACCCCGGCTTCATCGACCTTTCCCTCTTTATTAAAGACTTCTCTTACCTCATTTTGCGCCTTTTTCAACACTCTTGGATTTTTCATCATTTCACATAGTGCCCAATCTACGGTTGTGGCAGCTGTCTCACTACCAGCACCAAATACTTCCTGAGAACATATTTAATTACGTATTCAAGTTAAGTCATTAATTTATGTAAACACATATGGAGTTTCAACAAGTTTATATGAGGAACAAAATCTAACTATTGAATCTAAAATATATATAATTCCATCCATCATAGAGCAGGCTTTCATATGCGTGTAACTAAAATTTTTCTGTTGAATTATTGATGTAATTTTTAAAATATTTAGTAAGATTATAACGAACGAAATTTTGAATTTGAGTCAAATTGGGAAAAGAAAATTCAAATTCTACATGAATTCTAAAATAATACATTTATTCTATTTTATCACTTCATTCAAAACAATGAAGTTTCTAAAATATTCCAATAAATTAAAAAGAAAAGAATAAAAATATAAAAAAAATAAAATAAAAAAGAAGAAAAACAATAGTA
The DNA here is from genome assembly GCA_022749755.1 of Azadirachta indica. NCBI lineage: Eukaryota > Viridiplantae > Streptophyta > Magnoliopsida > Sapindales > Meliaceae > Azadirachta > Azadirachta indica. The sequence continues at coordinate 1,196,045 of CM040452.1, read as the reverse complement.
CTAGCATTGCTGCTATCACCTCTTCAAATTTCTTGTAAGACACTTTTTTTTTTTATTTAAATTTTAATGTTAATTAAAATTATATGAAGAGACGTATCTAAATAAACTCATATATTTTATTTTATGTTAAACATTGTTTACACTTGAGTATTATAAGTGTAACTGATTAATACTTTTGTTAAGCATCTATTTTTTTTTATCTGAAATGTAAATAAATCTCAAATATCGATAAATTTAAATAATTTTTAATAATAGATTTGATTTTTATTTTTCGAATCTAAATAAAATATCTTAAAACTAGTACTTTCTATTATTATATTTTTATAAATAATTAAGATAAATTCTTTTAAATTTTATAAAGGTATCTTAGTTTATTACAATTAAAATTTTGATTCAAATTTCAAATAAAAAAACACATCCTAACTAAAAATTCTAATTATTTTATTAAAGTATAATTACCAAATTTTCAGCATTAAGTTAAAAAAAAAAAACCCACTTTTTAAAACATCTAGATGAGTGAACTGAACTATATATATATAGACTTCAAATTAAAAAACAAAAAGGCACTAACATTTAACCCCCATTTACAATAAACTATTTTTTATGTAAAAAGTTTTTATACTCCACCTATTATAGGTATATTTATTAGTATTTCTACTAACTCTTAACTTTTATTTACTATAATTTTTTATTCAACGTTTAAATTAAGTAGATATATTTTTATTTTTCAAGAAATTCATAAGATTTTTAACTTAGATAAAGAAAATAATAATGAATGGAGAGATTTGATCATGAAGAAGTAAATTTTCAGTCACAAAACAATGTAAAACTTGACGGAAATATATATACATGGTACAAATTATGATTGAACATATTTTAAAAAAAAAGAAAAAAATTTAGTTTTCTTTTTTATTAAAATGAGAAAAAGAAATTAAGCGTATTTTGAAGGAAAAAAATTCAGTTAATCGTTTTTCATCAAAAAAAATAGAAGAGAAAAAAATTGAGAATAAAAGGTTTATAAAGAAGAGACAATATAGTTGTTTTGGAGATTAATGGGTTGTTATAATTCTTTTTCTCATTTTAATACATGTTAACGAGCTAGATGAAGAAAAAAAATGGTTTTATAAGGGTGTTGGGTAGGTGTTAATAACATCACGAAAACAAACACAGTAGAAGGAAATTGAAGAGAATACTTACAGTGATTATGGCTTTGACATTATCCGTAGTTATGGGAAATTCAAGATCACCACGCTCTTGAAAACTCAACAAAACATCTACCATATCTTCATCTTACGACTCTGTAGTCTTGCCTTGCGCTTCTTATGTTCATCAATAATATTTGAAATTATTTTGTCAGCTTGTTGATGCATTTTCTGTACTCGAGACTTGATTCCAGTTATGGATTGAAGAAATCTGATCGAAGGAAATAGGTCTGTAACATTAGCACCGACAACTAGTAGCATAACTTCCTCCATTATCGAAATGAATATTTCCCGGTCTGTGCATTTGTTGCCAAAGGCTGCTTTTGAAGTGATATCATATGATAACGAGAACAATTTATCAGTAAGGTTAATCACTGATCCTGAGTTTGAAGCAATCCAACTAATGAGATTCGACACTTCTTGCTCTCTTATTGATCGAAAAGACTGGACTTTTTTCATGCTTAAAACCTCCATTACAGCGATTTTCCTTAGTTCTCTCCATTCATCCCCGTATGGAGTGAAGAGCATACCACTAGAATTATATGTTATGACTTTTCCTGCTAACGTTTGAACCCTTGAAGAAAAGATAATATCATGAGTTTTCAGCACTTCTTTGGCAAATTCTGCTGATGAGACAACAATAGTGGGAATTTCTCCGATTTGTAAGTACATTAGGGGTCCATACTTGTTTGCTAAGTTTCTTAGTTGATGATGAGGAAGTGAGCCAACAAGCTGATGCAAGTTTCCAATTATAGGTAATTTCCATGGCCCTGGGGGTAGATTTAGAGATCTTTCACTGCCCTTGAATCTTTTCGCTATTTTCAGGACCATGAAAACAAAAAGAAGAAAGGTAACAAGCATTGGGAAGGAGGATAATACCAACTCCATGATAAACGGAGCTAGAGAAAGAGAACTGTGGATTAGTGAAAGAAAGTTGGGGGACTGTAAATTGCAAATGAATTAAATCATATTAATAGCAGCTTAAAATCATGGAATCTCTTATTGAAGTTCTAATTTTTCTTTTTCTTTTTTAAAGAAATGTGGGACCCATTAAATGATATATATGTTCTGTATAATCTTTAATGTCAAATCAATGAGGAATTATTCCACATACTAGCTGGATATAGAATATCTCCAAATCAAATAATAATGCATACGATATGCTTGCATAGAATATTCAACGAAAATCCATGAACAAGCATCTTGTCACATGCAATCACTTTATTTATAAAGAGAAAACCTTCAAGTATCTGTTTAATCAACACGAGTCTTTTCCATTATCATCTTTATTTTGTTGATTGCAATGTACACCATTTCAATATCAGTCTCCAACTTGGCTAGGTTACAAATGGATGAAGTTCTAGTTAAGGAAAGATTAAAAGAAACTAGAAAATAGAGATATTGTAATATATCTATAGCTTTTAAGAAAATTATAAATATCTTCTAGGTTATTAGAGTGTGTTGAATATTTCTAAATTTTAAGAAAATAGTAAGGTATCTAATACAGTCAACAAAAAAAATTTTCTCATTTTTTTTAATTCAAAAATTAAAATTAAAAAAATGGATGAAAATTAAAAATTATGTGTGTCTTCAATGTCCTTCCTATTTTTTTTCTATTTTTCTCTATTTTAACTTCTTAACGGCAACACAAAATCCACGAATCCACAAAATGTAAATGTTTCCTGGCTTTAAGCAACTAAAGTTTTGCAACATTATATATATCTTTCGTTTGGTTGCAAATATCAAAAGAAGAGTGGTGCTCTGGGAATTTGTGAAACAACATTTTTATTTGCATTTCAATTTATTTGGAAATTGAATCGACTGAATTGGCAAATAGACAATGACCACAGTGGTCGGCATTTGGTGAGCAATTTTTTAATTTTGGATCCCAACGTCATATCAGTAATATATAAACTTCAATTTGCACGTATTATATGTATGCGTGTGTATATATATTCAGCTGGCAAATGATAAGATGCCTCATCAATCAGAACATCTATTATAAGATTAGAGTTAAGAGTGAGTTAAGAGTGACAATATTAAACTAATAATTGAAATCGTTTTTGTTTATAAATCAATTGTTTGCATGCAGTGACAAGATGCTTTTTAGACGAATAATTGATCAAATTTCCCCTATGCAGACAAAAGATATATTTTTATTCCCACAAAGATCTAAACTTAGCCTATAAATAAGGCTCTATTTAAGGTACATACAGATCATTATATTCCTATATATCCAGTTAACAAATAATAAGATTCTTCAATGCTTTAATTTAAACAGAATTATGAAGACAATTAATTCACTCCTTATTGAAACTATTAATTGGTTATAACTGATAATAATAATTTTTTACTCCTATAAAGATCTAATGTTAGCCTCCTATAAATAAGGCTCCATTTAGGCTACTTGACTATGTATTGGCTTTTGCTCCATTAATTAAAATACATTAAAAATAAAAGAGTGATAAAAATAATTATTATATCTCTACAAAAATATGTGATTAAATTTATAAGTTTTTATACAGTTTTTTAAAAAAAAATTTATTTCAACAAGGAAAAGGATAATATATCATAAATAAAAATATTAATCATTTAAAAAAAATAAAAAAAAAAGAAACGAAGTTAGGAAAGATGAAAAGGGGAGCTGAGAAAAAATAGGCTAGTTAAGTGTGTATGTATATTTAATACTTTTATATGTTATGGATATAATTTTGTATACTGTAAACTAATTCTTATATTTAAAATATTATTATATTACCTTTATAGATTGGATAATATTTTAGTAAATTAGAATGCAAATTCATAATTCTAATCCATTGTGAGAGAATTAGAGATTTTTCAATCTAGTTTGATTCATGAAACAAATTCACAAAAAAATTAAATTGAATTAGATTGGACTAGATTAGATTATGAACACCTCTACTACACTATAATACAATCAAGGACTAAAATGTTACATCAAAGGTACTATATTTCATGGAATGCATTTCTCCACACATTCCACTCTCCAACTTCGTGCTTATTTTGATGCAAATTGGGCCAAAGATCCTACTGATCAATGTTCCACTACTATACTGTGTGCATTTTTAGGTGATTCACTCATTTTCTAGAGATGTAAGAAGCAATTTGTTATTACATGCTCTAGTGCTGAGGCAGAATATTGTGCCCTTGTTGACACCACTCAAGAAATTATTTGACTTCGCCGACTAATACATAATATGAGAGTCTGTTCTGAACATCCTACATCACTTTTTTGTGATAATCATAGTGCTATTCAAATTACTCATAATTATGTTTTTCATGAACGTACTAAACATACTGAGACTGATTGTCATTTTATTTACCAGTATAATATACAAGGGCATTTCACACTGCATTGAATATCTTCCTCTAATCAACGCTTCCGTGACTTGGTTTCCAAACTCAAGCTTGCCTCCATGAAGCCATCTTGAATTTGTGGGGGGATGTTAATGTCAAATAATAAGTTCGACAAAGACAGCACCAAAATGTTCAAGTTCAAAATGTCCTTCACCGGCATTAATTTTTTTCTTCCAAATAGCATGTGCTCCTCCGTAACTAACGGATTGATTCTTTGTGTTTTTATATAAATATGCTTGTAAACATTTTTTTAACTCAAGAAATACAAATTGTTTTTCTTCTAAAAACAACAATAACCAAGTTGATTTAGGAGGGAAAAAACTTTATTATGCTGTAGTCAGTTGATTTGGATTCATCACTAATCAGTGGAATGAGCTTATTGTTAACTTAATTAAGCACTTGGGTATGAAATCGTCGTTGAGAGAGACAATGTGAGAATCCTTATTGAGAAAATCGTTGGGGGAAGCGGCATGGAAGGCAGCATCATCTGACGGTCGATGTGATGGAGATCTGAAGCTAACGCCTCCAAATCAAATTCCAACAAAAGAGGACCTTGCAACACCGTGTTCACACAATGCACTGCGCATAGCTTTGACTATTGAACCTCGTGTCCGTTGCAAGTTGGCAAGCTGGATTTGCATGTAGTGAAGAAATCACTTTTCCCCCATAGTGTTTCTGTAAACATTTTCCCGTTTTATGCATGTGTTTCTCGAGAAGGAAAAAAAGCAAAATCATTTTCAATATGTTTACGGTATAAGATATTATCTTGGTAAACTAAAACAGAAAAGAATTTTTGATAAATAAGAAATCTTTCAATCAAAAAATTTGGTGTCATAATTATTTTATATTAAAACATTAGTGATGAAGGGTAATTGAGTATGTACAAGGTTGGGAGTTAGCTGACTAAAAATTTAAAGGAGGTAAATAATACATTCTTTTTTTTATCCAATTGATACAATATCAAATTTTGGGAAACAAATTTGATAATAATTCCTTAGATAATAATCCATATTGATTCGCCAATTCTTATTAATCAAGTTGTTTTCTATGATTAACCATCAAGAATCCCTAATTTTTTCACTAGCTGCTCCAAGGTCTAGCAAAAACACCTTTTGATAGCTAATCCACTATATTCCTATGAGAATTAAAAATATTAAGAATTTATTAAGCTTTGTGGATCTCATTTAGTGACTACACAAACCATGAAAGGATATTCCTTTCCGTTATGTAATCTATTGCATTCAATGTAATGAACTAAACACCTAAACTCCTTCTAATTTCATTATGATTTTCAAATCAAATAAACAGTGATCAATTATTTAGAGGCATTAAAAATAGTGAATAAATCATTATTTAACTGAGGAAAATATGAATAAAAATTTCATAGTTAGGCTACATCTTAGTCATAGAAGAGGAAAAACTAGCAATGAACGTAATCTTAAGCATTAAAGAGGAAAAGAAAAGGATGAACTAGTAATAGAGTTGAACAGATCTTGAAGTCTTTTTTTTTTTTTTTGGTTGCACATCAAGCTCTCTTTATCTTGTCTTCAATCTCCAAAACATCAGCACCCCCCAAAGAACTAGTTTAAGCTTAAGATCATCTATTTATATGCTAGAGTTTAAAAGGAGAAATTTGATAACTTTTGCGCTTTTAAAATTACGAAAATCACGAACCAGTTCTACGACCCTTATCTGCAGAGCCGCGGCCTTGAGCCCTAATTCAAAGGATCCCGTAGAGAAGCGGCCTTAAGTCCTAGCACTGAGGCCATTATTTTCTGTCCATCATGCCCACTTTCAGTGCCACGACCTCAACTTCCATAGTTGCAACCTTAAGTCTTGGGCTAATCTTGCTGTTAAAGAGCATCAGCGCCGGAACTTGACTTGCTATGGCCTCGGCTCTAAGCTTTGGTTTCTTCGTTGTGCAATATACGCCATTTTTCCTAACGATCTTCCTATGTTAACTTGAAAGCTCCGCCAATCCTTTTCTATGTAAAATAAATACAAAACACAAATAAAAATCTAATAAAGCATAATAAAACTAATAAACTATTGCACTTAAAAAATTCAATTTATGAGTATAAAACTTGCTTTATCACCCACACTAAAAAAACACACCAAGTTTATTACAAGAATACCTCTATAATTTATAGCCCTCGACATACTCTAACTCAAATTTCTCTTAGTTAGTATTTAGGATTTATGTTTAAAGTCTAAACATGACTAAAATGTTAATTTAACTAAAATTTGATTCTAATTGATATATACATTTTGTTTTATCTTAAATATTTAAATATAAATGCTAAACTATTTTTTTATATAAATAAAAAAATTTGAAACTAATATGTTAAGTTGTTAACATAATAAATATTAAGTAATAATTTAAGGATAATATTAATAAATAAAAATATTTAATTCATTCAACTTTAAGTTAAAATTTTTAAGTACTAAAAAAATTAAAATTTTTAATTTAATTACATTCAAATATTTTTAACAAGTTATTAAATATTAGTTAAAAAGCAATCACCTCTTCAATATCTAAATAATTTTAATCACACTCTAGTTGAAAAACAAACATGTCCTTAATCTAGCTCCTTTTCTTGAGGAGTTGATATTATCCTCATTCAAGTCCTATAATCTTTCTTTATTTTTTTAAATTTCTTCATGATCTTGAAAATTAGGAAGAGGTCTAAAAGACATCGACGAATCTCTAAATCTAACTTTCTTATTTAAAACTATGATTCACTTTTATCGTAGTGTAATATTATTAACAATTTAATTAATAATAATTATTATTATAATAACTCTTTATAACTAACTTATAAATTATTATTAGACACAATAAACAAATCAATATGGCTCTTTTTTTTTTTTAAAGCAAGCCTTTGATAAGCTAATTCATTAGAATAAAGGGAGAGTACAGACAAAACAGGGGAGTAACAAAACAAACCCTACAAAACTTCCATAACAAAGGTGGCAATGCAGAATTAAAGATTAAGAAAATCGATAACTTGGGAACGCATTTGCATTGTGGGATAATAAGCTCAGAAACGTATCAAAAGGAGAAGGCCGCCAGTGTAACGTTTCACATTGCACTCCCAAATTAGTTAGAGCATCGGGCAACTGCATTGGTTTCCCGAAAGGTGTGAGAGCATCGAAAGGATATTATAGATGTCAAACGTTTGCAATTCAGCCATCGGTTGTGCAAAGACCAAGGAAGGCGAAGAGGGTCATTAAACAAAAGATGAAAAACTGGTAGACAGTCACTCTCTAGCCATATGAGAAACCATCCCCGTGCATAAGCAATTTCCACGGCCATACTGCATGGAAGGCTGTTTGGTGGCCAAACGCAAGTGCAAACCCTCCCAGAAACTGACCATCACCGTTCCGAGATAAGCTCATATATATGTAAAGAAATTTTCTCACTCACAGTGTAACTTAAAAGAACTTACAAGTTATTCACACGAGTTAACGTAGTCCATTACAAGATTTCATGCTCCTCGCATGTCGAATCCATCGCCAAAACCATCATCAACTGATTCAGTTTCAATAGATGACAAACTTTCTTCACAAAAAAAAAAAAAATTCCGGCACTGGCTTCACCACCACCTCAGCCTAAGCGGGTGCCAACTCCACCAAAGTCAATACCAGGTCCTCCAAAGTCAGAGCCTCTACCACCTCCTCCACCTCCAAAGAGGCTGAGAGTCGAAGCAGCAAAGGTCAGGGCCTGAGACGCTTATGCAAGTAGGATCCATTTGTTATAGCACTCTTCTTAATTTATTGACTTCATTATTATTTTCTTATACATAAATGTTGTTTGGGAATCACTAAATATTGCATGTGACCCATTCGTTTTATTAGTCAACAATCCAAGGTTATTTCAGTAAAATCATGCAAAAAAGTAATTTTAATCCTAACACAACTATGGGATGTAAGGAGATATTATATAAACTCCAGTGAGATTTTGGGTAATTCGACTAAATCTTAAGGGGTTACAAGTAATTTCTCTAAATTCTATTATCATTGATAATTTATAAATGTTTAAAAATTCATAATAAAGATTACTTTCTCACAAATTTTTTAATTTTTTCCTTCTTTTTAAGGACTTGTTTGTTCTTTTAATTAAAGTTTAAATACAATTATTTAAATGTTTAAAAATTATTTTAATCTATTTGTGAATATTTGTTAAAAATATTTAAATGTAATTAAGTTAAAAATTTTAACTTAAATATAAATAATTAAACATCTAAATTAATAAAATATTTATTTGTCAAGAATAAATTTAATTTATTATTTAATTATATATATATGTTAACAGTTTAACACATCAGTTTCTAATTTTTTAAGATATATATGTTAACATATTAATTTCAAAATTTTTAATTTTATAAAACCAAACAACTTAGCGTTTATATTTATGAGGCATGTAAGATAAAAACAAAAACATATTAATCTAATTTAAATTTTAGTTATATTCACTTTTTCAAGCAAAAAAAATAAATACTACCTATAAATTGAATGTTTAAATGAATATAATGTAATAATCTATTTACCCAAAATTTGAAATATTTTTAACACGACTTGAAAGCTCTAACATTAACATTGAAATTCTAACATCAAAATTAAAATAGGAACTTGAAAATATTACAATAAAGTTTGTAATATTTAGCATATTAAAATTCCACCAATGTTTGTTGCATTTTTTTATTTTTGATTAAACAAATTTAAGAAAAAAAATTCTGTAATTGAAAAATTTTATGAATCTTTTTATATTTAAAAAGTGAGGATTAGAAATTATAAGATTAAATTTCCAAGTTAGTGAAAATAATTTTCTATCTTTTATGAGGGTTAATTTTATATTTATATGGATTGATTTAAATTTTTAAGTTCCTTTTGGTAAAAAAAAAAAATCATTTTTCCGCCAGTGGTTGAAGGTCTAAGTCCTGTGTTTCTTTTCTTTTTTTTTTTTTTTTTGACCTTTTAAAATGTCATTTTTTTAAAATTCAATTCTCTCCTTGACTTGAAGGTAACTCAATTGAAACCTGGGAGAGATTATTGTAATTTACGTTCCTGTGTTTCTAATCCTCGCATTTCTTTCTCGCAGTCATTATTATATGCACTTTTATAATTCTTACCGTGCTTTTTCTTCCTCTTTAAAGTCCTGAAAATAGCTTTACCAGAATTTAACTCCTAAATTTTTGGTATGCAATCAATATTTTGAGTTATAAGAAAATAAAAAAAAATACTTGTTTAACTTAATATCTATTAATTAAGGCTATTTAACGAATTTGATTGGGTAACTTTGGCCAAATTTGTGTATATAATTTATTACTTGACAATGTTTTTCGATCTCACCTGATTTGCCATATAATATAATTTAATCTGATCTAACTCATTTAAAAAATTACAAATAGAATTTAAATAGATATGTTAAATAAAATAATTTTTCGTCTAAAAATACTAAATGTGTGCTCTTCTTGAAATTTTTTTAAGAGTAATGATTAATTTCGGACAATTTCTTTTGATTCATTTTTCTATCTCTCTATTTTAATTTCGTGGCAATACAAAATTATATAGCTTTCATTTGGCTGCAAAAACCAATAAGAAGACTGGTACTTTGCGAATTTATGAATTATTTTTGGTTTCGAATTATGTATAACATTTTTATTTGTATTTCAATTTATTTTTGGAAATTGAATGGACTTAATTGGCAAAAAGACAATGGCGGCAGTGTAAAAAATAACTACATGAATTTTAAAAACTTAGAATCGTAGAATTATAAGATATTCACAAATAGATTTTTAATAATGAAATTAGTACATACCTTGAGCCACAACAGATATAATCTGATGGAAAATAAATTGATTTCTCCTTTTTAACTTTTTCTCAATTACACAGAGTATTTTAATTATATGTTGATGGAAAATAAATATATTATATTTTATTTTTTTTATATAGATAAGGAGAGAACTAATTTATATTTTATTAAAACATCTTTAAATAGTTGTCTTTTATTAAAACATGTTTTAATTATTTTTTTATTAAAATATGTTCAAGAAAGTAGTATTTAACTATCTTTTAACTACTCGCTCCATCAATATGTATGTATATAATTAAAACTATAATTAATTAATTTGACTAATAATTAATTTAACTGTATGGATTTTATTAATATATGCTTTTTAAGACAACCTTAACAATCTTTATGATCAATTCAAAATATTTTTATTCCAATCACATAAGCTGCATCTCCTATATCCTTCATTTCAAAGTTCTTACAGGGAAATTTTTTATTCTCATATAATAAACCAAGATTATTAGTAGCAAGCAAGATGTCTTCAATATATAGAATTAGAAATATAAACTTTCTCATACTAATCTTCAGATATATCCATCAATCAATAGTGTTTTACTTCAATTCAAAAGAAGTGATGGTATCATAGAACTTAAGATACTATTAACGAGAAGCTTGCTTAAGTTCATTTATTGATTTCTTAAGTTTACACACCATACGTTCTTTTTCTTTCAATAGAAAAATCAGCCCTCAAGTTGACCCATGTAAACATCTTCTTCTAAATTTCCATTTAGAAAAACAGTTTTTACATCCATTTGTTATAACTCTAAATTATAAAAGTTACCAAAGTCATAATAGTTCTAAAATTTTTTTTTTAGAAATTAGTGAAAAAGTCTCTTTATACTCAACACCATCTCTTTGAGTAAAACATTTGGGAAGAATAAAATTGTCGGCAACAAGTCTAATATTGTGTCATTCGATATTACCATTTGAGTCACGTTTTATTTTAAAAACCAATATTTTTCTTCCACCTTTTCTCTTTGGTACATGTTAGTTTGTTACTAATAAAATATTTTGGGATAGTACAAGATATTTGGGTTCAAACCTACTTCGATTGAGTTAGAGGGGACTACTACTATTATTTTCTTGTAATATTTATGAAAAAAATTTAAAAAAAAATATGCCTAATACAACTTTTTTTCAATTAGTAATCTTTAAGAGCTAAGTTCAACGACATTTTGTTAAATTAGAAAAAAAAAAAGAGAGAACAATCGCATCCAAATGAAAATAATACAGTTAATGCATAACTCAAACACCAAATACCAAATAGCACCAGTTCCTGAAAAAGAATGCAATAGCTGCAGCAGCAACAGTAACTAGCCAGCAACCGCGATTGCTAACAAACAGCAGCAACAAACATAACAAAATAAAACCATAAACATAACTCCGGAAGTAGCAGAAAAAAATACAAAGCCATCAACTGTTTTAGTCGTCAATTCTTAAACAGGCGTTGGATCAATGCACAGTTTTTTGATGTAATGTTTCGAATACTTGGGATTTGTTACAGCATCTACCTCGTAATAAACTTCTGCTATGCGTGCAATGTTAACGATTATAATTAGTTGCAATGGAGCAACGGTCGGCCTCATACATTCTTCATTTATGTCCTTCCACAAATTTGTAGTCATTATCTTAAACCATTCAGCTATTTCCGTCCTTGAGGTTCCATATTCTTTCATGTAAGATTCTACGACAGAGGCAACATGTCTCCTCTCTTGCTCAATCTGTAACTATTAGACTAATCTATGTTAGATATTAATTCTATTTTGAATGTTATACTTTCATTTTGTTTTAAAAGCTTAGTAAATAAGTGTTTCTGCATAATTAATTGCTTCACATATGCTATTTTCATTTTTATTTTATGAAAATAAATAAAATCCTTGAAGTAGAAATCAAGGACTTGTTTGTTCTTAAAATTCAATTCTACAAAAATTTTAACAGAAGTGCTTTACAATTCTCATTTGCAGAATATGTTTTTAAAATGTTACCAAATACTTTTTGAACTCTAGAAAATAACAAATAAAAATATTATTTTCGCTTTTGTCACAAAATAAATTAAAATCGTAATTAATATGTAATATAAAAAATTAAATAATATGAATTATTCCATAAGGTATTAAATTTACCACATTTCAGAAAATATGATTAGTTACCAAACCTATACTCATCAGTTTTAATTAAGAATTAATACTTTAATTGTGACTTTAAAACTAGAGTAAGCACAATTTTAACTAGAACCTATCTTCTATAAGGCTTTTCTCTAGAAAACGTCCATATCTTTTAAAACACGAATTTGAGCAAGTGTATGGACGCAAACTTATTACAATTACCACTCCAATAAAATTATGCAAACTTTATGATATTTATATTTGAAAATTTATGGATATCGGTACCTTAACACACACACACACACACAAGCACCCCAATATACATACATACATAGACATATATATGTGCGTACACACGCACAAATTAAAGAATATTTTAGCATTTTGTGATCAGATCTAACAAATTTGTACGTTCGAGCTTTTTTCTTTTTTTCTTTATTTTTTTTGCTGTCACTCTTAAAATAATATTTTAGCATCAATTGTTCTTATAAACTAATTATCTTAAGATACATACAAGCATACATACATACATACATACATACATATATATATATATGTGTGTATAAGTCATCTGGTTGCTTTCCCTAAATAGGGTCTACAACGATCTGATTCTACAAAATAAGTTTATCTATTTGTCATTGAGTAATATGGCATTGCAGCAAACACTTATTTTAAAAAATGGAATTGAAATTTTATTCCATATTAAATTCTAAGTCAAAATGAAAGTTAAATATCACTTCTCTTATTAAAAGACATGCACAACAATGAAGACAAAAATAAAGAAAAAGGTAAACTGATTTTAAATATAACAGTAAACTAAGCAAGTGGATTCCATATTTTTGTTTTTCGCTCTCTTTAGTAACGACTAAGTATGAGTTTTAGTCAATTCAATTAGTAAAATCTTTAGAGGTGATACAAGAGGTCTGGAATTCAAAGCCCGCTGGTACTGAATTATTTTTATTTTTTGGTAATATTTATAAAAAATCACACCATTTAAAAGAAAAGTGTTAAAAAATACAACTAATTCAAATTTTTTTTAATAAGTAATCTCTAAGAGGAGAGATTTATTAAATAAAGAAAGGAAATAGAAAAATAACATCCAAAGGACAAAATGACAAAGTAATACAATTATTACATAAATCCAACACCAAATACCAACAACAACAAATAGCAAAAAACATGACGCCACAACATGATGCAATGGGTTGCCTACTGTAGCATTCATCAAGTAGTCACTTCTTAAAGAGGTATTGGATCAACGAACAGCTTTCTAACGTAATCTTTCACATACTCTGGATTTGTTATACCATCAACCTCTTTGTAAAAGACTCCTGCTATTCGTGCGACGTTAGCAATTACATTAATTAGTTGCAATGGAACAACTGTTGGCCTCATACATTCTTCATTTATATCCTTCCATAAATTTGTAACCATTATCTTAAACTTTTCAGCTGTTTCCATTCTTGAGGTTCCATATTCCTTCATGTAAGATTCAACGACAGAGGCAACATGTCCCCTCTTTTGCTCATCCTGTAAATATTAGACTAACTTATGTAAGAAATTAACTCTATTTTAATTTGAAACTGTTATAATTTCTTTTTATTTCAAAAAGATAGTAACTAGATGTTTGCTCATTATTGTTTTCCAGTTGCCATTTTTATTTTTATTTTAGGAAAATTGAGAAAATACTTGTTTATTTGATTTTATATAACTTTCACATGAGTAAGCAATATATACATATATACATTTGTATATATATGAATACCTCGTGAGATACCAAGTCAGCAATGAGACGAAGGATTGTAAATGAAGATTTCAGAACTTTTGGTTTACTCTGCAGCCACTCAAATGCATGGATTCCTGCAATTTCTCTTATTCCTGTAAATGTTACGGCTGGAAGAAGATCACAACATGCTGAAATTAAAGCATTGCTCATGCGCTCATCAAATGATGGCACAAAACCTTCGCGGAACCATTGAGCCTCAACGAAATAAGCTCTCACAACTTCTTTAACCTAATAATTTTTTCAGCAAAAATGCCAAGTTAATTGTGAAATTATAGTAATTACATTAAAGAGTATATGCATCCATATTAAAGTGAAAGAAAGTTAGTTAAGCAAATAATATTAATTACCCTTTCCTTTATAAATAAGAAACTATAAGATCTTCCTTCCTCTGTCACTTCATTGTTTAATTCTTCAAAAAGGTTCAAAAGAGACTTATATAAGGTTTCAAATAATCTGGCAGTTGACTAAGTGCATCAATGTCCCACCTGTAAATTAAATAATGGCATATATAATTTTCATGAGTAATTGCTTGTTTTAATATCTTTATAATTTCCTCATTAATTAATTAATAGCTAATTTAATGTACACATATATACAAACCGTTCTACTGCATCTGTAAAACATCGGAGTTCGTCAAGTAAACCATATGCATCATATGTATCATCTATAGCCACTGTCATCATAATAATTTTAGTAACTATCAATCGAGCACGTGAGTAACAAGGCTCATAATGTTGTGCCATACTCCATAAGTAAATCTCCACAAGTCTGTCTCTCATATAAAAATATATTGATGCAAAGTTTAAGTCTTTCCACCAGCTGCAATAAATTAAAAATGAAAAAATATTAAATTAATATGCATATCTATTATATATGTATAAATTAAATATATATATACCTTGTAAGGTAGCCCAGCTCTTGTTTGTGTAGTAATTGTACACGATTGAAATCTAATTTGGCAAACTTGAGTAAAGCTTCATTCCTAGATTCTTCATGCTCGTAGAAAGAGATATATTTGATTGCTTCAAGTCTTGGCACACCTGTGTGGAAAGGCTGTTCTAGGCCTTCAGTTATGTATTTTGCTAGATGAGGGCTTGTATCTGGAGCCAAGGAAATCTTCCTCAGATGAGCCCTTGTAAAAGTAAGGGCCTCCTCCAGAATATCTTCTTCGTGTACCCTTAGTTGTGTAGCTTCATACAAACTTAATATCCCCCTCACGTCGCTGATTAAACTTTCCTTAAATTTACCATCGGACACCTTAAATTTCTTAAACACGCCTAATTCATTATATCCATTATGTGTTTATCAGTATCTTATATTTTCGAAGTATCAAACATAGATAGACATATATATGTACGTGTATACTTACCACATGACATTTTGAAACCATGCTGTCTGAAAATTCGAAATATAAGAGCAATAGTGTATAAGTCATAGTCATTCTCAGCAGTAAGATCAGGATGCGATTCAAAAATATGATGTAATCGTTGTTCAATTTCAGTCTCAAAGTGATATGATATACCGAGACGACATAGCGAATTGATTAGAATAACTTCCTTTACCGGATCATTAGTAGAAAAAGCAGTACTTAACGTTTCCTTCACCTGTTCTTTCAGCTCTTCAAATTGCTTATCATATTCAAGTTCCTTCACACATACACAAACAAGACAAGCTCAATTAATTTTTACTTCGTCTATATAAGTCAGGATATAATTAATTAGGAAATTGAGAAAATACTTTTACCAACTTAGGTGAGGGCATTGAATCGAAAGTGTCCTTCCATATTGCAGGACGAAAGTTTGCCAGTGGACGATAATTTTCACGCTTTCTAGACATGCTTGGATTGGTATACTTACTTCTCCCAGAATAGTATGGAGGGAAAGCCCAATTTATATTGTTGCCAATGACGTGGGATTTCCTTTTTTCTGCCTACATAAAGATAAGGTTTGGTGGCTTCAGTAAAGTTATTTTTCAATTATGAAAAATATTATTTATTATATAAGGGATCACTATATTAAAGTATGGATAAATTTTCTTTTAAATGAGAGGGCAAAGATACTACTCAAATTTGGTAAGATATTTAGACGATATCATATGCGATTTTATTACAAATTTTTAGTAAACTTTTGATATAATATTAATATATGTAATATTTAAAAAGAAAAAAGATAAAGGCTTGGTTGCAAAAAAATTTAACAAAATAATTGGCCCCTAGTGACTCGGCTGTCACATGTAGTCAACTTTTTAACTGAGGTTTACAAATAAAAATAAGGGGTATTGTACGGCTTGGTCTTGGGCAAAAGGCAATATATCCCCTACTTTTTAGAAAGTTAATATGCTCCTATTTTTTAAAAAATATTAAGATATTCTTTAAATTACTATTCTTACTTTAAATTGACTATTTATTATTTAACTATGAAAATCAAATACTCATATTTTTTTTATTTTTATTTTGTACTAACAACATCATCTTATTCTAATATTTAAGTTTAAAAGCAAATTTTAACAACAAATTTTATGTTACAAAAAAAATTTTCAATTAATATTACATAATTTTAAAATAAATTATTCTACAATATTAAAAGAAGAATAATTAATATTATTAAAATAAATTAAGGATATTATTATTATTATCATAATTTTAGTATTATCTGAATAGTTATGAAAATAATTAATTATACATAATTTTTAAAATAAGATTATTTTAAATAAATGATCATTTATATATAATTAATATTGTCAAAAAATTTAATAAAAAATTTAAAAAGAGAAAATTCATTAAGGATCAAAATATTATTATTACTTTTAACTTAAATATCAAAATAAAATTATATTAGTTATTATAAATTAAAGATAATATAATTATTTTTTATATAATTTTAATAATTAAGAGATAAAATAGTCTGTTTAAAATAAAATTAATAGTTTAAAAATATTTTAATATTTTTTTAAAAGTGAAGGAGACTTTGACTTTCTAAAATATTAGAAATATATCGCCTTTTTCTAAAAATCTACGTGGTAAAATACAGTACCCCTAAAATAATGACCATACATGACCAAATAAAAATATTAGGGGTAGGCGGCAACTAATTATTAGGCGGCGAAATCAATACTTTGTGGCCAAAAGTCAAACCCTAGTTCTAGTTTGGCGCCCACGGCCCAACCCTAATATCGATAATTTATGATATTCAATGCAAGTCACCAAAGTCTTCCAATTCTAGCTCAAAATGAGTAATGAGCCAAGCATTTTGCCAATAGGGCAATAACACAGGAGTTCCTCCATTTGTTTTTAGAATTTATCAAACTATCTAAAACTCAAAACAATATTTAAAAAATTTCCAACAGTAATTTTTAATTTTAAAATTATTTAAAAAATAGATATTAGATGATTTTATCCCTTTTCATCAAATAACCTCAATCTTTCTATTTTTCAACTCCCGCAAAAAATTCTAAACTGTCATTTTTAATTTTCCCAAACCCTAAATCTAATTTTATCCAATCTAGTCATAGTTCTTCCAAAAATTAGAGTTTTCCTAAATACCTAATTCTCCCATCACAAGACCAAAATAAGAATTTTTAATTTTGTTAATTTAAATTTTGAAAAATGTGAAGATTTGCACGATATATATATATTAATAATTTATCAATGCAATTAGTAAGAACAATATATTAAGAGTGATTTATATGTTTGGGTTTATATTATAATAGATTTTTGAATTGTTGTTCAAAGGTTATATTGAAGTTTGAGGTGGTTTATAGTGAGTGTCTATCGCAATCAGTATTCATTGTCCATTGCTTAAGAGCGAGTCTTGATTGGTTGAGTTTCACTCCAGTGGATCGTTAGTGAGTCTTAATACTCTTGCATGCTTTAATAGATGTAAAATGGTTTAAATTTTTGCTTTTTGAATAATTTTAAAATTAAAAATTATTTTTGGACATTTTTCAAGTACTCTTTCTAGTTTTGGATAGTCTGGTAAATCAACAGGCTAATTTCCATGAATAGCATACTGGGGAGACAAGTCAGAGATGGGTATCAAATTGAATATCTTCTTATGAATGTCCATCCTCTTATGCCCTGTGACAAATATTCTTGCCTTGTTTTATAGCTAATCTTTCTTTTCTTGTTAGCGGAATAATAAGCCATTTCACTTACATTCTGATGACAGTTTTCAAACTCCTGGGTTGGTCCAAATATATATATATATATATATATATAACTTGTGTTAAACAAAACACGTTTTTGCCAGATGAAAAACTATTTGCATTCTTAAAAGGGATCCCAGAGAAAACAATTACAACTTATTAATGCTGCCCATTCTTCACATAGGAACAACTCCATGCATTTTATCTAGACTTGTGTGGTACCGTTTCTTTTTGCATTCAGCAGTTGGCTATACTATCAGAAATAATTAAAACTAATACAATTAAAGAATTCAAACGCAATAGTCAAGTCAAGTGAAAAAATATATATATGTTAAAGCTAAAGTTTACTTGTCTGCTGTCCAAATGCAAAGCAATTCAGCAGAGAACAAGAACCTTATTACTTGAAGTTTTTTTTTATTTTTAATCTTTTTTTGGGTATTTGATTTCATTTCAATTTAACTCCAAAACCTCTTATGTATCCCTGGATTTAAAAGCTACCAAATACTCTAATTTATCAATGAAGTTTTAAAGATAGCAGAGAATTCCAAACCCTCTAAAAAATGCAGAGCACTGAGCAATCAATTAATAAGCAGTATATAATTTTGACCGAACACAAATATATGAAATCATCTTTTGGCTATTTATTTTCAGTAGTATTCGAAGTATTTACAACACCCCGTCTATAAAATCATCGACCAATGATCGATTGATAACCAAAGCTATATCTTTAAATTCATCAATAGCTCATTCTACGGGCGAGTTTGAAAGAGTGATGCAAAAATACTAGATATTATAATACTATAATAATAATTCTCTCTATGGCTACCCCAAATGAATTGACGTCCTGCGGGTGTCTTTATTCACGTGTGGGACATTGATGCCCTTAGTCAATTGCCAGATTATTTGAAACTTCTATATAGGTCTCGTTTGAATCGTTTTGAAAAATTAAACAATAAAGTGACAGTGGAAGGAAGATCTTATAGCATCTCTTTTTCAAAAGAAATGGTAATTAATGTTATTTGTTTAACTATCTTTCTTTCACTTTAATTTGCTTGCATATATTCTTTATTACAATTACTATATTTTCATAATTAACTTGGTATTTTTGCTGACAAAATTATTAGGTTAAAGAAGTTATAAGAGCTTATTTCGTTGAGGCTCAATGGTTCCACGAAGGTTATGTGCCATCATTTGACGAGCACATGAACAATGCTTTAGTTATATTTCAGCATGTTGTGTTCCTTCAGCCGCAACATTTATAGGAATTAGAGAAATTGCAGGAATCCATAAACAATCCTTTGTCTCATAGCTGGTGTCTCACAAGGTATATATATTTTATATGTTTTTGTATGTATATGACTGCTTATAAGTATATATAAATATATATATATATATATATCACAATAATGAGCAAACACCTAGTTTCTATGCTTTTTAAATAAATAGAAAGCATAACAGTTTTAAACTAAAATAGAGTTAATATCTTAAATAAATTACTCTAATATTTACAGGACGAGCAATAGAGGGGACCTGTTGCCTCTGTCGTAGAATCTTACATGAAGGAATATGAAACCTCAGGAATAGAAATAGCTGAAAAGTTGAAGACAGTGATTGCTGATGGATAGACGGATATAAATGAAGAAAGTGTGGGGCCAACAATTGTCCCATTGCAACTAATTAATGTAATTCTTAACGTCGCACGAATAGCGGAAGTCTTTTACAAAGATGTTGATGGTATAACAAATTCAGAGTACGTGAAAGATTACGTTAGAAACTTGTTTGCTGATCGAATACCTCTTTAAGAATTGATTACTCGATGGCTGCTGCAGAATGCAACCTGTTGCATACTGTTGTGGAGTTATGTTTGATGCTATTTATTGCAGTTGGTATTTGGTGTTGGAGTTATGCATTAATTGTAATTCCTTTGTCTTTTTTCTTTGTTAAAAAAGTAGAATAGTATATTATTAATAGTAGTAGAAAGTTAAGAACAAGAGAAGTCCCAAGATTATTAGGACAATTAAGAGTACAAATAAAAATAAAATTACCAATTAAATTGGCAAGAGACTGCATGAAAAAGAAACAGCAGAAGCTGCAGCTTTTGAAGATTGCAAAACTTCCCACAGCAACAATTTTCCAGCAAAACCAGAACTAGCAATGGTAGCAAAAGGCATCAAATTACCAGTAGATTGGCAGTAAGCGGCAACAGAAAATATGTATCTGCAGTAGGCATCAAAGAACCAGTAAAGAGGGCATCAAAGAAGCAAAAACTTGCACCAGGAAAATGTTTTATGTCCTGAAAACATAGCAGCAAGGTACACATAGTAGAATTGACACCAAACAGCAAAACCATTGGTAGAACTACAATGAAGTGAGCAGAAAACAATTCATGAACCAATAGTCCAACAACAGAAGGAACCAGCAGCATCATGCAGGGGAGTGGCAGACAATATTTGGAGGTTGTAGTAGCAATAGTCCAGTAGCATGCATAAAATTCCAGAAGCAAACAAATTCCTTCGTCATTTTGTCCTTTCGGATGTTATTGTCTCTTTCCTTTCTTTATAAAATAAGTGAGATCAGGTGTACGTTCTACCTGTATATATTATTATTAGTTTAAATATTAAAAAATTGTATAGACCCTAGCTAGTTTACATAAAAAATTGTAGACAATTGGTTAGGTCTGATCCTAGTTTCTATATATTATTATTGTTGTAGTTGTTTCCATGTGCATGCAACGCATAAACATAGAAAAAATGCTCAATATCCCCGAAATTTGGTCTAATTACATATGATACTCCTATACTTTAAAAGATACCCTGTGCCCCCTGACCTTTAAATTCTTCCTCTTTTACATAATGCTATGTAAACAATTTGCAATTGAACCAAATTAAATCGTTAGTTAAACTAATTTAAACTGTTTAAAAATTTAAAACAAATAACAAAAGAAATTTAAACTTCGACTTGAACGTGAAAACACATACACACACAGACAAATGATATACAGCAAAAATAAACAAATTAAAAAATTAATAACTTATTTTTTTAATAATAAAAATAACATTCTAATTATAGTATGATTTTTAAAATTGTAAAAAATATATATCAAACAAATAGATTCACAGTAAAAAATATATATATTTTTTATTGTAACAATATTAATTCCTACGGATGACGTGTTAATTTTACGTGCAGCAATGTAGTTTTGGATATTCGGAAGGTACTGTTGGTGATGTGGCTTTGAAATCAAATTACGAATTGCTTTTCATTTACAATTTGAAATTGAGAAGAAAAAAGGAAGCAAAACGGGGTAGAGAAGAAACAAGTGAAGGAGAAAAATAAGAAGGAAACAAAAGGGAAAGAAAATGAAAGAAGGGTAAAAGCCAAAGTCCGGTTTTAAGAATTTTTTTTGCAGTTGTTAGATATATAGGTTTTAAATTTTAGTAATTTATTTACATACATGATTTAATTTTTATAATTCCTTTTTTAGAATATTGTTATATGTTTAGTAAATTAGTTTCTTAGATAATGGTAATTTGGATTAGTAATTGTTATTACTCAACTGATATTAGATTTATTCACGGAAGATTAGAAATTGTCAGTTGAGTTGTAAAGATAGATGTTCGTATGTATTTGAATGATCTTGATTTTAAAATTGTAAAATAAGGTATTCTTTTTTTTTAATGTTAAAAAAATTGTTCGTGAAATTTTTACATCTACCGCTTGTTGATCTATTTAACCGTTTACTAAACTGAATTCAATGGATGATTTATATATGAACTTCATTTGCATAATTACAGTCATAAAATTGCACACGTCTTGTTTCGGAAAAATTTTATATTTGTTATGTAAAATTATTTTCAATATACTTTGAATGATATATTTTCTAATTATTAACTCCTAGGAAGTGAAACTATGATAGGCCATAATTTAATTATGTTCTAGTGACAATGAATGTAATTTAAATCTAACAGTGAAAATCCACAAAAATGAAATCTGGGTGATACTCCATGGGAATAATACCCCACAAACATATTTGACAATTTTCGACGATGGTTCTAAAATAATACCCCAATTGTACGCATAAAATAAATTGGTTATATTATTTTAAACTGAAATGTTAAATAATTTTGTTACTATGTTCAATTAGTGTTTATTTTGAAATTTAAGATATTTTTGTTAAGATTGTTATTGAAATTCAGCAAATGTTTTTCATATAAAAATTTATTTATTTTTAATTTTCAACAACTATCATTGCATATAAATTATCTATTAGACATTAGTTTACCCATAATTTTTAGGTTTTTGGTGATATTAGAGATAAAGTAGGTAAGCAGGTTGATTTTACTCCAATAAAAGATTTTTATTATTACGTGAAACTTTTGTAGCTGTAGTTAATCCTATGTAGTAATATAACGTATATTTGTCACTAGTACATATGCCTCCTTTACTGATATCAATTTAGTGTCAATGACATAAATTGTTGACACTAGTTCAAAATATCAGGAATACTCCAATTAGTGAATGTTGACACTACATTTAATATCAAGGTAAGGAAGCCAGCAGATATTGTCAACATAGAGTCAACATATAAATCATTGTATTTTATAAGAACACATTGTTATACAAGTAGTATATGAAATATCTAACTCTAATATAGATAATTCTAGATTACTATAGATAATTCTTCTGGGACATATTATTAGTTTAGAGAATTAATATTTTTTTTCAAGATGTTATGTACTTGTTCTAGTAGCATTTATAGGAATTAAAGAAATTGTAGGAATTCATGTATTTAAGTGGCTGCAAAGTAGACCACAAGTTATGATATCTTTAGTTACTCCTCATCTCATTGCTGGCTTGGTATCTCACAATGTATATATATTTATATATATATGACTCCTTCCTCGCATGAAAGTTAAGGTATATATATAAATGTTTTAAAAAGTACGTATAAATTTGTTACGATGGTAATCTATCTCAAATAGTGTCCTGTTTCCACATATCATATCTACGTAAATTTGCTCACATTTACATTTTAAAGATACAGATATTTTCTGAAGAAAAGATTATGTGTGTAAAATTGTGGTTGCTCTAGTTTTCAAGTCACAATTAAAGTGTTAATTGTCAAATAAAATTCAATAAGCATAAATGTTATTTAATCATAATTTCTAAAATTTGAAAAATTGTGTGGTTGAAACGTATGGCAACAATGAATCATCCACAAGCCAAACGAGTCACCTATATACATTGAAGGATGAGAATATATCTCACTATGAACACACACACACGCAGTAAAGCGCACGTTGTTTTAAAGTATATGTAACATAACATACGTATTTCAATGAATAATGCTAAAGATTTTCATGTCAAGTGGTGGCGATGAATAGATTCTTACGTGAATTAAGAGCAAGGGACAACCAAGAATGCCATCAAAGGAACATTGTAGAGTGGTTCATCGAAAAATAGTTGATACAAGTAACCAAGAGTCATGGTTAGTGCACCATTTTTTTATTTAACTTATGGATTTGGTCATATAAAACACATGGAAATATAGTTGATAAAGAAAAAGACCACGTTAAATCATCATGCACCCCACGATTATTTTAAATTAAAAAAAAAAAAGAAAAAAAACTCAGGACAACTTTTTTTAATTTGCTTTATGGGAAAAGACCACGTTTTTTTTTTCTCTTTTATGCTCGAAACATAAAATAAGTTGCAGGGAAAAAGAAAACTTGATAATATAATTGTGGGGTTTATTTAATATATATACATCAATCGTGGCAGCAATGCTACCATTCAAAAAAAGGATTTTTCTCGAGTATAAATAAATACGATTAAAACTTTTTAAAAATAATCAGTCAATAGTTTTTAATAGGATTGGAAAAAATTTAAGCTCATAAATGTTTTGATATTTTAAAATTACGTATGGTATGAATTTCTTTCCTTAATTTTAGTTTTTTTCTTTTTAACACTGTGTAAATGTAAACACCTTCTTTTAAGAGTATCATAACACCAACTCTTGATAATTTTAATCAAAAATAATGTGGATTAAATTAATTTTTTAAAGAGGCCAAGAAAACGTATGCGTATATACATTACTTGAAAAAGACAAATGAATGAAAAGATATACCATATTTATTTTTGGTAAAGTTAATTTTATTTTTTTACGCGAAATTTGAGAGAATTTAAAATCTTAAATCTAAATATATACATTTAAATGACTTTTGAATGATTTCTTTTAAAAAACATAGCATCTCATTAGATAGTGTTTATTTTTTATTTAAATTTGAATAAATCTAAAATTAATATATAAGTAGGAATGATTTTAGATTATATGTTTGTTCTTTTGTTTATCATTTTTAAATATAAATATAAGTAAAATTATATCCTTAGAAATGATTATAATAAACTCTATGTATTTAGAAATAAAAAAAATTTAATTATAAAGTTATTCTTAAAATTACAATCAAATATAAACTTATTTAGATTTTAGGTTTAGCGCAGAATTAAAAAATTTTAACTTAATTTTATTTAAACATAATTTCTTAATTAAAAAATTATAACTTTATATATCATAACTTTATAGATTAAATAAACTCTATATATATTAAAAAGAAAATTACATGCAGTCAAAAATTTTAACTTAATTTATTAGTAAATATATGTCGAAGACTCCCAATTTTACATATGAATAAAATGAAATGAAGTTGCATTTACTTCTCATTGAAATTGCCACTTAAGTTAAAATTTTGAGCTAACATTGAAGTCTAAGATGTGAATTATTCAAACTTACTAACACTTGGGTAAAGAATTGCATAATTTTTGGAAACGTTAACTTGTAAACATGAAAAATGACCAATACAAAATACTGATAGAAGGACAGCTTACTTGCCTTTTGCAAGATATTGGTTTTACTCTACACGAACAACCAAAGTGTAGGACACATGACTAAGAACACTGTATGTCTTTTCTATATATGCCCAAAGTAAGCACAATGAGTTGGATGTTTATTTTTTTCGACATATAAAAGTTACGGAGAATCTGTTCAGCACCACATATATATGTTCTATGTCCATCTCTCAGAACTGCAAACATTGTAACCAAATCTTTGGTCCTACTGTGGAAGGTGTCAGCTTAAAGGAACTGATAAGACTATTATATATGTGTGTGATTGTGTAGCTCCTCGTTTACAGCCACTCAAACTTGTTGGACAGAAATCAAGAATATGTAAATGTCAAGGCATGCAAGAGCATTGTTTTGTAAGTTATTTCTTCCCCTTTAGAATAGTATCCCACTACAGGAAGGTTTGATGGCAGCATAACCCTAAGATACAATGACAAGACTCGCTGTAAACATATAAACCAAATACAACGAGTAGAACAATCGTTGAAGAAGGAATAAGATTGTAGCGGTGATGCTTTATTCTGGCAGAGCATATTTTGAGAGCAAGGAAGAATATGAAAAACAAATGAATAAAAAAATGTTAGACTAGGTATGTATTTATAGGCAAGTGTCGACTATTCAGACAGCCACTTAACCGTCACTAACCTGTGGTGGGAGTGTCTCCTGTACGTGACGACGCATATTAAATGCTTTCCAGACCAAACCCTAGGATTGAGCTTGAGCTGCCCTGCATTGTGAGCAAAGGAATCTCATTAGTTAGGTTATTAACTTACTACAAGTTTATTTTTATATATAAACTCTTAAAAAGTTTTATAACTAGTCAATCAATGTAGAATTTTAGTATTTTGAAATACTGCACAATTTATAACAATCCCCAGCTTATTTCAAAATATTAAAATTTATACTTTTAATGTATCACCATTTGATAACAAACTTAATACAAATAAATTAGTGCTTATCAAGCTATAAACCGATTATTGAGCAGATTAATTGTGTCTCACAAGAATTAGGTGAAATACAATTAATTTTTATGAATTATAACTCTTTTGCTGTGAATTAGTGAATTAATAGCTCACATTAAGTTTAATCTTATTCCTTTTGTTGTTCTGTGGTTTTGCGCCTTCATAGTCCTACGCTATCGCAGTAATTATAAGTGCTTTAGAGATGTCTACTTAACTCTCATAGAAATCGACCCAATTCCACACTCATTTAGGTGAACCCTCTATCAAGCATATCATACAATTTAAACATGCCAACATACAATTTTTGAGTTATAGAGTTCATTAATTAAGAATATAAAAGCTCATCCTTTTTCATTGTAATGTTTAGTATCCAGTCATAGGGAGAACTCAAATATGTTTAATGATAGTAACTCAAGACAACAAGTAACTTATTATTACCCCTATGAACCTACTGTATAGAATCTCCAATTACATAAGTGGGGTTCCTATCACTTTTGCCTTATGTTTTAAGCAGAAGTACAATCCCCCTCAACATTCATTCCATTAACCTCCTATTTAATGGTTTAGTTAGAGAATCAGCCAAATACATCTCTGACTTTACAAAATCTAGGTTGCAACACCAGATTCTAGTAACTGTTTGATAGTACTATGTGTCAAACTTATGTGTTTACTTTTCTTATTATATATCTTGCTTTTAGCCTTAGTTATAACAGCTTGGCAATCACAATTTATTGATATTGATGTAAGAAGATGATCCTAATGGGAAGATCGGCTAAGAAGTTTCTTAACCATTCAGCTTCCGTACACATCTTCTTTAAGGCAATTAGCTCGAACTCTATGGTTGAACGAGCTACACAAGTTTACTTGGAAGATTTCTAAGAAATTGCTCCACCACTAATTATAAAAATGTATCCACTAGTAGATTTAATTTCATTGGATTTAGATATCTAATTAGCATCAGATAAACTTTCTAACACTAGTGGGTCTCTAACAAATAAAATCCCAAAATTTAATGTACCTTTTAAGTACCTTGCAAGTCTTTCTAAACTATACATAAATGATCATTGTTAGGATTTTGAGTATATTTGCTCAATCTCCCAATAGCATACATAATATCTTGTTTTATACTATTTATTAAGTACATAAGACTACAAATTATTTGTGCATATATTGTTTGATTAACACTATGTTAATAATTTTTCTTAAATTGGATATTTATATCGTATGGAGTTGACACTAACTTACACTCATAATATTCAAACTTCTTTAAAAATTTCTTTACATAGTGTTCTTGTGATAACATAAGATTATTATTTTTCTTTATTATTTTGATGCCAAGAATAACACTTGTTTCTCCCATATTTTTCATATCAAAATTAAAAGTAAGAAAGTTTTTAGTTTTATTTATCACTTCTATGCTAAGGTTGAAAATAAGCATGTTATCAACATACAAACAAATTATTACAAAATTATTAATATCAAATGATTTAAAATAAATATACTTATCTGAATCATTAATCAGATACCCATTTGATACTAAAACCTAATCGAATTTTTTATGGCACTATTTTGGTGTTTATTTTAATCCATATAAATATTTTACAAATTTATAAACCTTATGCTCAAAACCTAAAACTGTACAACATTCTGGTTGTGTCATACATATTTCTTCTTCCCAGTCACCATTCAAAAATGCAGTTTTAACATCCATTTGATGTATAAGCAAATTATACACTGATGTTATAGCAATCAAAACTCTAATGGATGCAATTCTAGTTACAAATGCATAAGTATCAAAATAATCTGTGGTTTTCTTTTGAATAAAACTTTTGGTAATTAATCTTGCCTTATACTTATCAATGGACCCAGCTTTTAGTTTTCTCTTGAAAATCCATTTACAACCAATTGGCTTTATACTATGAGATAAATCAACAAATTTTCAAACATAATTACTCATGATTGAGTCTAACTCATTATTTATTGCTTCATTTCAAAATGAAGCATCAAGAGAAGTCATAGCTTCTTTATATGTTTGAGGGTCGTTTTCAACCATAAAGACATAGAAATCACTACTAAAACTAATAGCCTTTCTTATTTTCTTATTTCTTTTTAATTCAATATTTGAGCTCTCATAAGGATTTTTTTGAAAATTGTTTTGGATTATTTAATTATAATTTTGAAAACCAACAAAATTTTTCTTAGGAAAAATATTCTAAAAAATTTTGCAGTTTTAAACTCTATAATAGTGTTTGCATCAAATATCTTTCCTTTATTTTCAAGAATCAAGAATCTATATATAGCATTATTTTGAGCATACTCTATAAACATGCAATCGATAGTTTTAGGTTCTATTCCACTCCTCTTAAGATCTACAATTAGAATCTTTGCTAAACACCCCCAAACTTTGAAATATGTTACATTAGGCTTATGACCTTTTTATAACTCATAAGGTGTTTTTCCTGTTTACTTATATGGTATTCTATTTGTAGGTGGCAAACAATTAAAGTTGCCTCCCCTCATAAATTCCACGGTGCTCCAGAACTTATTAATAGAGAATTCATCATCTCTATCAAAGTTTTTTTTTTTTTTCTTCAGCTACTCCATTTGAAGCTGGAAAGTAAGAAGGTTTAATTTTATGCATTATGCCATGATTTTCACAAACGTTATTAAGCATATTAGACTCATATTCACCGCCTTTGTCAAATCTCAATCTTTTGATTTTTTTTCCAAGTTGATTTTCAATTTCATTCTTATAAATTAAGAATTTTTCAAATGCTTCATCTTTATTTCTCAATAAATATAATTTTGTATATCTTGAGAAATCATCAATAAAGATTATATAAAACCTTTTGCCTCCTCATGTTATTGTCTATTTAAAATCACCAAGATCACTATGAATTATACTGAGTAATTCAGTTTCTCTATTCGTAATAGATTTATTTGTTTTCTTAATGAATTTTGATTTAATACAAGTATCACATTTATTGATGTTTGTAACATTAATATTTATTAGACCATCTCTTTTTATTTTCTTTAAATAAGAAAATTTTACATAGCCTAATATACCATGCCATAAATCAAAAGAAGCAACAATATAAGCAGAAGTAGAAGCATTTTTATTAATAATTGTGTCAAGTACATTAAACTTAAACAAATCATTAGAACAGTACCCTTTTACAATGAAAATCCATTCTTAAACATTACAACCTTATCTCCCTCAAAACAATTCTTAACATTTGATTTTCCAAGAACAAAAATAGATACTAAATTGTATCTTATATTTGGAACATGAAGCACATTACTTAAGGAAAGAATTTTTCTATAAGTTAATTTAAGAAAAACTTTTCCTTTTCCCATAACTGAAGTAGAATGAGAATCTCCAAGGAAAACTTGTTCTTCTCCTTCACCTAATTGAGTGTAATCAAAAAATAAACTTCGATTCTCACATATATGCTTGGAAGCACCAAAATCAATAATCCAATCTTGCTTCTCACTAGCAACCATTTGCTTGAGAAACCATAACAGCAGCGACCACATCTTCTCCTTCAACCATATTGGCCTTAGAAGATTTTTTATCGCTTCCTGAACTTGAATTCAATAGCATAATGGCCATACTTGCCACACACAAAGCAATTTCCTTTTTTCTTAAATATTGGTTTCTTTTTCTTTATGGATTTTTTATTATCCACTGTTTGCCTCTTGACAAGAGGTGTAGCATCTTAAACAACATCAGTCTTAGAACAATTTTCTTTAGCCTTATCTTCTTGCTCCCTTAGCCTATTCTTTTCTTCAATTCGAATGTGAACAATCACATTCTTGAATGTCATTTGCTTCTTCTTGTGTTTATTACTCTTCTTGTAATTTTTTCAAGAATCAAGTAATTTCTCAATCAAGCATGTAGCAAGGAATAATTCAGAAAAAGTTTGCTTATTTTTTAAATCATTGACGAGCAAATGGTAGTAATGAATATGAGTGGTGACTGGCTTGTTTTCTACCATCTTAAAATCCAAGAAGTTGGATATAACATATTTTTGGGCACCTACAACTTCAATGATATATTTTTTCTCTAAAGATGCCCAAATTTCTTATACTTTGTCATAGAGAGAATAAACATTATATAACTCATTAGAAATGGTATTCAAAATGGCATTGCGACATACTTTATTGCCCCTAACCTATGTTTGATAATTTTTTGAGACAGCATTTGGTGGTAGTTGTGTTAAATAGCCAGTAAGGTTGAGAACGTGCAA
This sequence comes from Azadirachta indica, assembly GCA_022749755.1. Taxonomy (NCBI): domain Eukaryota; kingdom Viridiplantae; phylum Streptophyta; class Magnoliopsida; order Sapindales; family Meliaceae; genus Azadirachta; species Azadirachta indica. The sequence continues at coordinate 1,165,465 of CM040452.1, read as the reverse complement.
AGTATTATAAATCTAGTCATTCTATTGCTTAGAGTCGGTTCCCCCAAACGTCTCAATTTTAGAGATGTCAAGAATAGACTTGACAGTAACAAGCAAGGCAAAATCTGTGGTCTGAGACACATGAGTCGTTGATGTTACCGTAAATAACTTTTAGATTGTTGGATAAAAACTAGAGAATAAGTACGTATAAAGGCATGCAAGAGCACTATATTGGAAACTATTTCTTCCCATTTAGGATAATATCCCACTGTCAAAAAGTTTGACGGTAGTATAGCCCCAAAATACAATGACAGGACTTGTTGTAAGCCTATAAACCAAATATAATGAGTGTAGAACAACTGTTGAAGAGAGAAGAAGATTGTAACAGCGATGCGTTATTCTGGCAAAGTGTATTTTGATGCCAGAGCATATTTTGAGAGCTAGGAAGAATATGAAAAATGAATGAAAAAAAAAAAATGTTAGATTAGGTATGTATTTATATGCAAATAGTGACTACTCGATAGCCACTTAACCATCAATAACTACCTTAACACCTATTGACACAAAATTGTTAAAACCATTTTGTGTCTTTTCATCGTTTCATCTTCAACTGCTACTCAACAACCAAAACTATCATTAAATGAGCCTAAAAAATAAAAGTGTAAAATAAAACCCATCGCACGCACAATTAGGGGGGAGGGGGTGTTGTCCCATGCATGTGACGACGCGTATTAAATGCTTTCCAGACCAAACCCTGGTATTGGGCTTGGGCTGGCCTACCTTGTAGGTGAGGAAATTCCATTAGTTGACTTGTTAACTTACTCCAAGTTTTTTTTTTCATATATAAGCTCTTAAAAAGTTTTATAACTAGCCAATGTGGGATTTTAGTATTTTGAAATACTACACAATTTATAGCAAAACCATCTTTGGAAATCAACATATATGGCAGCTATATGCATTATATTTGATTTGCCAAAGGATTCTTAACCTAATCTCGAACCAAACACCATATTCAGAGTGAAGAAAGGCCACTTCATTGTAACAAGTCTTTTATTTATTTCATTGGTAGTATTTGTTTATTATATTAAATTCGAAAGGATAACTAACATCTTAGATCCAAATTTAATATTGTTGAAATCTAGTCAATGGTGTAATCGGGAATTCAACGCAAAATAAGTAAGAAAAAAGAAAAAAAAAACACCAAAATTTACATGGACATAGACTATAACACTAGAATTTACATGGTTTAGCATATAGCCTACATCCACAGGCTAATTTTTGGGAGAGATTTTATTAATACTTAAAAATAAGGTTGCCACAATACAAGCAAACCTTTCTCTCTATCTCTCCTTAATATTTCTTACTCTTTCTCTTTGTAACTTTCTTCACGTACCTCTCTCTTTCTCTTAACACTTCCTTTATATAATTTACAGTGTAGAGTTTTTTCTAAGCACAAATTAGTTAATTCCTTATTCACCTAAGATTTTTCATCGTGAAAGATATCATCTCCTTATCGAATTTATCTTGATTTAAAAGTTAATATTGAATAAACTTCTATATGCTAATGGGTTTATTGGGCTGGGTTAAATTTGCTTCGCTTACCTTTGCATTTGATGGACTTAGATTGGACTTATTTGATCAATTCTCAAACTTAGGGTTAAATATATAATTAAGATAAAGTTGATACTATTCACATCGTACTGCTCATAATCAATACTGTTCTTCCTTGTATTGTCCATGCTTACTATTGTTCATGTGCATGGCATGCATGATATTATTTATGACCAAAATTTGGTCCTCATCACCTCCTAAGACAAGATATCTAGCACGGCATTTTTAGGCTTTATCGTTTCCTAGGACAAGACACCTAGAATATAGTTTTGAGCTTCATGACTTCTTAAGACAAAGATGTCTAGTACAAAACTTTTAATCTTTCTAACTTCTTGGGGCAAAATGCCTAACACATAATCTTTTACCTTCGTAGTTTTCTTGGAGACGGCTCCTGAGATATGGTGTATTAGAAAACCATTTGCTTGGTGTAATGTGGGGAGGTGGTGACCTTATTCTTTTTCTAAAATTACCCCCATTTATTACTACAATTGATAATTTTGAAAACAAATATGAATTCTATGTAATTTTGTTATTTATAATATCTTGATATAAATATTTAGAGAATATATATGTCTTTAGTATTATAATTAGATAAATTTATTCTTGGTGCTAATTAAAAAATTTTACTTTAATTAAGTTAAAAGGACAAAAGTAGTGTTTATCGAACCAATGTAGACTAAAGTAAATTTTATGAAATGTGGAGGGATGTTTCTAGTATACATATCAAACAAGTCGCATGGATTTATTTTATAAAAAATTAGAAACTAGAATGAAATTCTCTTTTACCACATGCTTATTTTTAATCATAAATTTGAATAAATCTCAACGAATCAAAAATATATAAATTTGCATTATTTTAAATATTATATTTGTTTTCATAACATTGGAATATAAATTCTAAAAAGTAGTGATTTCACATAACATTTATATGAATATAAATAATTCTATAAATTCTATATAATTAAAAAATTAACAAAATGTATGGTGTAGTTTTAAAATTACAATTAAATAAACTTATTTAAAATCATTAAGTTAAAAATTTTGGCTTAATTTTATTAAGACTTAATTATCAGTTTTCATTATTAAGTTGAAAACAAACCTGCTTAAAATATTTGAATGATGAAAAATAAATAGGCATTCAATCTCAGTAAGAAAGATTAAAAAATTTTCCTAAATATATAATAGATATAGTGAATTTACTCCTTCAAAAGAATTATAATGCACCAATTAATCACAAAAATGGAAAAGAATGTCAAAAGATGGACATAACGATCGAAACATATTACAAAAAACAAAAGCAATGCAATAAAAAAGCTAATAAATAAAGGTTTAATTACAATTTCACAAATAATAAATTTTAAATCTAGTCAATTTATGTACATTTTGAACACCTTTTATGGTGCATGCTTCTTTAATAAATTTTAAATTTAATTTTTATTATCGAAACATACTTGTAAATGTCCAAAAAAAAAAAAACCCTCAATTATTAGACCCATTCTATACAAATTATTTTGACCCACTCATAAAAATATTCATCATATTTAATTTTTTTGTTTGAAAGAAAAATCTTCGAATTTATTGAAATTAAAAAACAAAAGAATCAATGATTCATATATATTTTAATGAGAGAATACAGTGAACTGTAAAGCAATTTGAAATATAGAGATATAATATTTTTTATTGATTGCTCAAGGAATATTATAACCCTCTATCTATAGAGAAAAATAAAAAAACAAATTTAACAAAAAATAAAAATTATATAAATGCAAAATTTTGGTCCATCAATTATTTGACTGATTTATGGCAGAATATCATTTTGGTTTAAATCAAATTCTTGTCATAAATACCAATATAAGAGTAATTGTCTTGGATTTGTGCAGAATCTTTTCAGCATCTTCAATTAATTCTTATCATTTTTATGTCAAGAAAAATTTTCAACTTTCAAATGTTAGCTAGTATATTATTCCTGCCATCCTTTTGTGAAGAAAATCTTTCAAATTCTTATCAAAAAGCATTCCTACCATTCTTGTCAAGAAAATCTTCTAGTTTATGTTATCTGCTTTAAGACAACCTAATATTTGCTGTCCTTTTTAAGGTACCTTAATTTCCGTAGCCTTTTAAGGAAGTAATTTCAAATTTTTTTTTTAAAATCCTAAAATTAATTCTGTCCCTTCTTTTTCTTTTTTTTTTTTTTAATCTTTCTCCCTTTTTTTGTTTTACGGCCTAAACCGGACTACGTATCCTATAAGACTAAATACTAGGAATGAGAGTGAGAAAACCTGGCAAAATACTTTTTTTCTTCTTTTGAATGGAGGACCAAAATGCAACATTATTTATTACTAAAAGCAAAATAGTAATAAAATAATCATTAGAAAACATAATTGAAATTAACCAGCCAATGTCATCCACGTGAGTCATCAGTGGTAGTGGTGTAGTACAAGACACGTGGATGGCGACGAATCGAGCCGTTAAAAGTAGAAGGCTAAGGTTTTTGTAATTCTTTCTATTTACAAAAAAATTAAAATTTCACGCTCTGCGAGTATTAATAATAACGCATCATCGACGATTTTTGTCCTTTCTTTTCTTTATAAAAAAATTAAGATTTCAGTCTCCGAATACTACTAGCAATGCATCATCGACATGTTTAATTTAAATACGACTCTCAAACCTATTATGATATCATTAAAAATTTTATAATATAGAGGAAAATGGTATTTTTCATTGATTAGTTACGGAATATTACAACTCTCTATTTATGGAGAAAAATTAAAAATAAATTTTAATAAAAATTTAAAATTACATAAACACAAGATTTTGGTTTTCATAAATTATTTAAATGATTTATGACAGACAGAATATATATCATTTTGGTTTAATTCAAATTTTTGCTATGTATATCAACGTAAGAGTAATTGTTTTGAATTTGTACAGGTCTTTTTAGTATCTTCAATTGATTCTTATCAACTTGGATGCTTCTAATTCCTTTTGAAGAATTTGTTTATTGAAATTGAAAACAAAAGAATTAATGATCTATGTGTGTCCATTGATATTGGATATCAGAACATAGTGAGTTGGATGGTTCTAATTTTTCTGAAGAATTTGCTCCCAACATGATAATTAAGCAAGCTCCAACTCATTAGGAACTTTGCATGCTCCAAGCACGCATCCTAAAATAGCTTTTTCTGGCTCCACAAGCGTCCTTCTGAAAAGAAATAAAAAAAAAAAATACCAAACACTTAAGTATTCTCTTTATAACTTATTATTATTTCTTACGTAAATTATTTTATTATCTCATACTGGTCCTTAATCGCAGAATAAGAGTAGCCTATAAAAGAGAAAATTATCTTATTTTTGTTTTAATTTAAAAAATAATACTGAACAATCACAATTTAACTAGTATATATATACACTAATATTTACCTATTATTCATCCCACTTAAAAGCGAAAAATAATTTTATTTCGATAACTTCATACGTCTTACATAGATTATTAATCTACATAATAAAACTAAGATCTAAATGAAAATTAAATACTAAATATTCCAATAATAATTAAGCAAATCGACCAATTAAAGCTTGCAAAAGATCACAGTCTTCTTGTCGTTGCATGAATCCTTCATCGTAGATCCTTGAATCATTCTCTTCATCTCTTTTTCAAACCTCTCCATATTTGAAGGCGGCAACAGTATTGGTATCAGAGTTCCGCTTTCCCCATCCTCTTTTATGTACCTGAGAAAGAAACTAATCAAAGAAATAGCGCCAGCAACTCCTCCAAGAACTGGTTTTCCCCATCCCAAATCAACTTCCGCAAGTCCAATCTTTGTCAGATCCGAAATAATGAAATTAGCCTTAGACGGGAACTTTGCAAGTCGCCCCTTGATCACCATAAGATCCGCTACTGACCTTATATACTCCTCATTCACTTTAGCCTTGGCCGCCTTCATCAATTTAACAGCATATTCCAATGGACTTCTGCATAAAACTTCTGCTTTTGAACATACACCTGCGAATGCCATCGCATTTCCGTAGTACCCAGTTGGTAAATACATATTATAACTTTTTCCTCGAACGTTAACCGTACATGAAAATCGGACAATTTCTTCAGGATCTAGTTTAAGAGCAATTGTTCGACATCTCCATATGAACGCGGCTAACAATTCGAAGGTTGAACAGTTTCTGAGGTACAGCGGAAGCTGCTGTCTTAGGGCTTTTATGTCTTTGGGGCCAAAATAGAATGATTTGTGGATCATGTCATTTGGGTTTGTAGTTGTGAAGACATCTGGGACCGAATTGTTGTTTGCTTCCTCGTATTCATGTTGAATGCATGTTATTTGGGGTGGATTTCTAGCGTTTAACACATTCTCGTTGCCAAACAGGAAACACCGATGGTGAATGTTTTCCTCGAGCCATTTCCTCAATGGTTTTCAGGAATTGCATCAAACCAAATCCGTCCCAAATTGTGTGGTTGAAACGTAAGCCAACAATGAATCCTCCACACGTCAATCGAGTAACCTATACATATATATATATTCATCAATATATTTCATAAAGTAATACTACGAGTTAAATTAACTTAAGTTCTTTATTTGAAGAACATTTTGATAAATGGATGCTCACTTGTATCAAGAGCAAAGGGCAACCAAGAATGCCATCAGAGCCTGGAACATTGTAGAGCAGTTCGTTCAAATATGGGCACGGTGGCTGGACTGCATTGCCAAGCTGCTCAAGTTTGAAGTTAGCGTCAGCTTCAATAAAAAAGACTCCTTCACCATTGCAATCCACCGTAAGCTTGCGGTTAGGACCTTCTCTAAGCCTACCAGCTAAAGGATAATAAAACACAAGTGCCCTACTTACAGCTTCTTTGATGACCTTAACCGGATCCTTCCCTTTCATTGAAGGTTCAGGATTATTCTCGTAAAAGAATAATGCGGGAACATGAAACCTTAGACTTTCCTGGTCATCTATGTCGGAAAGGTTTTTCATTTCTCGCGGTGTAGACCTTGCAGGAATGATTAGTTCGTGGGGCTTACGAGTGACTGAGAGAACCTGAGGAAAGAAATTTGCCATTGCTGGGTTATATTGGCTTGAGAAATGAAGGTTTTGAAAGATTGACAAAGATAAATAATTTATAAATGTTTATGTGGAAGGAAAAATATGGAGGAGAATCTATAGAGAATTCAGTATTAGAAAGCTATTTGAACACAGTAAGGTGGGTTTTTTTTTTTTCGTGATGCCTCTTTATGGACCTTTCATTTTATATAGGCATGTTTAAGTCGGTGGTTTACAATACAAACTATGAGTTGTTGCTAAACTATTGCTAACAGTAATTATTGCTAAATTAAGTCTAGCTAGACAGGTTTCTTCTGGTGAACGCTCATGGACTTTAACTTGACTGCTGTATCTACTTGGTACGTTAATATGATTATTTTAAGTTTTAGAATTCAATTTATTCTTTTCTTTTAATTTTATAACTGTGTTAAAATTAATTTTCACGTCAACTCATTTAAGTTTAAGAATTCAATTTACACTTTTCTTTTAATTTTACAACTGTTTTAAAATTAAGTTACACGATTTAAACTCATCAATTTTTACAGTTGTATGTTCTAGAAATTTCATAAAAATTACTAGTACTATAGTTATCTCATTTGACTAAATTTACTGCTGCCTTGCTTACTGCTATCGTTTCTCCTAGCTGCTGTTGGTAGTGATCCTGATATTGCTGCTTATTTGCTGTTACTACTGGATGCTGCTGTTAGCTGCTGGTTATATTGCAATTTACTGCCAGCTCTGCTGATGCTGTTTTCTCTACTGTCCTTCTTTCGGTTAATTTTGTGCTCGACTGATTCAATTTCTGTTTTTTCTCTATTGTCCTGCTGTTGATGGCTTTATTTTTTCTTGCTGCTGTTAATGCTGGGTGCTGCACTTAGTTTCTTTTGGTCGCAGCCTGCTGCTTACTTTATTTGCATACGGGCTTATTATACGCCAACTGGTTGTTTTTTTATCTCCTTTCTCACTAATTTTAATAATATATTAGCTTGTATTAAAAAAGAAAAAAGTTATCTCATTTGACTCCTTTGACTTTTCTTTTTTCTTTTTTTAATTATTCAGACTAATTATGAGTAGCAAATTTGAATTACTATACCTTTGTTCTACTTCTAATCCCTATGTTAGTAGGGGTGGGCTTCTGCTTTTGCGGAAAACAATAAAAAATTGTACAGAAAAAGAAAAGTAACTTCAACATCAAAGACAATTGATAAACTTATCTGCTAGGAAATAAATAAAATTTATAAGGTTATTTCTAAAGTTATAATTAAATACACTTATTCAGATTTTAGATTTTAGTATTAAGTAAAAAATATTCAATTAATTTTGTTCACATATAATTTTTAAATTTTCGATGTTTAGTTAAAAAATACTTTTAAAATATTTACATTATTGAAATTGAATTTTATTTAGAATTCAAATTAAAAAAGCATTTATTATCAATATCTAAAAAACAAAAACTTTATAAAACATTAAATAAACTATATATATTAGAAAAAGATTACTTTAAGTTAAAAAGTTTAATTAGTTTATTAGTAAATATATGTGAAAGACGTAATTTTACATACGAATAAAATGAAATGGAATTGCATTTGATTCACATGCCACTTAAGTTAAAATTTTTGAACTAATGTTGAAGTAAAAAATATGAATTATTCAAACATATACAAACACTAGCGCAAAGAATTTATTTGTATGTTGGAAAAGAACTTAAAAGTCTTTAAAAAAAATTTTAGTTATAATAGTTTCAAAATTGTCTATTAAAATCTTAATTATATCCTTATTTATTCTTCAATAGTAGCTATTGATATTAATAATACCCAGTGGAGGTAGGGGGGAAAGATGAGATTTCTCTATCTCTCATCTATCTTTCGTTGGGTGTTTTTCCTTATTATATATTATATTCTTTCCTTATTGACGTGAATCTTTCCCTGCTAATTACTTTGACATCCAAATTTATTTAATTCTTTCCTTTTCTCTCTTTCTCCTTCCTTTCTGAGTACGGCCTCTAACATGCCCGTGGCGACGGATTTAATTGACCAACTCCGGCAACTTCTTGCTTCTCCTTCAACGGCTTCGGTTTATAAGCCATTACCAGTTATGTGAATTATGGTTTTGATAGGGATATCTTAGTGAACTGGGCATTTATTGGCACCTTCGCAAGGCTGCAAAAACTTTGATCCTTTCTTGGCGTGCGCTTCCAAAAGGCTGGATTAAGGTCAACACGGAACAAAAATTTTAAGAATTAACTTTCAGTAACAAACAAGCCCTCGACCTCTTTGCTTCTAACTAAGAGACTAAAACAAGTAGGCTATTTTTTTAGACAGATTTTATTTTCTGTTGTTAAAAAATGCAGAATCTCTATTTATTTTTGATATATCAATTTTGTTATATAATTATACTTAATTTATCAATCATTAAGTAGTATACTTAATATTGTTTAGTTTATTTTAAGTATACTACTTATATGTTTTATCATTTTAGTATTATTTTACAGGTATTGATGTATTTTAACATAAAAGATATACAAATGAAGCATAAAAGCATGTTTGCTAACCATCCTAGAAATCACAAACTTTCGTTTTTGGGGACTAAAGTGCAAGCTAATGAGAACTAAAATGAAAAAACATGAAATTAGAGACTAAAATATGCGATAATAGAAAGAAGAGAGATCTAATTGAAATTAAACGTGTGATTCACCACGGACGGCAGAAAGTATGGCGCGGCCTCGACACTAGAGCGGCGTGCGACCGCACTGTTTGCGACTCAAGACGTTTTTTATAGCATTTGATTATTTTCTGCTTTAGATCAAAATAGATAGTCAGATTTAATAATATTCTATATTTTTATATTTTTACATTTTTCAATTAAGAGTCACCACAACCGCTTGAAAAAAATGAAGTTACAGAGTGAAGACAGAAAAAGAGGATAGAGAAAGAGAGAGATTAAGCTAGAGATAGAAAGGAAAAATTAAAAAAGATGATGGATGGATTTATAAATTCTTGAGGATGAAAGTTCTCTCAAATTAGTTTATCTCTCTCCATGTTTTTATTTCATCTCAAATAGAATAACTTTTGTGTTTATTAAGATTATATATTTGCTTATTGAATTTTTTATAATTAAATTTAAATTTTATCCCAGACGTGGCTAAATTTATTTCTTAAGAAAATAATTTAATTTACTGAAACTATTCATTTTTTAATATTATGCTATTCATAATATATATATAGTGTTAAGTATTTATCATAATTTTTAATATTTTTAAATATTTGCCTAATATTTGAATGAATAATAGACTGATATGAATTGAGAGATAATTATTAAGTATAAACCGTGTGATAAATGTTTTAAATTATATATTAAATAAAAGTGTACTAATATAATTTATGCAATTTAAATTAAATTGTCACTAATAGTAACACGCTCTCACTTAATCAAATTTATATAGATATAGTAAAGTTTTAGATGTAAAGTAGTTTTAATTGATTTCGGGAGAGATTGTGGAATAAGAGAAGATAATTAATTGACAATACTACTGATATTAAATTAAAATAATATCAATTAAAAAATTAAATACGACTAATTAAGATAAAATTATTCACTTTAGATTTTGTTATTTGTTAAATGTTTTAATTAATTTGTTAAGTAGTTAATTTTTCTCTATTTTTATTTTTCACTCAAATTGACATCGATTTCTTCACATAAATTTAGGATTAATTACTTTCAGTATTTAATTAATTAATATTTCTCATATAATCGATATTCTTTTATCATTATATTACTTGTTAAGATCTCATGTACTTGTAGGTATTGTATATACATTGCACAAATCACACAACAGCTTTAGTTTATGATCATTTGTTAAGAATAGTACCAATTAAACAAACAAGTATTTTCTGTATTTGCAGGATGAGAAAAAGAGGAGACATGTTACCCCTGGTGTCTTTCCTAAAGGAATATAGAACCTCAAGAATAGAAACAGCTGAAAAAGTTTAAGACAATGATTGTTGATGGATGGAAGTATATAAATGAAGAATGTATGAGGCCAACAATTGTTCTTCTGAAACTAATTAATGTAATTGTTGACGTCTACGTATAGCAAAAGTGTTTTACAAAGATATAGGAATGGATTTTAAAGTTTAAAAATCATATGTGGGAAAACAAATTTTGGATAACAGTAATTTAAAAAAAAAAATTGCCAAACACTTGAAATGGATTTTAAAGCTTAAAAATCAGTTTTAAGATTTTCAACAGCAATCCAAAACGGACTAAAAAACAATACAAATTATAATTTTTTTAATTTAGTCGATTAATTACTTCATAATTATTTTTAATTTTTCAATTTAATCAAGTTAAAAATTTTTAAAATCATTTTCTTAATAAAAATTTGCTAAAATAATAAACAAATAACAAAATTAAATAAATTTTAATTAGAATAATATGTTTTGTCAAATGAAATAATCAATTTGTAATTAATGAATTAATTTTTTGTAATGTAGTAATATAAAATTAACAAAACAAAAAATTTCTTAAGAAATTTTCTTTTCTAATTTCATTTTTTTATGTACCAAATAAAATATGTTTCTGCAAAATTATTGAAAAATAAAAAACCTTAAGATTTTATCAATTACATTAAAAACTAGAGGAAATTTACTATTATAATTATTTTTTTTATATACATTAACAAAGAAATTATAGTAAGTGTATCGATTAAATTTGATATTTTGTATAAATTGTTTAAATCAAATTGATGATTATTGTCAATTATTTTTGTAACAATTAATTTATGAAAAATTAAATATTGATATATATTTTTTAATAATAAAACTAAAAATTGATAATTTTAGGAGTTAATTTTTGTTAACTACTTTAAATATGTAATCAAGTGAAAGTCAATAAATTTAATAGTTTAAATATGTTTTTGTAATACTTGAGATTTTTATCAAGATAATTTTTATTTTTGAGATTTTTATATGATATAAATATATTAATTCTATAATTTAAAATAATTCAAATTTAATTGTCTATATATAACTTAAATTATTAATTTAATTCTAAATAATGACAATTATGGATGAACATTAAATATATTTATTAAAACTTTTTAAAATTAATTTTTTAAAAAAAATTATATTTATAATCAAATTTATTTTATTAGAATTTAAAAATTATAATATTAAAACCTAATTATTGTTCCTTTGAACAATTATAAAGAAAATAATTATAATAATAATATTATATTCAAACAATTGTTAAAAATAAAATTATTGTTAAAGTATATAATTATTTTATATGAATAATAATAATTTAAAAATAATATTATTAATAATATAAATTAAATATTTATTCTAAATAATTTTATTCACACTCCGTTTTAAAAAACAAACAAGCCCTTACTCTAGCTACTTTCCTTGTGGAGTTGATATTATCCTTATTCAAGTCTTATCACCATTCTTCGTTTTTTAAAATTTCTTCATGAACTTGACGATTGGGAAGAGATCTGAAAAATGATCTATGGATCTCTAAATCAAGCTTTCTTATTTAAAAATATGATTCATTTTTATCGTAGTGTAATATTATTAACAATTTAATTTCTCATTATCTAATAATAATAATCATAATAATAACTAACTTATAAATTATTATTAAACACAATAAATATTGAACTCAAAAGAACTTATAAGTTATTCGTAGGAGTTAGCTTAGTCCATTATAAGATCTGGTGTTCCTCGTATGTCGAATCCTCCGCTAAAACCTTCATCAACTTATTTAGTTTCAATAGATAACAAACTTACGCATGTAGGATCCATTCATATTAATTTATTTTATCAAACATAAATGTTATTTGGGGCCTCCTAAATATTGTTCGAGACCCATTCATTCTATTAGTCAACAATCCAAGGTCATTTCAATAAAATCATGCATAAAAGTAATTTTAATGCTAACACAACAACGATAGGACGTAATAAGATGTTTTGTAAACTCCAAAGGGATAATAGGTAATTCAACTAAAGCTGAAGGGAGTTACAGGTAATTTTTTGAAATTCTACCGTCATTGATAATTTATAAATGTTAAAAAATTGGGAATAAAGATTACATTCTCACAAATTTTTTACTTTTTATTTTTTCCTTCTTTGTAAGATTTTGTTTATTTTTTAATTAAAGTTTGAATATAAGTATTTAAATATTCAAAAGTCGTTTTAACTTATATTTAAATATTTATTATAAGTATTTGAATATAATTAAATTAAAAATTTTAATTTAAATATAAATAATTAAATATTTAAATAAATTAAATATTTTATTTATAAATAATAATCTTAATTTAATTTATTATTTAATATTTATATATATTAACAACTTAATATTTATATTGAGACATATAGGATAAAAACAAAACATATTAATCTGATTCATATTTTAATCAAATTTAAATTTCAGACATATTCAGTCTTGGATAAAAAAAATAGACACTACCTATAAATTGCGTGTCTAAATTAATATAATATAATAATTTGTTTACCCAAAATTTGAAATATTTTTCTCACAACTGGAAATTTCTAACATTAACATAGAAATTCTAACATCAAAATTAAAATAGGAACTTGAAAATTCTACAATAAAGTTTGTAATATTTAGCATATAGACATTCTACACATTTTTGTTGCATTTTTTTCTATTGTTGATTAAACAAATTTTAAAAAAAAAATTCTGTACGTAAAAAATTTTATGAATCTTTTTATATTTAAAAAGTGAGGAATAGAAATTTAAAGATTAAATTTCGAAGTTAGTAAAACTAATTTTCTATGTTTTATGGGGACTAATTTTATATTTATATTGATTGATTTTAAATTTACAAGGGCTTTTTGGGAAAAGACCATTTTGCCGCCTCTGAGTCCTAACTGTTTCTTTTCTTACTCTTTAAAATGTCATTTTCTTCTAACGTCAGACGTTGCGTATGCTGGTGAGATTATTGTAATTTAAGTTCCCCAACGTACTTCAATCCACACCTCTCTTTCTTGTGGAGTTGTTATTATATATATACTTTCATAATTCTTACGCTTTTTCTTTTTTTAATTTTTAAGGTCCTGAAAAAAGCTTTGCGAAAATTTAACTCCTGAAATTTTAGTAAGTGATAAATATTCTGAATTTAAAAAAAATAGAAAAATACTCTTTTCACTTAATATTTAATCAAGGTTATTTAACGAATCCGATTAGTTAAATTAGATGAAGTTTACATACGATCCATTACTGGACAGTTTTTTTAATTTAATATGATTCATCATCTAATATAATTTAATCCGGTCCGACTCATTAAAACATTTCAAAAAGAATTTGACTAGGTATATTAAAAAAATAATCTTTCATCTAAAAGTATTAAACATGTGCTCTTCTTGAAATCTTTTATGAAATAACAATTAATTTTCGACAATTTCTTTGGATTCATTTTTTTTATTTCAAAAATTAAACTTAAAAAAGAAAAAAGTTCAAAAGTAAAAATTATGCACATTTTCAATCTCCTTTTCCTTTTTTTTTCTATTTCTCTCTATTTCAACTTCTTCGGCGACACAAAATTATATAGCTTTCAGTTGGCTGCAAAAAACAAAAAGAAGAGTGGTACTTTGGGAATTTGTCAATTATTTTTGGGTTCGAATTATGTATAACATTTTTATTTGCATTTCAATTTATTTTTGGAAATTGAGTTGATTGAATTGGCGAAAGGACAATGGCGGCGGCCGTCGGCATTTGGTGAGCAGAGTTTTTATTTTGGCTCCCAACGTCATAGCAGTAATATATAAACTTCAATTTGCACACATTATATATATATATATATATACACAAATATTCAGCTAGCAAATGATAAGATGACTCAATAAACAGAACATCTAATGTAAGATTAGAATTAAGAGTGACAATATGAAACCAATACTTGAAGACTTTTTTATATGTATATCAATCGTCTGCATGCAAGTGACAGGATGCTTTTAATTTACACGAATAGTTGATATATTTTATGAAGATATTAACTCCTTCCTTATCGAAACTGCTAATTAGTTATTAGCGATAATAATAATAATTTTTTAGTCCTATGAAGATGTCATGTTAGCCTATAAATAAGGCTACATTTAAGCTACTTATAGGTCATCTATTGGCTATTGCTCTACATTGTTCTGCGAGTAGTAAGTAGAACAGTCCAAGAATGTCTAGCAAGTTCCATGAAAATTGTCGTCCACTGGCAAACTTTCGTCCTTCAATATGGAAGGACACTTTCGATCCCATGTCCTCACCTTACTTTGTAAAACTATTCTCTCTCTTTCTTATTTTTATTATACTCTGACGTATATAGACGAAGTAAAACTTAATTCAGCTTGTCTTCTTTTGTGTGTGCATGCAGGAACTTGAATATGATGATCAGTTTGAAGAGCTGAAAGAATAGGTGAAGGAAATGTTAAGTACTGCTGCTTCTACTGATGATCCGGTCAAGGAAGTTATTCTGAGTTATTCTGATCAACTCGATGTGCCGTCTTCATGTGTCACAACACTTTGAGACTGGAGATTGAAAAATGATTTTCTCATATTTTTTAAATGCATTCTGATCTTACTGCTGAGAATGACTATGACTTGTATACTGTTACTCTTGAATTTAGAATTTTCAGACAACACCGTTTCAAAATGTCATGTGATAAGTATATGCATATATATGTAAAAATATGTATGTTTGATACTCTAAAGTTATGATAAAAATAAAAGAGATCAGGGTTGCTACAAATATTATTGTCTAGTCTTGCACGATTTTAATTTTTAATGGAAACAATTAGTTAAATGGATTTAATACAAACATATGATACTAATAAACACATAATGGATATGAATCAGGTATGTCTAACAAATTTCAGGAGTCCGATGGTAAATTTAAGGAAAGTGTAGTCGGCGATGTGAGGGGGATGTTAAGTTTATATGAAGCTACACAATTAAGAGCACGCGAAGAAGATATTTTGGAGGAGGCCTTCACTTTCACAAAGGCTCATCCGAAGAAGATATACTTGGCTCCATGTACAAGCCCTCATCTAGTAAAACACATAACTGAAGCCCTTGAGCAGCCCTTCAACACAGGCGTGCCAAGACTTGAGGAACTCAAATACATATCTTTTTATAAGCATGAAGAATCTAGAAATGACACTCTACTTAAGTTTGCAAAATTTGATTTCAATATTGCACAATTATTGCACGAACAAGAGATGAGCTACCTCACAAGGTACATGTATGTTTTTTTATAAATATATTTTTATAATCAATATTAATTAATTTATTTTAATTTTTAATTTAATTGCAGTTGGTGGAAAGAGTTAAACTTCGCATCAATATACTATTATATGAGAGACAGACTTGTAGAGATTTACTTATGGAGTGTGGCACAACATTATAAGCGTTCTTACTCACATGCTCGGTTGATAGTTATTAAAACTACTATGTTGACATTGGTTATAGATGATACCTATGATGGTTTACTTGATGAACTCCGACTTTTTACAGATGCAATAGTAACGGTTTGTATATATATGTACATTAACTCAGTTATTAATTAATTAATGAAGGAATTATAAAGATACTAAAACATACAATTAGTCATGAAAATTATATGTCTTCATTCACCGGTGGGACATTGATGCCCTTAGTCAATTGCCAAATTATTTAAAACCTTTATATAGGTCTCTTTTGAATCTTTTTTAGGAATTAAACAACGAAGCGACAGAAGGAAGATCTTATAGTCTCATTTACAAAGGAAATGGTAATTAATGTTATTTGTTTAACTAACTTTCTTCCACTTTAATATGCATGCATATACTCTTTGTTGTAATGTCTATATTGTCACCATTAACTTGGTATTTTTGCTGAAAAAATTATTAGGTTAAATAGGTTGTGAGAGCATATTTCGTTGAGGCTCAATGGTTCCACGAAGGTTTTGTGCCATCATTTGATGAGCGCATGAGCAATGCTTTAATCTCAGCTTTTGTGTTCTTCTTCTAGCCGCAACATTTACATGAGTTGGAGAAATTTCAGGAATCCATGCATTTGAGTGGCTGCAGAGTAAACCAAAAGTTATGATATCTTCATTTACAATCCTTCGTCTCATAGCTGACTCGGTAACTCAAAAGGTATATATATATGACTGCTTACTCACGTGAAAGTTCTATGGAATCATTGGTTAAAAATATTACCAACTAAACAAGTATTTTCTCCATTTTCCTAAAATAAAAATACAAATAGCAAATGGAAAACAATAATGAGCAAACACTTAGTTACTATCTTTATGAAATTAAAGCAGGAATAACAGTTTCAAATTAAAATAGAGTTAATATTTTACATAAATTAATCTAATATTTGCAGGATGAGCAAAAGAGGGGACATGTTGCCTCTTGCATTGAATCTTCCATGAAGGAATATGAAACCTCAAGAATGGAAACAGCTGAAAAGTTTAAGATAATGGTTACAAATTTATGGAAGGATATAAATGAAGAATGTATGAGGCCAACAATTATTCCATTGCAACTAATTAATGTAATTGTTAACGTCGCACGAATAGCAGAAGTCTTTTACAAAGAGCTTGATGGTACAACAAATCCAGAGTATGTGAAAGATTACGTTAGAAAGCTGTTCGTTGATCCAATTCCTCTTTAAGAATTGACTACTCGATGGCTGCTATAGATGCAACCTGTTGCATGCTGTTGTTGGTGCTCTTTGTTGTTTTGGGTATTTGGTGCTGGAGTTATGAATTAATTCTATTCCTTTGTCATTTTGTCTTCTTGGATGTTATTGTTCTTTCCTATATTTAATAAATCTCTCTAAACTTAGCTCTTAGAGATTACTTATGTATTTTTTTAACAATTTTTTTAAATGGTACTTTTTTATAACTATTACAAAAAAATAACTCAGTTTGAGCGAGCGTTGAATCTCAATCCTTTCATATCACTTATACAGATTTTACTAATTCAATTAACTAACAATCAAAAGAGATAGGGAAAAAGATATGAAATTCAGTTGCTTAGTTCACTGCTATATATGAAATCGGTTTCCCTTTTTTTATTTTTATCTGAATTGTTCTTTTTAATAGGAAAAGTTAGATTTAAATTTCATTCTGGCTTAAAATCTAATATGAAATAAAATATCAATTACTTATTTTTTAACAAGTGTTTGCTGCGATCCCATATATTACTAAATGAGAAATAGGTAGACTTATTTTTTTTAGAATCAGATCCCTGTAGACCCTGTTTAGTGAAAGCAAGAAGATGACTTTTATATATGTGTGTGTATATTTTAAGATAATTATTTTTATAAGAACAATTGATGCTAAAATATTATTTTGAAAGTAACAGGAAAAAAAAAAACGCTTTGATGTGCAAATTGGTTAGATCAGATCATAAAATGCTAAAATATTCATTTTTTGAATTCTACTTTAATTGAGATCAAGAAAGGGAGAATGTCCGTTACCCCCTTTTTTAACTAATGTCTTATTATTTCTCTATTTTTTTTTAATATTCCATTATCCCTTAAAATTCTGATTTTGCTCTTTAATATTTTAAATATGTTCGATTTTACCATCTTCTAAACTAATTGAACGAAGGGTAAAATTGAAAAAAAAAATTAAGGGGTGATAAGATATTAGAAAAATAAAGAGATAGTGAGGTATTAGTTAAAAAATAGCAAGTAATAGATATTCTCTCATAAAAAAAATGTAAATATGCAGGATTAGATTGGCCATTGTTTATCATTTAAATTGCTATAAAATAAGTGAGATCAGATGTACGTTTCACTTGTATATATTATCATTATTATTATTTAAATATTAAAAAATTCTATAGATCCTAGGTGTTTATATCATTATATGTATTTGGGTGATCTTGATTTTGAAATTGCAAAATAAGGTATTCTTTTTTCTTTAATATTAAAATAATTGTTTGTAAAAATTTTGCAACTACCGCGTGTTGATCAATTTAACTGTTCACTAAACCGAATTCAATTGATGATTTATATATGAATTTCATTTGCATAATTACGGTCATAAAATTGCATACATGTCTTGTTTCGGAAAAAATTTATATCCGTTATGTAAAATTATTTTTCAAAATTTTATAAATATGCATGGAATGATATATTTTCTAGTTATTAACTCCTAGGAAGTGACAATGGATGTAATTTAAGTCTGGCAGTGAAAATCTGCAAAAATGAAATTTGGGTGATAGTCCAAGGAAATAATACCCCAAAAACATATTTGACAATTTTTGGGCAATGGTTCTAAGAATAATACTCTGAACATATACATAGAATGAATTGCTTATATTTTTTTTTAAATAATTTCATTATTATCTTCAATTAGTGTTAATTTTATAAAATAAAATAAGATTAAATAAGAGTTTGAATTATACACGTCCTCAAGGAGTTGTACTGCATGTATGGGTTAAGACTTTGAGTTTGATAAGTAATTTTACTGAAATGATAAAATAAAAACTTAAGCAACATACCATAATTGACTGTAATTCTAATGCTAAACTTAAGAGACCTCTTAAACTCTAATTTTGTCCTATATTATCACATCATGCAAATGTAATATTAATTTTAGGAATATATTATCATATCTTGCAAATTTAATATTAATTTTAAAAATATTCCTTTTGGGAAAACGCGAGATATTGCTAAGTTTTTATAAGATGTGTTAGACACTTCTAATATATCCTTGACTTGAGTTTTTGACTTAAAGTTTAGTTAGATTTAGAGCATTATTATTTTCGAAGATATCTCTAAGTTTTTGTCAATGAACCCTACCAACAACAGTTCAAATTTATATAAAATAAAATAATTGTGAAATTAAAAATTACTAATACTAATGATCATTTGATTTATTTTATTGGGAGATTTGTGTATTTTACTTATTTACGGTTATAAAATAAAACAAAATAACATAAAAATTGACAGCTAAAAATATATTCTTTGACCTTTCCGAAACGATTTCTTCTTTCCCACAATGCTGACAAATTCTTATCTTCTCCTATTCTTTTGCTTAGTACAAACCCATACAAATTTTCATCTTCTACTTGTGCGATCATCAAAACATATCTAAATCTTCTCATAGCAGAAAACTCCTTCTTTCCCTTCTACTAAATCCAGTCTCTTCACCACCACAACACCATCAAAATAAAAAAATTTCAATATTGTTGGTTCTCATCTTGTCCATTTTCCATCGCTCGTGTTCTTTGACTCGCTTTGTTTTGACCAAAGATTAGGTTTTACGGTAGGGGTGTTATAGATATGCTGTTGTAGTTTTATATATTGAAATATTTTAGACTTTGGAAAGGAGCAGTGTTAAAAAATAGATAATCAGGAAGCTAAAATATTTAAAAAGTAAAATTAATCAGCTAACATTTTAAAAAGATTAATAAATTAAATGGTAAATCCATAATTTGTAAATTATAAGGTTAAACTATATATAAATTTACAAAATAAGTTAAAAATATAAATATTATCATAAAAATTTTTAAAATATCGATAATTTGTTTTTACCAGCTTTTGGAGGTAAACGAAGTAGTAATGCAAATATAAGGACTTTCGCTATGGTATTGAGAAGTAAATACAACAACAAATTGAGATTTCTCAGCTTAAGTTGGCCGTGGAGAAAGGGCCTTTGTTTTTCGATTCTGAGTGATTTTAGGCAGGAGACAAATCCGGTAAAAACGTGAAAAGGATAAAAAAAAAATGTCATGAAAAAGCAAAATTATTTTTTATTGGTGTTTTTTAATGAATTAGAACATTATTTTTTTTTCTTATTTTCCTTTGTGCTTATCAAGAAGAAAAATAAGATAAAAAAGCCAACATAAAATGATAAAAAATAATAATATTTTTAACATAAAAGTAAATAAAATATTATTTTTAAAATAAAAATAAACAACGACTGTTAGGATTTGTTATTCTAAGAATTTGTATTTGTCAGCTTTATTAAGAGTGATTTCAAGGTAGATAAATCAAACTAACGGATGATCTCTAACTATTCTAATCACGTTGAGCCCTTATATGAGAAGAATTAATCTTATAGAAGAATAAAAGCATTCTAAAATACTCTTTATTTTACTGTATATAAATCAAGTAACTAATTTAACGAGCGTTAACATGAAAATAAAATTATTATAATTTCCTAACCATCTAAAGTAAATTATTATATACATTTATATACCATATGATCATGCATATAATATTTCTAGTCATGTATTCGTTAAAGAATGTCCGAAAAATTCAACTTTCATGGTCTAAAATTAAAACTTATAAGTTATTTATTATTTTTTAAGTAAAAATACTATATTATTAAAATAAGTGAAAAAGGAAATACAAGAATAACCCAAAAGCATGGACTACAAAAATAGAAGGCCTAGAAACATAATTGAGAATAAAAAACCATAGAATAGATGCAGATGCAGAGTAAAACAGTAAAACCTTTTAAAACTTATAAATTATTTCAGGTTCAGTTTAGCTTACAATGTAAAACTTAACAAATAAACCTTAATCCCAATATGCTAAAAAGGACCATGAATTCTCATTTCCCATTTTTCACTCTATGTTGACTTCGCAGCTTACAGCATCACCGGCTGCCATTGAACCCACTTCAGTTTCTGCCGAAAACTTTACCTTAATGTAATCACAAAACACTTTCATCCAAAGTCTTTGTTGAATCTTCGAACCGGGATTCTGTGAAACCCTAGCATCGACAACAACACTCAAAATAATCTCTTTTCTTAAACTCATATCTGCATCTATGGCACTAATAATCCAAGGGTTAAGTTGCACTGGTGATCCACCTAGGGTTGCATTCATCCATAACTGCTCCCCAATTCCTTGATAAAAAGACGCTATATTTGTTGCCGATATGAATTCGTCCTCGTAAAGCAAGGAAACCCTAATCCCATCGTAAAAGAGGTTTACTCCCTTTTCAGGGCTTTTGACGTAGAAACTAATGTTCCAGTGTGCAGTTAGTTCTCCTGTTGAAAGGCTGAGAGAAGAAAACGGATAGCGATTTGAGCTGGAAATCTGGCGGCCGTATATACAAACCAATTATCACAGAGACAGGTAAAATAATTAAAAGGATTATGAAACCTAAGAATCCACATAAGGAACGGCCGTTGTCTTCTTGCTTATTGCCGGCGGCCGATGGATTAACGTTCCCGCCGTTTTCGGTGGAGGCTTCGATGTTAACAGTGTGAGAATCGTCGTTGGCTGTTTTGGCTGTGTTCTGCCGGGGAGAATTCCCTTTGAACGGTGTAGTTTCTTCTTCATCCTCCATTGCGAAAGAATGCTACAGAAGAATGTTTGAATTACGAATGTCCTCAAGGAGTTGTATTGTATATATCTCTTGCTTCACCACTATTTTATATATATATATATATATATATAGGGAGAGAGAACAGTTAGCAGACATATTTTTTTAAATATATTTTTATATCATTTGTACACTATTAAATCTAAATATATTTAATGGTTAACATTGAATTGAATTGACATAACTATTGTATTTGACATATGCATTAATTACGATATATTTTTTTTATATATTAATTATATAGTGAAATTTAATCTTAACTTTTAAATATGTTTAAATTCGATAGTTTATAAATAACATAAAAATATATTTATATATATATGTATAGATGATCGAATATATACTCCTATGTATTCTAAATTTCTCTTTGAGATGGATGTTGAATTTAACCTTATTACTCCAATTATTATTGAGTGGTAAGAGAGACTTTTTAAAATAATTAAACTCTAAAGTAATCAATGTTAATTACTTTTACCTTCATCCCCTTAGCAAAAGATATTACTTTCGAGGGAGATGATATATGAAAAATTTTAGAGTTTAATTATTTTAAGAACTCTATTTGATTTTGTCATCTTCAATTTAGCATTAAATTTATATTCAACATAATAATTATCTTTCGACATTTAATAATCAACTTACGAGGGTGATGTTATTATCTCTACCCTTATTTTATCCTAATTACAGTTCGCCTATTAAAAGTTGATAATTATAATTTTATCGTCGATAATAAGTAAATTGAATTGAATAATTACCTATCTGTGAAATCGCATTTCTTTCATGCGTCTTAAATTCTTTTATAAATTAAAAATATATTTCTCAGTACATATAATATATAATGAAAAATATTTGAGAAGGAAAAATTGAAGTTATATATATGTATGTATGTATGTATATTATGATTGGGTTTTGTTATAAAAAAAATTTGTTGATAGATATTAGAAAGTTATATTATATTTAAGAAACATGATAGAGATTGTGGTAAGCTTTTCATCTTAATATTTAGAAAATTTTCCTAGAAAATTCTTTATTGAATTATTTGGACTTATGGCTTTGTTTCAAACTAAGTGTATATTTTATATAATTTGTTCATAATTCCCTCGTCAATTAATAACTAAGTAATTAATGTACAAACTGTTGTATTGCATCAGTAAAAAGTTGGAGTTCATCAAGTTGACCATTTGCATCATACGTATCATTTATAGCTGTATGCAATATAAAAATTTTAGTAAATATCAACTGGGCACATGAATAATAAGGGTAGTACTGTTGTGCAATACTCTACAAGTCTCTACAACTCTGTTTCTCATATATTGAATGAAACTGGCAAAACTTATACATTATTTTTCCATTGTAATACATGGTCATATATAGAATACAAGCCAAAAGGAATGCCACAATTGATAGGGCGAATCCTATTAATAGTTGCTATATTACAGGTATACAAACTCATGTAAGGAAGAAAATTAAATTACAGAAGTAATTAAACAATCAATTCATATTTTTCTTATTAACTTTCTCACTCTTAACACTCCACCTCAGGTTGGTGTGTATATACATAAACCTAACTTGTTAACTAGATGATGACTTTTTGTTGAACCAAGAACTTTTGTGAAGAGATTCATTGTTTGTTCATTGGTGGACAAATAAGTTGTTTGAGTAATAATATAGCTTGAAGTTTTTCATGACCAAGATGGCAATCAATCTCAATATGTGCTATGCATTTGTGAAAAATAGCATTTTTCAAGTAATATGAAGGGCTGCTTGATTGACACAATATAACATACCTGTTTGTGGATGCTTTATTTACAAGTCTTTCTATAACTACGTCAACCACATAATCTCACAGAAAGTGGTTACCGTGTATCTATAGTCTGCTTAGCTGAGGAATAGGAAACAGTTGTTTGCTTGTTTGTTCTCCAAGAAATTGGTAATACTCTTAAGTATAATACAACATTCAATAACTGATCATTGGGTATCTCTGCATCGTGCCCAATCTGCATCACTAAGAAATTGAGCTATTTGCTCACAAAATTATGCCATGACCTAGTGTTTGCTTGATGTATCTTAAAACTTAATTTACTACATCTAAGTGTAACACACGTGTTTTGTCCATGAACTGACCTAGCACATGTATTGCGTACAACAAGTCTGGTCGTGTAATAGTTAAGTAAACTAATCGACCAACCAGTCTTTGGTTGAATAATGGTTCCGCCAAAAACTCTTTATCTTAGATCAAATTTTTGTAAGCTCTATTTTATTCAAATTTTTGCTATTTTCGCACCCAAAAACCTATGTCTTCTAGAATATTAAGAGCATACTTTCTTTGAGAATGGTGAATTCCCTTTGGTAAGCGTGCAATCTCCAAGATACTTGGATTTGAAATGATCATTCAGAAATCCTTTGAGCTTTTGAATTTTCTTCAAATTATTCGCAACTAAGATCAAATCATCTACATGCACCGATACAACTATGAAATCTTTCCCTGCAAATTAGAAGGACAATGAACAGCCTGCCTCAACTCGCTAATAATTTGGTTTACATACCTTTGTCTCTCCCTTTTATCCAAAACTAGGAGGGAGATCTATGTATACATCTTTATCAAGATCTTCATGAAAAATTGCGTTGTTTACATCAAGTTGTTAGATATGCCATTTTTATATTACTGCAATCACTATGAAAACGTGAACGGCCACTGGCTTTACAGCAGGAGCGAAAGTTTCTTTGTAATCAATAACTTAAATTAAGTTGTAACCTTTCACAACCAAGGTTGCTTTGTATCTCTTAGCAGAATCATCGGAATTGTACTTGATTCCCATTTACATCCGACAAATTTTTTTGCCAGGAGAGAGGAGAGTCAAAGTTCATGTTCGGTAGCTTTCATGAGCGTCTATTCAATCTTGCGTAACATTTCTCCATTTGTTATGCTGAAATATCTATAAGAAATTATTGGGCTCTATTTAAAGACAGACTAAAGTGGTAAAAGCTCGATGAGGTAGAGACAAACAAGCATAAGATAAAAAAATTACATAAAGGATATAGGCTACCATGGCAAGTAACCGCAACTCATTCCGACGATTGAGACATTTGCGAAGAAAGTCTTTTTTTTTTCCTTTGAAGCAAGGCCTTAGGTTAGGCCAACTTTATTAAGTGAAAAACAGAAACTGGAAGCAATAACAATAAAAAAGGGGGCATGAAAACTTGACCCTTAGCAAACTGAACAAAACCAAAAAAGAAACCAAGTTGGGAAGGGTAAAAAGACTACAAGTCCATTAAAGCAATCTTGGCAGCAGGCTTTAACAGGAAACAGCAGCAGAGAACTTGGCAGCAACGGAAAAACACCAGCACAAAAAAATAAACGGTAGCAAAGTTGGCAGCAACAGAAAAAGCAAACAAATCTAGTAACAACATTGATCGAAATAGCAACATAACAAGACAAAGGTAGAAGCACAATAGCATAGCAACAAAATCCAAGCAGAGCAGTAGAATGCCCATCAAAATTTAAGAAAAGCAGAAGCAAGGAAATCCATTAGCATCATGAAAGAGGAGGCTGCCAATTTGAGGTGGATAAGAGGATCACCATTGAAAGCTGTCACAATGCAATCCCAAATTTGCCAAAGCATCAGCCACAACATCAGTTTCCCGAAAAGTATGAAAGTAACGAAAATTCATAATGGAAATATAATGGCAGCAATTAGACCACTTGGTTTGAAGCACCCACGGAGGACGGAGAGAAGCAATCATAAGGAGTCTAATGACCAAAATAGAATCACTCTAGCCAAATGTGATACCATCCCTTTTCATAAGTTAATTTGATAGCTAAGATAACTGTCATGAACTTAATGAAGTAGGCCGTTGGATGTCCCAAGATAAACCATAATCAGCGAGATATTCTCCCCAACAACTACGAGTCCTAGTTGAGTGAGAAGATGCATTGTCCAATAACTTCATTGGTATTAATGTCTGGTAGAACAGTGGCTAAATTTGGAGCAGGTATGGAGTCATTATTGACAGTTGGTAGTATAAGTACAACATTTGGAGCAAAAGGAAGGTAAAACTGAAGAATTTGATGGATTGTGTTGATTAGAGAAGAGACATTGATTCTATGGAAGATCAAATCACGAGATGTAAAAATTCTACAATTTTCAATTTCATATACTGTATATCTTCTTTTTTTCATGGAGATAACTAATGAATATGCATTGAGTAGCACGAGCAACAAATTTTGATGGTTTTTGTGCATGTGTGAAAGCAAAACACAAACAGCAAAAGACTCACAAATGAGCATAAAAGGGTTAAGTTCTGAATAACATCTTATATGGTGATTTTCCGAATAAGATGACTGTATGTATTCTAGTAGTTAAATATGTGACTGTTAGAATAGCTTCAGCCCAAAAGCTAATTGGCTTGAAAAGGGAGCACGTGTGCTATATTATGTAACAGGAGCCAAAGAACCATTTGGCAGTTAGGTAGTTTGATTTTCTATTGAACCATAAGAGGTGAAGTAAGATAGAGAACAAACTATGTGGTCCGTAGCTTCACTATCTATGATCCATGGAATGCATTTCAAAAATGATGAAAGGCATATAAAGTTACATGATAAATTTGTCATAGTAGAGCTACCTACATAATGTACCATAGGCATTGGTTTGTTAGTATTATTTAGGGTTCAAGTAGTTATTTCCACTACTCTTGAGTAAAGGAAATCTGATTGAAGATTCCTTGCAATATGTTGATTTCTTATTAGCACTAGGTCTTCAATTTTCTTTTCGACTTCAATGATATGAAGGAAATCAATGAATATGGTAACACTTTTTAATTGTACGGCCCACCCATGCATAGTGATTGCATTTTGGCCGTTAAGTTTTTCATCCATTTTCTCTATGTCTGTGTACTCCTAAGGCAACTGCAGCAGCTTCTGGTGCAATATTATAATTTGTTGATGTTCATCGTGAAGAACCAACAGTACACCCTCGTTCACATTTGGAAGTGGATCCATCAATAAAATCTAACTACGAGTTGATGAGTATGATTCATTTAGACCCATAAGAAACTTGATGGTTTTCTCACTCTATTGCTATTTAAGAACTTCTTTCATCGAGCCACAAGAACAAAATGAAATTTGAACTTAGCTATAGATATGTCTAGAGATATGGTATCTTGCACTAGGTTATGAATGTCTCATTGAATTTGAAAAATGCATTGACTATTTGCTTGTGAAAACCATTCCTTTAAATTTGCCTAATTCGCAAGTTTGCAATAAATCACACTTGGTGAGATTTGTTTAATTCGATATAGAGTTAAATAGCCATGATTTAATCATATCATTGCTGTGGTTTCATTGTTGCAATTCAGTAGCTGAGACATCTTTGGACATTTTGATGGATCCATCAATAAACCTGATTTTATTCTTGGCACAATGCCATAATCACTTTACAACTTCATGTATTGTAATTGTTTACAGTTAAAGGCTGTGATACTAATATCACTCGCCGGTGATCTGACCGGTGGAGGAATGATGGGTTACTTGGATCACGATGACTCTTGCGTGACGAAGAGTTTTTCTTTGCTTTCCATGGACTGATGGTTAACAAAAATTGAATTATGAAAAAAAAAATGAGATATATGAAATTGTTCGAATGAGCAATGAGTTTGGTATTTGATAAATGAGATATAGAGATATAGAATGTTTAGCAACCCTTATCTCTTTTATGGGTTAATACCATTTAGGTTCTTAAGGTTTGGTTAATTAGTCTAATTAGTCTTACTAGTTTCGAAAATGTTCATAAAAATTCTAATTTACTATAAAATGACAACTATATTCTTTGTTTAATAGTAATTAGTTAAAAAGACTCATTTGAACTCTTAACAAAAATAAATATTAAAATAATAATAAGTATTATTTTATAACACATTTATGATTAAGTATATATTAATACATTATAAATAAAATATAATAATTCTAAGAACTAACTATTGTAATATTTTTTTCTTTATAAATTAATATTTATTTATGATTTATATTATTTATTCTTTAATATTTAATTAATATTGAATTCATAATATATTCTAAATAAATAAATTTATTTTGTTGTTATTATATATTAATAAATATTTAATTATTAATGTATTATAAAAAATGTACATACTATTATTTTAATATTTATTTTTGTTTAGAGTTACAATATTTTTTTCGTCAATTACTATTAGACAAAGGGTATATGTATTTTTTAATTCATAGCTTGTAAATTGTAATAATTATAAGATATTTATAACTCACATCACATACATATATAGCATCGAAACAATCCTAAAAACTAAGATAATAAAAAGAAATATTTATTGATACGATCAAAAGAATTAGTCGATGTATTATTTACCTTAAAGTGATGAGGGATATATCTTAAATCTCTCAATATTTTTTAAGGGATATTTTTGGACTCTGAAGTAATTGGTTTTCGTAAATTATTATTAAGAGATAAATAACACATTTAACACTTAATTAAAATATTTACTTACAACTTCTTATGCCAATCTATTTCCTACATCATGTCGTAGAACGTACAAAAACATTCGTAATCACTCTTCTCGAACTCATTAACCCAAATTAGTCTCTAATTTGTCACATAATCTAACACAAACATTCTTCTCCATTGTAAATATTTTATGACATCAAGTTTCATTCTCTTTTAATACTTTAACTAAATATCAACTCTTCTGAAAAATTTATAAAAGTTTATTTATGAATATATGTTTCATAATACATAATATGCAATAGCATTGAGAAAAGTGCACAAAATACTATCAAACTCCTCTTCATCATCTAGAATGTCTATGTCATAAAATGAACATGTAATTATCATTTTGTACATGTACATAAAGAATAGTAAATTGCATGTAAAATAATAAAGGCCAAATTTAAAAATATTAAAGATTATTCTTCAATGTCATAATCAAACAAAAACTACCACTAAAAATATTACCACCAGTACTAGATGCAAAAAAAAAAAAAAAAATAATAACATGATGATTAGAATTGTCAATAATGCATGTGTTCAAAGTAAAGCCACCTAATCATGATTCTAGGTTAGTTGGTAGTAGCAAATATCTCCCTTTTTTCTTTGATCATACAAAATTGAATTGCAAATAACCATAACTTATTTAAAATCTCTATTTTAGGAATAGCTTCAAATTTGTACATCACTTCATAATTAGTACAACATTTTTATTTTTTTTCTAGAATTTTTAATATCATAAAACTCATTTTCAATTACTTTAATAAAACGATCAATTTGTTGTGTTATTCTTATTACACGTTCTCTCTTCCCCTTCCTAAATAAATTGTATTACATTTTTTTTTTAACTTTCATATCTTGTTCGACTACTCCTTTTCTCTTTCTTTGTCCAGTACCTTCTTAATGATATGTGTATTGAACTTGCATGTCCCTGTCAGAATCATTATTATCTTTACGTGAAATTACATCTTTATTAGATTTTTTACGGACATCATATAAAGCTAACTAGATGAGGGTGGGCAAGCACTTTGCCAATATCCATAATATTCATAAACATCTTGTCCAACCTTTTCTTCCAATATTCAAAATCAATTCCATCCTTAATTTCTGAACTTCCTCGCATTTGAACATATCTACATGTATTTTTATCATATTTAAATGAGTTTTAAATGTATTAAACAATAATGATATTAAAAATATAATTATCATATACACACCTGTAATTTACTTTGCCACCGTTCCTCAAATGCATTAGTAGTTTTATTCTCGAAATTCCATCCTAAACCAATTTCCTTCCTGTAAGTTGCTTTCATAATTTTCAATCATTCTTCAACAAATCCCACATTTTTTCAATTGGCATTTATTATACTCTTTTGCAATTACCTTATTAAAAATTTTTTCCATCTAGTTTTAGTAAAATGATTTGTGGGATGATGTCCTACCTCTATCTCCACAATACACAAGTTACCAAAAATAGATATATACCATTTGGCGGCCATCCCATAGAGCCTTGCCTCATAGTCCATTACTAGTTTCAATGTCATTGAAAAATTTTTTGTTTGTTTTCCATCTATATTATTATAAACAAATTTGAATACAAATATATTTTTAAATTATCATGGAAGTTTTATTTGCAATATAAAATATTGAAAATATAAATTTAATACAACACACACTAAACATGTTACTAAAGTGGTCAATTAAGATAAAATAAAAAGAATCACGTGTATATATCCTAGGCTAATTTTGGTCCATTTACATCTAGTACTAGTACTAGCACTACCAGGCCACACCTGAAATTTTATATCCTAATGTCTCAGCTCTATGGCTTCAATTTAATGGGCATCTTTATCTTTCTTTTCTTCGAAATACCCTTATTATTATACGAGAACAAAGGTGAAGGTAAACACATGTACTCTACTACATAAAGGCTACATAAAGGCGCATCTTTAATAAATAATATTGATCAAAAAGATTCTTCGAGACAGTGCTTTTCCATCAAAAAAAGTTCATTCATAAACCGTTGATAGCAATCGCTCGTCGTTGGTCCTTAATAGAAGCCTTATCTGTTACAACTCGATGATATGTATTTGATTATCGTGAAACAATGATAGATATTATTTCTGTCATGCATTTATCAAGAATTTATGATATAATTTTATTACAAAATGCCCAATTTTTTGCATTCCGGTTGTCAATTTTCCTGTTTTTTCTATTTTTAATCTGATTTTTTTTGTTTCTCCCCCTTTTTTTAAATTTTTCATTGTTTATTATTATTTTCAATATTTGCCAGGCATAAAAAGTAATAAATTGTTAAAAATAGCATCATAATAAAAAATTTTATTCATGGAACATAATTAAAATTAACAATATTCTCATATAATTATTTCAAAAGTATAAACATATGAAAATTCCACCAAAATAATTACATTAAATATCATTTTCTTTAATTTCTTAAATATTACCCCACAAAAGAACCACAACCAAATGTTCAAATAATAAAGACATCTCAACATCCTCTCATTACAAAGCAAAGCACAAAGTTAATTCACATCTATTACAAAAATGCATAGTTAATCATAGCTCATTTGTAAAATGTAATACAAAAGGTGAGCTCACTAAAATACAAATGCAAATGCGATTAAATTAAATGTTAAAAGCGCACTACTTTTTTTCTAAGGAATGAACCAAATGAAAAAATTATTGTTTAAGAAAAAAACCTTATTGGGAAATTTGTAGTAGTACCCAATATTTCAATGCAGCAAAATCACAAGCTCTTGCAGCTTTTTCTTCTTTGTCATAGCGTCCTATTTAAAATTAAAAGCATAAAGCATAAGAATCTTTCACAAAAAATAAATAATAATAATTGAAAGCGTTCCAAAAAAATTTAATTATTTCTAAAAATTAAAAAGTAGTAAAAAGGGTATTTTGGTTTTAACAAGTTTCATTTCTTAATTAAAGTTGAAATTCATAATCATTTTAGGGTTAGTTTTGGGTTTTTGTAATTTCAAATGGGTATATCTAGTATTATATTATCAAATCTTTTCTTCTCAAAATTTGGTATTGAGTGAGGTGACCTTGTTAAAAATAATTCTAAAAGAATTTTACCTAACACCTAAATTGACTTTTAACCACCCAAAATCACTTTTGTCCCACCAATAATAATCCAAATGAGCTCTTAGTATAATACAAGGATTAAATATTCATTTAGGTAAATGAAAAATTTATTGTCGTTTTATATAATGTCACAAAATAATCTATAATGACAAAATTATTATTTTTATCATAAAATATTATAATAGTATCATTATACGATATGAATGGTAATTCGAGTAGAGAATTGTATTTTAAACAATGAAAAATAAATAGAGAAAAAAGTTATAAAAAGAAAAGAAGAATTTTTTGGATTTAATATTTTTTATTTAGTTAAAGTGGAAATTTAATTAATTTTTTTATGAAAATACAATATATAATAGTCTTTTTGACAAAGTGATGGGGTTGCCAAAAAGTTTTTTAAGATCCCACTAAATACTATCGTGAATTATTTAATATTATACTTTTTACAAATAATTATTTCTGACTTACAAGATTCGTCATCATGATGCACCAAATTATAAAATCAGTAGTTTATTAATTTATTTTTTTTATCAAACACAAATTTAACAATAAATTTATTTATTTTTTCATTGTAGTCTCAAACAGGGTTTAAGCACCTGTACAAGGAGCTATATGCAAATTTCTAAATCATAACACATGATATCAATTAGATGGTTTAGATCACCATTATTGACTTTAACGATGGCTAAATTTTTAGGTCACCTAAAACAATAATATTTATGAATTAAATGATAGCGATTTATAAATTATAATCGATTATTTTAAAAAATAAAAAATTAACTTTCTCAAATGTACTACCATAAAAATGTATCATAGTTCACTTAAAAATTTATCTTCCAATCAGAAATATCAATTATAAATACCACATCACATCAACATATTATTTGAAAGTTTAATATTACTAAATCAAAATTTAAAATACATTTAGGCAATTCAATTGAGTTGTCGTCGTAAACTTTTTCATCTCACAGTGATCATGAGCTCCCTATATTAATAGGCTTTCTGTGAGGCTTCGATTAGTGCAAGGTTGTCATCTATATACAATATGGCATTGCACGCACTTATTCCCTCGAACTCCCAACAATTCGTTGTAGTTTCCTCGTCGAAATTTTTGCCAAAAATAAGGAATTATCCCTTTGTTTCCTTATTGAATTGGAAAAATAGCTCAAAGTCACATTCACAAGCGTGTGTAGCGAAAGCCAATAAAAAAATTCAACGTCCACGGGCAGATTTCCCCCCCACGCCATGGAAAGATGCTGATGTTTTCACTTCTAATCGTTTACCTCCATCAGTAAGTAGCTGAAACAATGTGATTAATTTACTATACGATTTGCTATATGTTGTGGCTTTTCTGCTTTCAGGAACTGGAATCATGTGAGAAGCAAATCAGAGAATTGAAAGAAATTGTAAAAGAAATGTTAACTGCTTCTACAAGTGATGTGGTAGAGAAAGTTTGTCTGATCGACTCAATATGTCGCCTTGGTCTGTCATATCACTTTGAGACTGAGATTGAACAACAATTAAGCCATATTTTTGAAGTACAGCCTAACCTTGTTGATGGGAAAGATTACGACCTTTACACTGTTGCTCTTCTATTTCGACTTTTCAGACAACACGGTTACAAAATATCTTGCGGTAAGTAAGCTAGCTTTTCTATAGTTAATTAAAGCCATGCACACAAACATTGATGATCTTTGGAGAAAGTAAATTAATAATACGCTGAAAGTAGTACAATAATTAGTAATATCATACTATATGTGATTCTAGACAACATAGTTAACATGAATACTGATAATATTTACTGAATTGTGAATCAGACGTGTTTAACAAATTTAAGGACGATAATGGCAATTTCAAAGAAATTTTAACTAGCGATTTAAGGGGCATATTAAGTTTGTATGAAGCAGCCTATCTGAGAACACACAAAGAAAAAATATTCTTGATGAGGCTCTTGCTTTTGCGAAAATTCATTTAAAGTCGTTGGCTGCCAAATCAAGTCTTCATCTTGCAAAATATATAATGAAATCCTTGGAAATGCCCTCACACAAAGGATTGGAAAGATACGAGACGCGAGAATACATTTCCTTCTACGAAGCAGAAGAATCCAAAAATGAAACTCTACTCTTGTTTGCGAAGTTGGACTTTAACAGTGTACAATTATTGCACCAGCAAGAGTTATGTGAAAGCATGAGGTAAATTGTCTAACATGTATGCAATTGCTAACTAGAAATTTTACACTTAAAACATATTTGTATGCTTCTGCGTGCACCTATGCAGGTGGTGGAAGAAGTTAAACTTGTTATCAAAGCTTTCTTATGCGAGAGACAGAATTGTGGAGATATACTTCTTCGTACAAACATTATATTTTGAGCCATGTTACTCACATGCGCGGTTGATGTGCACTAAAATTGTGATGATGCTTTCAGTTTTGGATGACACCTACGATGCATATGGTACATTTGATGAGCTTCAAAGTTTTACAGATGCACTTCAAAGGTTATATACATCTTTATCTACTTGTTCTCTTTTCTTATTTTTCCTTGCAGTACAAAAATGCTATAACAATTAAATATTATATCTATTTGTGACGATTTGCTTTATTTTATATCTCAAATTTTGGTCTAATATCTAACTGAACCCGGCCATGAGATAAAAAGTATTAAACCCGCTTTCGATCATGAATATTTTTGGGCTTTTTTTATTAAATTACAATAAAATTTACAAATTAAATCGTTTGTTTCTTCTTTTATTATATCTAATCAATATAAAAAGATAAAAATATTTTAAAAATATAAAATAAAAATATGTATAAGTGTATAATAGATTTGATTTTATATTTTGTTTATAGAATATATTTAAGCATGATTTGATATTTGTCGATAAAAATCGGGTAAAATGTAATTCTCTTTCATACCAATTTTCCGCATATAATCTTTTAGTTCGTATGTCAATAAATATCTAACTTGTTAATATATTTCTTAGGTGGGAGTTTAGTGCCATTGATCAGTTTCAATTACCAGATTATTTGAAAGTTCTCTGTACTACCCTTTTGAATCTATTTGATGAACTAAATCATGAAATGATGTGTAAGAAAGGAAGATCTTATGGCGTTTCTCATACAAAGGATGCGGTAACATTTTTTATTTATTTATTTTATTTTTGAATATATTATATATATAGTTAATTTACTAAAATGCGTGCTAATTTGTTCAATTCATAAAATCTCTTAAACGTTGGAAATGTTTAAATTCTTTTCCTGTAATAAAAGATTTTTGATATTTGTTATTTTGGGCTAATAATTAGTTAAAAGAGATGGCTGGAGCCTGCCTTGTTGAAGCCAAGTGGTTGCATGAAGGTTATGTGCCAAGATTCGATGAGTATATGAATAATGCAGTCTTCACTGCTGGATGTATGTCAAATACAGCAGCAGCATTTATTGGAATGAAAGAAATTGGAGGGTTCAACCCCTTTGATTGGCTCCAAAGTAATCCTAAAATTGTTAGAGCTGCATATACTGTTGGTCGTCTCCTCGATGATATCATGTCAAATGAGGTAAAGTTAGAACTAATGCTAGAAATACAAACTCTCTATATAAATTATATTAACAACCACTAATGTTATATGCTATCGTCTAATTCATGAAACGTATCTAATATTTGAAGTTCGAGCAAGAAAGAGGACATGTTGTCTCAGGCGTGGAATGCTACATGAAGCAACACGGCTGCTCAAGAAATGAGGCGATCCAAAAGTTAAAGGAAATCTGTGAAAATGCTTGGAATGCTATGAATGAAGAATGCATGAGACCTACAGTTATTCCAATCCAATTCCTCAGTCGTGTTGTTAACCTTGCACGCTTATCAGAAGCCCTTTATTGCAAGGGAGATGGATACACGAAATCGGAGTTTCTCAGCGATTACATCAGCAAATTATTCATTGATAAAATACCTATGTGATAAAGATTTTGGGCAACTTATTTTGTTTTCAATTGTTCTACCAATGCAATTTTTTCTGGCTTTGTGGATATTGTATCGAGTTCTTCCTTTGTCTAAGGAGTTCTTTGTGTGTGGGATCCCTTAATTTTTTTTCAACTTTTTTTAATATTAAAAAAAATAAAATAAAAACTTAGCCGTGCTTTCAATTTGTGAATTTACATTATTTAATTTATGTCCTTGCACTAACAATTTAAAATCACTAACAAGGACAAGAACTATTTTTTTTTTTTATCAAAGAAATCCTTCAAACGAGAAAGAGAAGTAAAAGAAAAATAAAACTGTAAACTAGTCGTCTTCTCTTCCTTTTGGCGAATTTTTTTTACTTTTCTCCCCGTAAATTTCAAAAGAAGAATTAATAATCAATTTTTACGAACAAACTTTTTATTACTATATAAGATGGGAGGAACTATGTCGAAATAGGTAAAAAAGATTAATAGATTAATAGTATCAAAAAGCAAATCGAATAATTTCTTATAAAAAAAGGAATCAAAATCAGATTGAATAAATTAAGATTCCGACCAAAACCATGCACTCCAATTCGGTCCAATTTTTTAAATTTTAATTTTTTTTGCTCATCCTAACACAAAGAACTAGTACAACAGGTTTCAACAACCTTCACTCTACAGATCAAATGCACATCTCTTGCAATGAGCAAAATTGGTGTTTCAATGTTGATAATTTAGGGTGTAAAACCCTACTGTGCCTCTCATAAAAGCAACATATGTAACATTCTTTGACCAGTTGCTGTATTAGAAATAATATAAAATCTTTTTGATGTAAAATTCTAAGTCTGAAAACATAAAACTAGGAAACACCTTATCCCAATAATAATTAATATTAGTTTCATCACATGTTGTCAAAGACCAAAGTCATTATATATGCTACTAAGGTATGAATATTCGCCAAAGAAAAATCGATCATGCTGTGGAGGAAAATCCCGACATGAGAATTCTATATAACCTAACAATATTT
Organism: Azadirachta indica; assembly: GCA_022749755.1. Classification (NCBI taxonomy): domain Eukaryota; kingdom Viridiplantae; phylum Streptophyta; class Magnoliopsida; order Sapindales; family Meliaceae; genus Azadirachta; species Azadirachta indica. Next base: position 1,128,878 of record CM040452.1, on the reverse strand, counting down.
TCTTAAAGAGGTCAATAAGGAATACTTAATAACTGTCACTTATTAGCTGAGTCATAGTGGGTAATAAAAACTCAAAAAAAGGGGCACTGCAAAAACCCATTCCTTAAGGTTAATGGTTATTTTAAGCATGGATAAATAAGACTTTTTAGATAGGAAAAAAATATGTAAAAAAAAAATGGCCAGTTTCTTCAATTTATTCATTCATGCTTCTCGATTATTTTTTATCAGAAAATACTATTGACTTAGGTATCGAAGAGTTTTTGCCGAAAAATCCACACTCCTTATCATCCTTTCTTTTTGTACATGTATCAAAAGAAGGAAAAATTACATGTTAAATACTGATATCCAAAAATCGGTATCAACAGAATTGCCATTTGGAATAATTTTTATTCTTAAGTTTAACTGTGCACATTCCAGCATCACCAGCTGCCATTGAACCCGCTTCACTTTCTGCCAAATACTTTACCTTAACATTATCACAAAACACTTCCATTCAGATTCTTTCTTGAGAAATCGAATCAGGATTCTATGAAACCCTAGCGTGGACAAAAGAACTCTAGATAACCTCTTTTCTTAAACTGCTTTTAGGGTTGCATTCATCCATAGCGTTGTGTCTCCGAAGGAATAGCATTGACAACATCATCTTTATTATGTCATAACGATGAAACTCTAATGAATTGTTACACTGAAAGATGCCACTTGGTATTAATTAACAATTGATATGGCACGAAATTGTGGAAGAATGCTTCACTATATATGTACACAAACTTTATAATATGTGAAAAATATAGCATGGAATAAGTTGATGAGGTAAGTCCAAATTGTCGCATGTTAAATTAATTTTTGTACGCCCATTACTTCTTTTGATGACACATACCTACACAAATAATTCTAATGGAAATAATAGTAATAAAAATAAAAGTACAAAGTGATATAAAAAATATATATATTTTTTTTAAATATTTTATTTTTTATTTTAAGGTTAATTTCAAATTTTTTGCAATTTTAAATGAGTAATTAAATATTTTAGATTTCAGCAGTTTATTTACGACGAAAGTGAATTTGTCGAAGAAATGGGAATGATTCAAATAACTCCAACCGTCCATTTTTTTAAAACATAAATATATTATAATAGAACAAGTAGAGACAGGAAAATTTTGAAATAATTGATGCTGACGTGAATGAAAGAATTGGGCGGCAACAAAGTATTCTTTATTAAATAAATACAGAAATAAAAGACAACAACCAAATGTTTTGGTCAAGTGGTGAGTCAGCATCTTATCCTAGTAGATCTAATCCCGTAAATTACGTTCAAATTTTGGACAACACCAAAATTAAAATATAATTAATTGAAGTCACGCGCTCTCTAAGATAAGTTTAATTAATTTTCATGTTTTATGTAATACTAATAGTATTATAAAGTCGTAAATGTCTGCATAACCACATGCTTTTGTGTTTTTATAATTCCTCGCAAATTGAGGATTGATACGAATAAATAAATAAAATTGCAACTACTTCCATTGAATAAACAAGGGGACAGTGTACTTTACCCCTAAATTTTGGAAAAAAAATAATTTAGTTTATAAATTTTTAATAAATTAAGATACTCCCTTAAATTTTAAAGATATGTTAAGATACTTTTTTAACATACTATTTTTACTTCAAATTAATTATTTTATCTCCAAACTATTAAAAAATATATAAAATAATTATAATATCCTTATTTTTATTTTATAATAACTAATATAATTATTCTAATATTTAGATTTAAAAGTAATAATAATATTTTTTGATCTTAATTATTTTTCTCCTTCCAAATATTCTCTCAAATTTTTTGACAATATTAATTATATATAATTTTAAAATAGATGAGTTATTTAAAATAGTCTTATTTTTAAAATAATGTATAATTAATTATTTTCATAAATATTCAATCAATACTAAAAATTATGATAATAATAATATTCTTATTTTATTTAAAAAATATCAATTATTCTTATGTTTATATTATAAAATATACATAACTTTTAAAATAAAACTATTTTAAATAAATGATGTATTTTAAAAATTATATATAATTAATATCTGAAAAAATTTGATATTGAATTTGGGAGGACAAAAATAATCAAAGGTTAAAATATTTTTAATACTTTTAAATTTAAATATTATAATAAAATTATATTGGTTATTACAAAATAAAAATAAGAATACTATGATTATTTTATATATTTTTAATAATAGAAGGGTAAAATAGTTAATTTTAAGTAAAACTATTAGTTTTAGAAGAATATCTTAACAAAATCTTTAAATTTACACGATTATATAAATTCCATATTTAACTGTATATCTCCTACTGATATTTAAATTTTGCTAATATCTATGGATGCTAATTTTTATTATACTTTAAACCCTAAACTGTAAACCTAATATTTCATTATCCACAGTCGTTTAACAAATATTTTATTAGCTTTGACATTATTTATGTTAAGAGAAAATTTTATTTTTTGAAGATAATATCTGTTGTACACTTGTGAGTCAACTGTCAATTTACATAAATAATTTTATGAAAAGACAAAAAATTATTTTTCTCTTATTTTTTCCTCTTTCTTCTTTCTTTATTAAATAAAAGAAAAATATCAATTTCATCCTTAATGTATTTCAATATTACCATTTACATCTCCATTGTTTCAAAATTATATCTTTAATCCCTGCCGTTATAACATGGCTGTAAAATGTTAGTATATTTTTTCATTTAACACATTTGCCCATAACTATATTAAATTTGTATTAGGTTTAAACTCATGCAGAGAAAAATAAAAAAATAAACTTCTTTTTATTAAGACTATAACTGTTTTTATTTTTAATTTTTTATTTTAACAAATAATTATTGAACAATATTTTTAGAATATAAAAACTTACAAAAAAAATTCATAATCAGGTTTTATAAAACGTCTTATTTATAAATGGTTTTTTTACAAGAAATTTAGATTTATTATTTTATTTTTATTTAATTTTATTGTATAAATTAAAAAAAAAAACTCAAAAGAAATAAACTTATTTTGATTTTATTATTTTATTTTTATTTAATTTTATTTAAAAAACTAAAAGGAAATAAACTTATTAAGATTTTATTATTTTTATTTGATCTTATTTTAAAATTTTTAAAAATGAAAAGAAATAAATTTATTTATATTTCATTATCCATCTTTATATTTGATTTTATTTTAAAAATTTTAAAAATAAAAATAAATAAATTTATTATATTATGAATTAAATTTTTTATTCTTAGTAATATTTTAATTTGAAATTACTTTTTGTTAAATAATTTTATTCTTAATATTTGTTTGAGCTTTTCAGAATTGATATTTATTTAATTTTATTTTTTCACAAGTTGGTGACATCATCATTATCACTATATATAGGGACAATAAGGTCATTTGCATTAAAAAATTGAATTTCTAAGATTAGTGTTATATCAGTAGGGACTAAATGTGTAATTTTGAAACAGTAAGGATGTAAGTGATAATATCAAAATACATATTACGGATAAAAGGGTATTTTCTCTTAAATAAATAAAGAAATAAAAGACAGCAAAACAAATGTTTTGGTTAAGTGGTGAGTCAGCATCTTATCATATAGATCTAATCCCATAAATTATGTTCAAATTTAGGACAACACCAAAAGTAAATTATAATTAATGGAATTCACATGCTCTCTAATATAAATTTATTTAATTTTCTTGTTTTACGTAATACTAATAATATTATAAAGTCGTAAAGTCTAGATAACAACATGTTTGTGGTTTTTTTTCCCTGAAAATTGAGGATCCTATGAATAATTAAATAAAATTGTAACTACTTCCATTAAATAAATAAGAGATGCCTTTCATTTTCTTTAAATATACTAAAAATACAGCTCAATAAAATGTATTATACATGTAATTTTAATTAGTGCACGATACCCAATATAAAAATTCTTACTGATCTCAATTAGCGTATATATCTTCTTAATTTATAAAATTTAAAAAAAATCGAATTTTTATGCTATTTATTTTAATTTTTAATATTTTATTAGTCAACAAAATCTTTAATTTACACTATTATATAAAACACATATTTAAGTGTATATTTCCAGTGATATTTATTTTGGCTAATATATATGGACACCCATTTTCGCTATTGCTAATTTTACTATTAAGTTTTAGGGAGATTTCTTTATTTTTCTGTTTTTTAACCTAATATCTTATTATTTTTTGTTATTTGACAAATATACTATTAGCCTTGATATTATTTATGTCAAACGAAAAACTTACTTTTTGAAGATAATAACTATTATACACTTGCATGCCAGTTATCAATTTACATAAATACTCTTGCTAAAACAAAAAAATTATTTTTCTTTCTTCTTCTCTTTCTTCTTTCTCCACAACCAAACACTCCAAATTAATTTTCCTCCTTCCTTCTCTTTGTGCATCACCATTTTTCTCTACACCTAAAGACTGCAAACTATTTTAAAGTTTTTTTTTCCTATTTTTATTTTTTAATTTTTACTTTTTCATTACTTGAAAACAAAAAGCATATTAAGTATATTTTAAAAATATTTTTGACACGCATTTAATAATAATAGCATGTCATTATTCACATATCAAATTACTTAATTACTCTAAAAAAATAACAATATTCAATAATGAAACTAACATCAGAGGTGATGAGATATTTATCAAATAATAAAAGGTAATAAAATATTATGTCAAACAATAGAGGATATCAAACATTCTCCCTTTAACTATTTTCGTACTAGTCACCCTTAAAAGTCATAAAGAATTCAACAATTCAAATATTATTATCAAAATAGCTAATACACATTTATTATATTAAGCAATCTCTAAGATAAGATGTAGACAGTTATTAATATTAATAAATGAAAGGAGTACAGAGACAGCCCGATACAAGTGAAACAACAACGCTTAGAAATTTATTAAAAGGACATCATTTGCTGTTATGTGATAAACCATAAGTGGTAGTTCCAACAAGGATTATGCAATTCCACTAACCAAACATGACATTACCTGGTGTTATGTGCATAAACATTAGAAAATTTAGACCACAGTTTTTGCTTTAGGGATTACTGAACAGATGAAGGATGATAAGGAATGGGAATGATGCATAGATTGTTTTTTCTTCGGACTGTGATACCAAAAGCCTCGGTCATGTCCAAGTCTTCATTCTTCATTCCAGTGGGGAGTTTCCAATCAAAATGGTGCAATAACATTGCGAGTGGAAGCTCTATACTGGCGTTGGCAAATGTCATTCCAGGGCATATCCTCCTACCGGCACCAAATGGGATATATTCAAAATTAAGACCCTTAAAATCGAAGGAGCAATCAAGGAATCTCTCTGGAATAAAACTCTCAGGTTCACTCCAATATTTTGGATCCCTTGCTATCGCCCATGCATTAATAATGATGTTGGCTTTGGTGGGTATGTCGAATTCATTAATTTTACATCTTTCTCTACATTCTCTTGGAAATAACAAAGGTGCAGGAGTATGCAATCGTAGAGTCTCTTTGATAACTAGCTTCAAGAATTGCATTTCATCAACGGCCATTTCATTAAAGACTTCTCTTACCTCAGCCTGTGCCTTTTTCAGATCTCTTGGATTTTTCATCATTTCGGATAGTGCCCATCTAGGGTCGTGGCAGACGTCTCGCTACCAGCGGCAAAAATTTCCTAAAACAATATTTATGGGTTCAAGTTAAATCATTTATATAAACAAGTACGGTGTTTCTGACAAGGTCATATTTGAGGAAAAGGATCTAATTATTGAATCCAAAATTTACACTATTCATCGATGATAAAGTAGGTTTGCATATGTAGCTCAACCATTTCTATTGAATTTTGATGTAACTTCTAAAACAGTTAGAATATTTAGTATGATTTTAAGAAAAGGAAAAGTTCAAATTTTACTTGAATTCTAAAATCAGAGGTCCAAAGTTCTTTGAATTTAAAAGTCAATTTGTAACTTTTTGCTTAATAATAAAAGTAAATTTCTTTTTTTGATGTGAACATAATTAAAAAAAAAAAAAGAACTCCCTAAGTCTTCCAGTTGGAATTTAATTCTTAGAGTAGATTGATCTAATTTGAAAGTAATAAAACAAATAACTTAATATATCACTCAATCGATGATGCAATTAGAATGGATTTGACCCAATATTTTATTGATCTAATAGTGTTGAACTCTAAGTAAAATACCAAAAAGTAGTAGAAGAAAAAGAAAATACTTACAAAGATTACCGCTTTGATATTTTCAGTAGTTAAGGGAAATTCAAGATTACCCCGCTCTTGAACACTCAACAGAACATCTACTATATCTTCATCTTTATCAGTCTGCAGTCTGCCTTACGCTTCTTATGTTCATCAATAATATTCGAAATTATTTTGTCAGCTTGTTGATGCATTTTCTGTACTCGAGACTTGATTCCAGTTATTGAATCAAGAAATTTGATCGACGGAAACAGGTCTGCAACATTAGCACCAACAGTTAATTTGACAACTTCGTTCATGGCGGATATGAATGTTTCTTGATCTTTGCATTTGTTGCCAAAGGCTGCTTTTGAAGTGATATCACACTATAACGAGAACAATTTATCAGTAAGGTTAATCACTGATCCTGATTTTGAAGCAATCCAAGTAATGAGATTCGACACCTCTTGTTCTCTTACTGATCGAAAAGACTGGACCTTTTTCGTGCTTAAAACCTCCATTACAGTGAGTTTTTGTAGTTGTCTCCATTGGTCGCCGTACGGAGAGAAGGCCATACCACTGGAGTTATACGTTATGACTTTTGCTGCTAGAGTTTGAACCCTTGATGCAAAGATAATATCATGAGTAGTCATTATTTCTTTAGCAAATTCTGGTGATGAAACAACAATAGTAGGAAGTACTCCGACCTGTAAATACATCAGGGGTCCATACTTGTTCGCCAAGTTTCTTAGTTGATGATGAGGGAGTGACCCAACAAGCTGATGCAAGTTTCCAATGATAGGTAATTTCCATGGCCCTGGGGGTAGATTTAGAGATCTCTCACCGCCGTTGAATGTCTTCCCTATTTTCAGAACCATGAAAACAAAAAGGAGAAAGGTAACAAGCATTGGGAAGGAGCTGGATAATACCAACTCCATGAGAGAAAGAGAACTGTAGATTAGTGAAGGAAAGTTGGGGCTCGTAAATTACAAATGAATTAATCTCTATTATATATTCTATTGAACATGTGTAAATAGATATTATTATTTTCTCGTTCATATTTAGAGATTTTTCCATTTTTAATTATAGAATTGATAGAGATTTTGGTTTATCATACTTGTGGTCAAGTCCATTGCTTTGTCGTTTCATCCGTATATATAAGGTCATTTTCTGATGTCGGTTTATAATAATTGTGGTCAAGTCCACAACATTAGGTATTGTCGGTTTATAATAACTATTATTATTTTAAATATATTAATATAGTATTTGTTTGATGCATCATATTTATCATGTGCATAAACACTTTAATAATTTTGATGAGTCGTGCCTCTAATAAAGGGATGCATTTTTCATATTACCTTTGACACACATACACTCACCTATACACCTATTTTTCAAATTTGTCTACTTTTTTAAAAAAAAATTAGTATTATTATTTTTTTTTTATATTATTTTAGATTTCTTTTTTTATATTAAATATTAATTTTTTTTTTATTAAACTGCATATGTTGGTCACCAATTCATTTAGAGATCTTTTTAAACAAAATAAGGTCCACTGGCAGCAGATCAAATCAAATCTTTGGATAGAAAAGCAATCTGAATTTTCTCATTCATATTTAGAGATTTTTTTTTTTAATTAAAGAATTGATAGAGATTTTGGTTTATAACAATTGTGGGCAAGTCCAGTGCTTTGTCCTTTCGCCTTAATTTGATTCTGATAGGGTTGTTTTCTGATGTCGCTTATAGTAATTGTGGTCAAGTCCACAACATTGGGTATTATATTAAATTAAAGAAAAAAGGGGTGATTGTCTTAGGATTTGGCTTGCATAATCCGATCTACGACTTAATTAGGTATTGTATACAACGACTATCACCAACCTGGCAGCTGGATACTTATACTACGTGATACCTTAAAATATGGGATTGCAGCACTTATTTCCTCAAAACACAAAAAAAATGATTTTTTTTTTTCCATTCAAAATTACATTTAGATAGTTTAGATAAATTTAAACAAAAGCGTTTTCCAGGAAATCAAACGAGTCCTCATTGTTCCATATGCACTATCATTAAAAATTATCACAATTCACTTAAAAATTTATCATCTAATCACATATATCACTTGTAAATAGCACATCGCATCAAATATTATTTAAAAGGTTTAATATTTTCCAAATTAAAATTTAAAATACATACGTACAAGCAATTCAATTGAATAATCCTATTAAACTTTTTCATCTCACAGTGATCATGAGATCCCTCTATCAATAGGCTTTCTGTGGGGCTTCGATTAGTACGAGAAGTTATTCCCTCAAACTCCCAACAATTCATTGTAGTTTCCTCAGCAAAACTTGGCCCAAAAATGAGGACTTATCGCGCTGCTTCTTTATTGAATTAGAAAAATAGCTCAAAGTTACACTTACAAACATGAAATTTGACTGCAATTGGTTTTAGTTCAGTCGCAAAAGCATCGTTTGGGGCTAATTTTTTCATCCACAAATAAGGTTTTTTTCTTGTAGTGACAATTACTTAAATACACTAAAATATTTTTCTTTAAGGAATTATGTAACAGGGTCTTTGGCTGTTTTATCATCTATAGAATCTGCTGTGGTTGAGGATTCAAGTATGAATTTGAATCTTCGTCAATCAATTCCTTTTTCATACTTCGAGGGACCTAAAAGCAGTAAGGATAGACTATATTAGCTATTCCATCCACCAAGGAAGAGTGAAAATGGAGCTCCCATGGCCTTTCATTCGTGACTTGGCTGTCCCAGAAGTGGGTTACCACTATTTATTTGATCCTTGGCTGTCCCACTTTGACTCGCTTCTGCTATGGATCCCGACTGGGACTACTCAATCAATCTGTCACTAAGTCACTTCCTGCCGTGCCCTTTACCTTTAACCGGGATGGTTTAGCCAACTTTACTTATCTTGGTAGTTGTGGCCGTGGACCAACAGCCCTCTGCCCGGCAGGCAACTTCTTTGCAACTATGGGTTATGCAGTCCTTGCTGTGCCAGCAATAGGAAATCCTTATAAAACCATAACTCTCCAATTCGGTATGTAGAACCGGAATGCAAGTTGTGATAGTTTGATTCCCGGCAAATGAGAAGTTTCTACGCTTTACCCCTCCCACACAGGGGCGACTGGCTGGGGAAAGAATCAGAAGCAATAATTATAGTCTCGACACAGCCTATTTCGAGACTGGGATGAAGAGATGAAAGATTTTCATTTAAGTTTCATATAGTCTTTCAAACGTCTACCGCACTCACTCCTTTCGGCTCCTACTCGAAACTTCTTCCTCGGCTCGGGTTTTCACAAAAATAAGAGAAAATATCGGTTCAATTTTCAAGGGAGTGCTCCCGCCCTTTTCCTCTTTAACCCCTTGCTTTTATGGAAACAATTTATGGAAAAGATTCAAAGATTGACAGAAAATTAATCATATCATAATTTTGCAATTATATTTTTCATTTAAAAATGTGTTTCTTAGTCAGTAGTCACATGGGTAGCAGTATTTCATTCTCTTACATGCATATAAATCTGATCTCTAATTAATGTAATGTAAAAGGATAAACGCAATGGAAGAGAATACAAAAGCAGCTTAAATACCAATATTAATTTTAAAATCAGTACATTTTATATATATATATATATATATTAATGATATCTTTATATATTTTTTATATTATTCATAAACCGTTAGATTTGAACACTTTCAATAATTAAAGATTGTATATAAGATTGTATATCATATATATGTATATTAAGTAAACTCTATTATACAACTATATATATATATTTACATATATATAACAATTACTCCATGTCCTCTGTAACACAGGAATATTAAACTTTACATATTTTTATTTATTTATACTTCTACGTGAAAGGAAACGACGACTATAATATAATACTGGAATGGATTACGGCCGACAGACTTAATTGTATGTCGCCCCATATTTTTAAGAACAACCAAGCCTTGCTTCGTTATTATTGATTATTACTGATTGGGTAGATTTTAATTGAGTAGTTAGGTTAAATAATTTTATACACGGATTATTTGTAATAAACTATTATTATTTTAACTATATTAATATGATATTAGTTTGATGCATCGTATGTAACGGGAGTTATAAGAAATAAAGCATAAAAATTAAACTTTAATAATTTTGATGAGTCGTACCTCTAATAAAGGATGCACATTCATATTAAACCTTCGGCACACACATGCTCTCACCTACACATATATTTTTTTAAATTTGTCTGCTTTAAAGAAGAATTTATTTTAATTATATTATTTTTTATATTATTACGGATTTCATTTTTATATTAAGCATTATAATTTTTTTTATTAAACTTTATATGTCAGTCATCAATTCATGTGGAGATTTTTTAACTAAAATATTCGATTCTTATTATATATTATCTAAGTTGTAAGTTCTTCTATTCAAATTTTTAAGTCTAAATAATTAGGCTTTAAACTAAATAATAAGGTCTATTGGCAAAATCTAATCAAATCTATTGCTAGAATTGCAATATTTTCTCATTCATATTTAGAGATTTTTCTTTTCCTAATCAAATCTATCATGATAGAGACTGTGGTAAGCTTTTCATCTTAATGTCGGTTTATAATAATTGTGGTGAAGGCCACAACATTATGTATTATATTAAATTAGAAAAAATATCAAAGAAAAAGGGGTCATTGTATTGAGGTTTTGGCTTGTATAATCCGACCTACGAATTAATTATATTAATTAGAAAAAGCGGGTCATTAGATTACTAAGATATTTTAGTATTACCAAGTTTTATTTTTCAATTAAAGTTGATATTTAATAATTATTTTAGAATTAATTTTTAATTTTTGTAATGTTAAATGGTAAATTATATTACCAACTTTTTTCCTACTCAATTTATCATAGAGTAAGGTGATTTTGCTAATAATAATTATAAAAAAATTTGACAAATACTTAAATGGATTTTTAAATGTTCAAAATCACTTTTGTCTCTTTTAATAGTAATCCTAAATGAGCAGTTAGTATAATATAAAGAATAAATGTTCTTTTAAGTAAATTGATAAGTTTCTTGTCTTTTTTTTCTTTACTATCTCTAAATAATTTATAATGACAAAATAATTATCTTTAACATAAAGTATTATAATACTAGTATTGTACGATATCAATGGTAATTGGAGTAGGAGAATTTAGTTTTTAGCAATGAAAAATAAATAGAGGAAAAAAGTTATAAAAAGAAAAGAAGAATCTTGTTCAGATTCCAATGATTTGGTATTTAATTAAAGTTGAAATTCAATAAATTTTTTTATGGAAATATAGTATATAATTGTCTTTTTGATAAAGTGATGGAGTTACAATATTTTAAAAATCAACATTAAATGCCATCGTGAATCGTTCAATAAGTTGTTTTTACAAATATTTTCTTCTTACTTATAAATCCTACTATTAAAATGTACTAAATTATAAATAAGTAGCTTAGTTTTTTTATCAAACACAAATTTAAGAACAAATTATTTATTTATTTTTCAATCATAATCTGAAACGGGTTTAATCACTGTTAGCGCGGAGCCACAAGCCAACTTCTAATTCAGAACACATGATATCAATTAGCTGGTTTAGACCACCAATACAATATTGACTTCAGCGTTGGTTAAAACATTATAGGTGACCCCAAACAATGATACTAATTATGAATTAAATGATAACAAGTAAAAACTATAATAAATTATGTTAAGAAATAAAAAAATTTAGTGTCTCATATATACTACCATTAAAAAGAATCACAGTTCAGTGAAAAATTTATCGTCCAATCACAGATATCACCGGCAAAAATCACATAACATCAAAATATTATTTAAAAGGTTTAATTTACTGAATTAAAATTCAAGAAACAATTACGTAATTCAATTGAATAATCCTATTAAACTTTGTCACCTCACAGTGATCATTTACCTTAATCAGTAAGTAGCTGAAACAATATTATTAATTCTTTAATTACTATATGGTTTGCTGTATGTTGTCGCTTTAAATTTTTCGCTCTCAGGAACTGGAATCATGTGAGAAGCAAATTAGAGAATTGAAAGAAAAGCTGAAAGAAATGTTAATTGCTTCTACAAGCGGTGGTAGAGAAAGTTTGTTTGATCGACTAAATATGCCACCTTGGTCTGTCATATCATTTTGAGACTGAGATTGAAGAATAACCAAGTCATATTTTTGAAGGACAGACTAACCTTGTTAATGGGAAGGATTACGACCTTTACACTGTTGTTGTTCTATTTCGAGTTTGCAGACAACATGGTTACAAAATGTCTTGTGGTAAGTATGCTAGCTTTTTTAGTACGTTGAAAGTAGTACAATAATTAGTAATATAATGCTAGACAACATATTTAATACGAGTACTGATAATCTATACTGAATTGTGAATCAGATGTGTTTAAAAATTTAAGGACGATGATGGCGATTTTAAGGAAATTTAACCAACGATGTAAGTGGCGTATTAAGTTTGTATGAAGCAGGCTATCTGAGAATACACAAGGAAGATATTCTTGAGAAGGCTCCTGCTTTGGCAAAAAGCTCATTTAAAGTCTTCGGCTGCCAAATCAAGCCCTCATCTTGCAAAATATATAATGAAATCTTTCGAAATGTCTTCACACTAAGAATTGGAAAGATATGAGACATGCCGGTATCTTTCCAGAAATGAAACCAGGCTTCACAAAACTCTACTCTTGTTTGCAAAGTTAGATTTTAAGGCGTACAATCATTGTACCAACAAGAGTTGTGTGAAAGCATGAGGTAAATGGTATATCAATTTACGTTGTTAATTTGCTAGAATTTTATCTAATATTGTCAAAAATAATACAATAATATTTTTAAAATAAAAAATTATTTTTTATAATCTATAAAATTATATTTATAGTATATAAAATTATAGCACTTAACCCTTTAACCTCCCATTTCCTCCTTTCCACTTTTTTTTTTTAATTATTTTAAATGATTTTTTTTAAGTTAGTCATTAATTATGGGTGTGTTAAACTGATGAAATCTCTTAGGATGTTGGGAAGTTCTTGGATTCATCTATAGTAATAAAGGATTTTGATATTTTTGTTTTTGGTAATAATTAGTTTATAGAGATGGGTAGAGTCTACCTTGGCGAAGGCAAGTGGTTGCATCAAGGCTATGTGCCAACATGTGATGAGTATATGAATACTAAAGTATTCACTGCTGGATGTACGTCAAATACAGCAGCATCATTTATAAGAATGAAAGAAATTGGAGGCCTCAACCCCTTTGATGGTTCCAAACTAAACCTAAAGTCGTTTCAGCTGCATATAGTATTGGCTGTCTTCTTAATGATGTCATGTCAAATGGGGGTGGGAGTGTGTGAGAGTGTTTTGATGGTTTAACTTAAATTTGATTAAAAATTTAAGATAGAATTTTAACTATTTTTATTTGTAACAAGTAAAGTTTGTACTTATATTTCTTTTACTTATATTAATTATTTGTTTGATTATTTTTTTAACAGAATATAATAAAAACAATATAATTTTAATTTTAAATAGATATATTAAATAAAAGGTTATACATATTTTATTTAAGAATTATGTTGTAGAGAAATTTTACACAAGTTACATGTTAGGCTCTAATTCGTTGGATGCTTGCATAGACCTTGAAGTATGCTAGATGGACTTTGATACTACTGCACCTTCTAAATCTATGTTAAGTTTTCACACTTTTTTTGAGTTGCAAAGAGTTAATTCCATTAAGTCCCTTAAATTTTACTTCGTAATTAGAGAGTTGTGATATTGTAAACTTATAAGACTGAATGGGTTTTGACTAGAAGGACCCATTATTGCTATTGTTGCTTTTATAATATCAATATGACACGAAATTCAAAGAATACAAGTAATAAGGTTAAGTAGCAACAACTATAAAGTCATATGGATATCATAAAACCTTGTTGTTGGAGGTATATAATATATCAGTTTGTGACTTGACAAATCCACAGTTGCAAGAAATGTGTTTTTGGATTCTAAAGCCAATCGGGTTAGTGCCTATTATGCAAAGAGCACATGAGGGGGTTTAGGTAATGCCTAAGGTCAATTTTTATGGCAAACGATGGCTAGAAAATGAGGATTACGAGAGGATCACTAGTTGGTTGCCAAAGAGAGGAAGATGTTGCCTTAAGACCATGGTTTCAAGGGTTCTAGGATGATGTTTTATGCTACCTTGAACATGGAATAATACCTTCTTATATTGTGTGTGATGTGTAATTGTAGTGGAATATAACTATTTATATAATTCTAATTTTAATGCAAATTATCTTCTTAAGACAAGTTTTTGTCTAAAAGTTATTGTAATTTAATCTTAACTAAAAGATATGTATAAAGATTTATGTTTGTAATAAAATACTTATTTTAATTAGTCTAAAATTAATTAAAATAAAATTTTAGGCCTAAAATAGACTCTAAAACTTTAGGCTTTGTGTTTCTTATAATAATCCTAATAAAATAATATATCTTGTGAGTTTATATTCTCTCTATATGAGCTAAAGTAAGGTCATTATATTGATTTCAGTCAAAATTAAATTTGCTCTTACCTTTTATAACACGACCCACAATGTGAGTTACAAAGACTGGTTTCAATCCATTTGTGCCTTTTTATATTATACCTTTTCTGAACAAAATGACGTAGTTTAGGTTTAAACTTAGGCCTAAGGTCAATTTTAAGTCTTAACAAACTCTTATAATTATTATATATTAAACTATTATCAAGAGAAAATAGAAATAAAAAGATTTTAAGAGCATTTTAGCGTATCATTTTATTCAAATTCATAATTAATATTTTAATTTAAATAATTATATTTTTTATCTAAAGTTTTTCAAAATCATAAAATAAAATAATTTTTTTTAACATTTTAGTCTCTAATATATGGGGGAGGTAATTTTGTATGGAACACAATACGATTATTCGATATAAATTTGATGCATCAAATAGATTCAAATTTGAAAAATTTAAAATAAAACCATAATGATGTCGTAACATGGTTAATATCGTGTCATACTTGCGTTTGATTTTTTAACTCGTTTATTCATTTAAAATATAATTAATTAAACGAATAATCATATTTAAATAGATAATCATATCTAAATGAATATATTTTAATAAAATAAAGAGTAATATAATAAAATTTTATTTATATCAAATAGTTTTATAGTATAAGAATCTAATTATTATATATATAATAATTGAAAAAATGCGTAATAGTATAATATTTTAGATATCTTAATGATAATTAATACTCTTATATAAGTCATAACCGCAAAACTAAAACACAAATTTTCGTTTCCAACTTCCACCAGCCGACCGAACCTCTCCCACTGCAATACACTCTCCCACTTCGTTCACTTTCTCCTCTACGATTGCATCTTCATCGCGCTGCTTTTGCCGCTGCTAATTCTTCCTCCTCATGTGACAAGCGACATTAACAGTTATTACTTGTTAAATTACTTAAATTTTTTAAATTAAGTGTTATTATTTTTATTTAATTATTTTAACTAGGTTTCAATCTTATTGTATTGTCTAATATATTGTTTATTTAATTAATTAAATATTAATTATTCTAGTAAAAGTTAGGATCAATAAACAATTTTATTCCAATAATATGCTAATTTATTGTTTATTTAATTAATTAAATTTTAAGTTATTCTAATATATTGTTCATTTTATTATTATTGTATTAAAAATTGAGATCAATAAATAATTCGAATTTAATAATATGCTAAATAGCATTATGACCTAATAAGTTAATGCATATAGTTCGTATTTTAAGCATAAAATTATTTTAGTTAATTTTCAGTATATATATGATTTAGAATATTATCAATATAAATATTTCATCCCAAATAATTGTATTCAAAAGACTCAATTAGAATTTTATTTGGATGAACCGCAAGTAAATAGAATTGTAAATTTAGGATGTAGTAAACTTTTGGAAAGTGAATAAGTATTAATATCATGTGCTTGCTTTCATGGCACGTTATGTCTTGAACATTCCTCTAATGTTGCATCTAAATCAAGTTTTAGTATTGGTGGTTGAGTACTTAATCAATTCGAAATGTGCTTAAGCTAAAGATAGTGAAAGTGTTAGTTTGCACAAGAAATTGATTGTTTAGGGAAATGGTAATTAAATTTTTCATATAATTGGTTTAATTTTTTTGGTTTATAATATTTATAATTTAATTTGTTATTGTTACAAAAAGCACTAGTGCCAAATGGATGACCTTACTAAAGGCATAATAAACTTGAACATCACAAGTATTCCATTTTTAAAAAATAGTACAATTTGAGTTTGTATAAATTCGATGGTGTTTATATTGTTATTTATGAGAACCTAATTCATCCCCCTCCCCCCAAGTGCTTGAACCCAGGCAAGCATTTTGCCACAAAAATGATCTAACGATATGCACAAAATTGTTGACTGATTTTTTTGGTTCAGCTAGACTGGGTTGGACCAAGTTAGATTGAGACGGTCTGGATTTGACTCAAATAAAATAGTTTTCTGAAAGGCCTAAAAATTTTATATTTTAATTCATTTTCAAGGTTTCAAAACCTTGCAATTTAATCCTCTTAAAACTTATGGCACTTTTTATATATTCAAAATATTCACATCAAAACCATATAGCTGTATGAATTTTTTAAAAACCTGAAAAATAAATTTAAATTTTTAAGTACAAATCACAATCAGTACGAAAATACATTACTAATAAGATTCATCTAATGTGTGTCCATTTAATTCTTCAAATGTTCTCTTCCATTTGCTCTTAGAACTTCTAATTTTGCTCTTCATGAATACCTTAATTTTAGATGTCCTTTTGAATCTTCATAATTGCATTCTAATTCTTCATAAAAAAATATCATAGCAAATACTATAAGAAAAATTAACTTAATCAAAGATATTAATATTTGTTTTTACCAAAACAATGACTTATGAGCTGCAGGACTAATAATTTATTACTTGTTAAAATTGAGAATTGAGTTTATGTTGCTACTATTTAAAAGAATAATCATGTCTAAATAAATTGTGTTTATATAAGAGGTCAATTTTAGATTTTAAAAAATCGAAACAAATAGTAAATAAATCGTATCTATATTACACAAATAATAAATGAATTGTATTCATATTAATTCAAATATAATTCGTTTATCCAAGTTATCACATCTACTAATATCATGTTAGTAGTTGGAACTAAATTATTCATTACGATAAATTTACATCATATTTTATTATTTTACTAAGTTTAGGGACTAAATTGAAAATACTTTAACAGCTAAAATTAATATTTTCAAGTCAAGTAGAATATCTTCCTATTTTACAAAACTCAAAAGTCATGTGTATAAATAAAAATATCCCTATTTAAAAAAATATTTTGAATAAGATAGTTATAATAAATTATAATATATGAATTAAATTTTGTATTATAAGATAATAGAATTAATAATTAGATACATATTTATATTTTATTAAATAATTTAATTAATTTTAATTAAAAAATAAAAAATTTACCATTTTTCTTTATAATAAATATAATACGTATGTATATTTTGTATTTATATTAATTGAGTTTGATAATTTTTAAGAAAATATAATGAATAATATATAATTTTTTTAAATAAATTAGAAAAATAAAATGGAAAAAATATTTCATTTAATTTTTTTATATAACTACTACATCAATAAAAAAATAAAATAAGAGGGTTAATAATATTTTAATATATAGGTTTGCCCCAAATCATTACTAGCAACTTTTTATAATAATTTTCTTTTCTAAAGTTTATTAAAATAACAAATTAAAACAATAGCTTTTGATTTTATCATTTTAATTTTTAGTATGTCGTGAATAATGGAAAGATAACATAGACTCAAGTCTGACTCAAATCAATATGATGATTTTGGTTTAGCCCACTTGGAGGCAACTTAAACCCAAAAAATTTATTATATGATTAGATTAATATACAAGAAACACAAAAGTCAAAAAAAGACTTTAAAATCCATTTTTATACTCAAAACCTCATTTTAATTAATTTTGAATTAATTAAAATAAATATTTTTTTTAAAATACAAATCTTTAAACATCTCTTTTATTTAGAATTAAATTACATATAATTTTATTCCTATACAAAGAACAAATATTTGTTTTAGAAAGATAATTAGGATTATATAAGTTAAATTATGTTCCACTACAAATACACATCAGACACTATCTAAAGAGACATTATTTCATGTTCAAGGTATCTTTAGAACATCATCCTAAAATATTAGAATCCTTAAATCACGATCTTGAGATAGCAACTTAACGACATTGGTCTCCTTTTTTTGACAAATATAAAAACATAGTATAAGTGATGTATAGTAGTACATAAAACTTTAATTTAGCTTAAAAATCTTATAGAAGAAATATGAGGCACGCATTTATTAATTATTAAAACGACAATTTATCATACAAATATTTGAGTCCATAAATTAAATTAATTCGCAAATAAATAAGAATTTTGACTTTTAGCCGCTATATGAATTTTTTTCCTTTTGAAATATTAAATTTGTAAATATTCTAAAAGCAAACATATAAAAAGTATAGTAAATAAGTAAATAAAACATTAAAAATTTAATTACAATTTATTGATATTATAATACATATCATATTATATTTAATATTTGTTCTAGTTTCTATGACATCTAACATAAGTCATCAATAATATGTTTTTTTAAATATTAATTGATGTATTATTGATTTTTAATAATGATTTCTTAATACTGATTTTTTCTGAAAATATGACATTCAACTCTAATGTTGCAACTACAAATAATCTTGTAATTTTAGCGGCAAGTAACCATAATTGAAAATGATAGTTGCTCTAACGTTTTCGATTAATACATGTATATTAATTTTAGATCAATTTTGACCACTACTAGTATTCGGTTAGAAATATGATTTTATTTTCAAAAATGAAATAAAGCCATCAAAATTATTATAATATCTTTTACCGCAAATTTCAATAATTTTAACAGCCAAAAATGATATTGGCACCAATAATTTTAGGTAAAGTATCCGAATTATCGGAATTATTATAAAAGATCTTTTCCTAATTTCTTTTTTTATATAAGTTGCCGACGAAAAAGAGAAAAAGCTAAAGGGATGATATTAAGTAAAAAAATATAATATAAAGAAAAAAGCTCCCAACGTATGTTATGTATGAAAGAGAAACCAAAAGGAAATTCAAAAAATTGCGCATGTGTGACTTGACTTATCTGTTCAATCATAAAAGAAACCAAATTTATACTATAAATAAATAAATAAAAGAAATCAAATTTGCGTAACCCAGCGAGCAACAAATCAACCAGAAACACATAACAGAAATAGCAGCAAATCGTCTTTCCAAAATTATCATTTATTAATTTATTTAGTCATAAAAGAAACCAAATAAATTATATATATTGATTATTTTATTCACTCAAATGAATGTCAATCATTCCGTTGATTAACTTAAAAATTTTCTAACTATTGTTTTATTAAAGTTATCATAATTATTGTTATTATCGGCTTTATTTTTTATTACTTTAATCATTAAATTTTAGTTAATAAAAAATTACTATTTATGAGTGAAAAAAAATGTGTTAAAAAATAGGGTAATAAATTGAAGTCGATATAATACAATAAGAGTTGTACTGTTACTACTACTAAATTATAGTGACAAGTAATACACTGACATGATAGAATATTTAAGATTTCTTTTTTTTTTTTCTTAAATTTTATTCTCACTTTTTTGTTAAAAAAATTTCTTTTTTCTAGGTTGCTAGGCTGGTAGAGGGAATCATTGATATGACCAATCATTTAAGGGTTTGTTGTTAATTTAATGTTATGTTACGGTTTATAATAATATTACTTAAATCCTAAAATTAAAATACTGATTTGATTTAAGTCAGTGTTATATATTTAAGTTATCCAACATTATTTTGTACTATAAATAAAAATATGTAGACACCGTTAACTTCAAAAAATTAGAAATTATGTACAATATTTTATACAAATAAAAATTTTCTAGTAATATAAAAGAATACAAAATATGTACATGCCTTCTAGCATATAAAAACTTCAAAGTATGTAGACATCGTTAACTGTCGGAAAAAATTAGACATTATTTTTACAGAAATATTTAGTGTTTTTAAAAAATTTTTGAAACCAAATGAATCCAAAATATGTATATGAACAAACAATTTTTATTGGAAACACTTCTTTAATGAATTCTTTGGGAACCTCTATAGTAAATGGAATGTACAGAATTGTGATACAAAATCAGATCATAATTTTAGAAAGACCAAAAAAAAAAAAAAAGAAAAAATACTCAATTACTTGCTTGCATGAGAAGGATATAAGATTCCTTCAAAGAGAGTGAATAAAGTCTTTGGAAGAAGACCATAAAAATTGTAATTTTTTTTTTTTTTTAGGAAATAAAAAATGTAACTTTGAATCTCCTAAAATCATATCCATATTTTATTATGCTTCAACCGAGAAAAGAAATTAGAAGAGATTCTACTTCACATGCAATGCTTTGTATTTCAATTTTATAACCATTTGGTTGGTGGGTGTTTTATTATTATTTTTTTTTCCTTAAAAAAATATTTTGTCAAAATTTTTGATATTTTTGTTTTTTAAATAATTAATTGATGTTGCAAATTCAGGTTAGAATTGAGATCTTTCGGTTTATACTGTACTGGTCAAAACAGCCATAATGCAACATGAAAGAAATAATTTTTAGCATGGGCTATTATACTTTATCTCTAGATTTAAGGGGAAAAGTAATATATTCCTGAGTTCTTAATAAATTTAAATACCCTTAACTTTTATAAAAATGTTAAGATATTTCCCTGACACTAATAATATCAATTTAAATTGATTATTTTATCTTTTGGATATTAAAAATACATAAAATAATCATATTATTCTTATTTTTATCTTGTAATAATCAATAGAATTTTATCTAATATTTAAATTTTAAAGTATTAAAAATATTTTAACCTTTAATTAAAATTGTCTTTTCCTAATTTGGTATCAAAATTTTTTAATATATTAATTACATATAATTTTTAAAATAAATCATTTATTCAAAATAATTTTATTTTAAAAAGTATGCATATTTTATAATATTAAAATAAGAATAATTAATATTTTTAAAATAAAATAATATTATTATTATCATAATTTTTAGTATTGTCAAATATTTATGAAAATAATTAATTATATATTATTTTTAAAATAAGACTATTTAAATAACTTATCTATTTTAAAATTATGTATAATTAATATTTTCAAAAAATTTGAGAGTATATTTAAAAGGAGAAAAATAATTAAGGATCAAAATATTATTATTACTTTTAAATTTAAATACTAGAATAAAATTATATTGGTTATTATAAAATAAAAATAAGGATAATATAATTATAATATTTTTATAATAGTTAGAGGATAAAATATCAATTTAAAGTAAAAATAATAGTGTTAGGGAATATCTTAACATATTCTTAAAAGTAAATAGTGTATTTTGGTTTATTAAAAACTTAGGAGGTAAAATACTTTTCTCCCAAAAGCTAGGGGTTAAAGTACAATATCTCCCTTTTAATGTAAAAGCAATTCCATGTTTTTTTGCCTAAATTCATGCATTAAAATAATCTTACTTTTACTAAGTAAGCGATGTTAATTAACCACCTAAGCATAATTATTAAAAAAATAATATAATAAAAATTTATATACATAGGATTTGCATATTTAAAGAAATATTTTATAATATATTGTAATCATCATTTATTTGTTTTTTATCCATGTATATATATATATATATTGTCTTGCTCATAATTTTTTTTTCATTTTATCTCAAGAGTGGGTGAAAAAAATTGAAATCTAAAAAAATTGAATCGAACTGGACAAAAATTGACTAGTTCAGTCTAATTTTAAATTTCATTTGATCTGGTTTCGGTTCTTCTTTCTAAAAACTAAAAATTTCGGTCTCGTTTCAGTTCTACTTATTATTGAACGATTGATTATATCATTTTGGTGGGTTCTTATTAATGTGATAACAATATTTTTCTAATACATCTTAATTATTTTTTAATCAGGCATGTTTATCAAAAGATCTCGTGGATTTATTTGTTCAAGCCTAAAACTCGTTCGTCTCGACTTCGAATAACAGAGTTCTTATATTTTGATTGAGAGATGCTGAAGTTTGCTTGTAAAACAAATAAGGTCAGAGAGATAGCCAGTTTGCTTGGCGTATACACTTTGATGCTTAAGTCAGATGGTTTGCTTAGGAGGGAAAAGAGAATTTAGCAGCGTTTTTGCTAAGATTCAATATACGTACCTTCCCTTCTTGAAGCTGGGGTTTTATAGATGTAGAGGGTAACTGTCTTTAACTATTTTTCTAACTATGTTTCGCGTTCTCCCCGTTATTGAAGGTGGGGAAGATGAGTGGTTATTGGGAAGAGAGTATGACAAAATTTTTGTTACCCATGTCAAGCCAGGTTGGGTGATATTTTATCCTTGACTTGACTCAACTATCCTTATCATGGCAGTTATAATGGATTTTGCTGACTTGAATGTGTTATCCAATTTCAGGAGATTATCGAACCCAACCACACACTGTCAAGGGTCTAGCATATTTGTGTTCAGGTACTTTTCCTAACATTAGCCCCCCAAGTCTTTAGTTAAAGGTTGTTTTAGTAGAGACTATCTAATTAATTTTTATCCTAAGCACGGGGTTGTGCTTCCTCTCTTCCAAGCTTGAGCATGTCGTTTATCATTCGAAAAGGTGGACGGTTGCACAATTTTTTAGGAAACGTGCTTCGTCGAGAAATATTCGGCAGTTACCCTTTCTATGGCTGCCTTTTAGTTATTTTAGAATTGGACCACTTGGCATTGCATTATTGGGCCATTCTTCCAGTCGCTGCATAGGCAATTGCCTTGCATTTAAAACCATTGACATGGATCATCTGGACTCTTGATTTCGGATGGCTTAAATTAGTTAGACTAGGGTATAAATGCAAGAGGTTCCTCTCGTCTCTTATTTTTCGACTGTCCTTTTCTTGCAAACGACTCTTTTGCTGCACATACGCTGATTCCGACTCCTTAAGCTTCCTTCAACCTTGTTCAAGCCACTTTTTTCGTCGAAAACTCCTTATAATCAATAAGCCTTTCTCTCATTTTCTTGTTTGCTCTCATTTACATTTCTGGGTTATTTGGTCGTGTTTATTTATTCTTGCTGGGTTTTGTTTTTGTGAAATAGTGTAACTGTTTTGTAAGGCCTTTATAAGTGATTCATTTTGTGAGTGCTTGCAAGGTTTAATTTGTATATTAGGGTATAAAAAGTGTTTGTGTAAATGCTTGTAAATGCATACTGTAGCCCGGTAGGATTCTATCCTGCTTTGTTCCCGACCTAAGTTGAGCTCAAGTTTAGCACTTTAGGCTCTCCCTATAGTAACTTGAACTATTTGCATGGCTTTAGATTCGATGAATCACATCAACATTTCTTCATCATCCTCATCTAGCGAGTCTAGTACGGATTATGAGACTTAGAATAGGCTTTCCCTTTTTGTTAGGCACGACTACCTGATGATTTACGACGAAATTCTCTTTAAGGTAATAGCCCCCTAAGAACAGTTTACCCTATCTTTAGGGCTAAGTCTCCCGAGTTTGGACACAATTTCCTCGAGGCTAGTCGGTCTGAGATTATTGTCGTTTTTAATAGCTCTTTTAATGACGTGCAGGGAACATAGACCTTCAAGGAGCTAGAGCTGGAGATCAAGATGTTCTCCTAGAACTAGGTAGCACTATAGGTAGATTGGCCTCTTTTGCTAAGGATAAGGCCTTTTTAGGTCAGGCAGTAAAGCCTGGGAACGTTGACGCACTTAGGGAATCTTCCTCTAGTGTAAGGGATGACAATGAGAGCTTTGAGGATGATATCCTTAGTGCTGATTCTGAAACAACTGAGATTGAAGATATTGGAAACATCCCTGACCCTGTCAGATAATTTATACCGTATAAGGCAGATTGGTTTATTTCATCCGTAACCCATGCTGACCTCAAAGCTTATAGAAGAATGTACCAGATTCCTGATGACATATATCTCAGATTGTTTGCAGTGAACGAATTCCTGAGTGAACCTAAAGAGGGAGAAATTGCCCTTCACGAAGAGCTTTTCCACTTCGGGCTTAGGCTATCTATTGAAGAATATTTTACCCACCTTTTTTACTTCTTCGACATTCCCCTATACTAATTGAACCTAAATGGTTGGCGGGTGATAATTGGGCTTTATATGATCTGAGCAGTTGAGAGAAATCCTCTTCCCAACATTGAAGAAATTAGGTATGCTTACATGCTGAAGAAGAACCCTAAAAATAACACCTGACTCTATTGTCTTCAGTCTCGGCCTCAGACCACCAAAATAGTAACTGTCTCCCCGACCTGTAATAAGGATTGGAAACACAAATGGTTTTTCATTGGGGGAAATTGAGGTCAGTCTTTAGAATGCGTGGGTATGGGTGGTTTTGTACCTATTGCTTTGAACCGAGAAGGTAATCCTAGTCTATATTTTGGTTCTTGTTTTATTGTTTTCTACTAATTTAACCAGTGATTTATCTCCCATCTTTTTTTTCAGTTAATTTGTGGGGAAATACTTGTTTGCTTACCGACGCTGCTTTAGAAAGAATTTTTGCTGGTAAAGCTACTGTTAGTGACCAGAGGAATCTTCTTTTTTCAAATTCTTTGTTGGCCTCAGGATTCGTCACGTCTGTTCCAATTCGGGGAGAAATTCTTGCAGTTAAAAGAGAAGCAAAAACCAAAAAAAGTGAGTACTTTCAATCCCAACCTTAATTTGATGCCCATTAACTTCTAAATTGCCTTATTTTTCCTTTGTGCAGAGACGATGGCTTCAAAACAATCGGGGAGAGGCTCTATTGTAGGGAAAGGAGCCTTAAGTAACCTACAAACGAGTGAAGAAAAAGATAAGCTCAAGCCCCGCATATACTTCCAAGAATCTTTCACCCGAATAAACTAAGAAGGCCCCTGCCAAGCTTGACTCAAAGGATAAGGGAAAGAGCTTGGTGTTGGTCCCAAGGAAAAAGCTCAAAGTTTCCCCAAAGAGGCCTACAGATTGGATCAAAAAAGAGGGAGAATCAAATGATTTACAGTCATTAAAAAAGTGAAAGTGCCTGATCACAGGCTTGGACAAGAGCGCCGTAAAGCAGGCGCTCGAGTTGTTTGCAAAGGACCTGCCCGAGCATAAGAAAAGGGATTATGCTCATCTAACGCTAACTATGAGTGAACCCAGGGCACTTATCTCCCCTACCATCAACGAAGCCATTTAGAATAAGGCAACGGAGGACGCGTTAGACTTCCCTCATAAGTAGGCTTGTCAGGTTCAATTTTTATTCTCCCTCTTCTCTTTTTCATATTATCTGAGCTCCCTGTCTCTGAAGTAATTTTCTTTTCTGGCAACTTGTTCACAGCCTATCCATTCATAAGAAAAGAGTTAAAGGAAATTTTTTCGTTGCTTCCTTGACTCATAAGACAATCTCCAAGCTCAAAGTAGAAAATAAATAGCTGATAAGAAGAGCCAAGAAAGTTGAGAAGAAGTAAGAGCACTCGGAAGCCTAACTTTCCAGAGAGAGAAAGAAATGGGATCTAGAGCATTCCTAGCTTGAGTCTACAATTTCTGACGTGATGGCTTGCAAGGCTGAGTTGGAGAGCAAGTTGGCCACTATGGATGACCACATTCAGAAGGCCAAGGACAACGGAGTCGATGAAGGTATGGACACTGTCTACAAGATCATCCATTATACCGACCCAAACTATAACATCTCTTACATCTATGATGCTCTAGGTCACGATCCCCCTGAGGTTGACTCTTCTGAGGCCAGGTTTCTTGAGGCAGAAGCCATTGTAGAAGAAATTCCTAAGGTTGGTGGTCAAGGAAATGTTCCACCAAACACTGAACAACAGTCTCATGGTCTTCATGTGTCTGTGACGGCTCAGAATCCTTTCAGTGCTAAAGTTGCTAGTCAACTTACTTTTGTAACCGTTGTCTTCTTCGGCCAATAATTATTTGATGTAGTAGACTTATAGTCTCAACTTGTAAGATTTTCGTGATGTAACTATCTGATTTTAATAGAAAATCTATTATTTTTATCTTGGGCTTGTCTATTTATTTAAGTTCTTTTTTATTTGAATGATCAGCTTCTAATAATTAGATAATATATAAGATCTTCCATCATAATTTTTAGTAAGCATCTTTTTGAATGCAAAAATTTATAAGTGAAAATTTTCTATATATGAAAATCTTCTTAGCGTTTGCATATACGAGAATAGTTGACTTGATTGCGATAAATTTGATCAGTATTTTTTTGATCATTGCACGTAATCTCTTTTTCGCAACTATTACATGGTTGACTTTGAGTCATAGTGTAGTTGCATCAGATTGGTTTTTTATTAATTTGATGTTGCTCAACCTTTTTGGATCCATGTTTTATCCGAGACTGTTACCAATGACTTCAAATTGATGCTTTGTAGATTCGAAACTAATATCTTTAGATCGGTATTTTCTTAATTTGAAGAGATTTTATTGCCTTTTCCATTCAGAATTTTATTGATCTATGACCGATTTGGTCAGTCAGTATTTTATTAACCATCATATTTGCGTGACTCAAATCTGTATTTTCTTGATCTAGGACTGAGATGAATAGCGATCTCATTGCTTGTTAGACAAAAAATTGCATAAGTGCAGAAAGTTAAACTTTATTGATACATTTACAACCAAACTACATTGTTATGATCAAGGATAATAGACCTTTAATATTTTCGCATTCCATAATTTCTTCACCTCCCTTCCATCAGGCTATTATAATTTATATATACCTGGCTTTACAACCCTAATGATCTTATAGGGTTCTTCCGAGTTTGCTTCTAAGACTCTTTCTCTAGGTTTCTTCATGTTCACGGTGATCCGTCTTAAGACCAAGCCACCTTCTCTGAATGCCCTGAAGCAAACCCTCTAGTTATAATATTTGGCTACTTTTTATTGATAAGGGCCCACTTTTAGTAAGACCTGATCTCTTTTTTCCTTGAGCAGATCCAAGTCAT
This sequence comes from Azadirachta indica, assembly GCA_022749755.1. NCBI lineage: Eukaryota > Viridiplantae > Streptophyta > Magnoliopsida > Sapindales > Meliaceae > Azadirachta > Azadirachta indica. Next base: position 1,101,448 of record CM040452.1, on the reverse strand, counting down.
TCTGCATGTTTTCTTTATTCTAACCTTCATCAAAATAGCTGACTCGGAATGTCAGGACATTGACTTCCACTAGTAGCGGTTTCGTTGTGGTTCTATATGCCTATAACATTGAAGGAATCTCATCTACCCATGCTCTTATGATCACTTAGCTTTTTCTTCAGAGTCTTCTTTATCATCTTGTTCATGGCCTCTATTTGGCCATTGGCTTTCGGTTGGGCTAGAGTTACCAACATGAGATCGAGATTTAAGTTAAAGCAAAAGTCTCTAAAGCAGTTGTTATCGAACTACTTTTCGTTGTCAGCAATCAAGACGTCTAGCACACTAAACCTGTAAAACAAATTTCTGTCTATAAACGTAGTGACCTTTCTTTCGGTAATGGTGGCTAGAGGCTCAACCTTGCCTCACTTAGTGAAATAATCCACTGTGATTATGGCATACTTCATTTGAGCTCTTCTAGTGGGTAGTGACCTGATCAAATCTAATCCCCACTAGACGAAAGGCCGGGGACTAAGTATTATGGTTCGCTTTTCGGGCGACTGTTTTGGCGAAAGGCAATAGAATTGACAACTTTGGCATGATCTGGTGACTTAAGTCGTATTTTAGTACAACGTTGGCTAGTAGTACCCTCGTCTTATGACTCGGTATATTAGAGATCGGGCTCCCCCATGATCACTATATATTGTCATATGGGTTTCTTTAAGCACATAATCTGCTTTCGAGGGTGACATTTACCACATATATGGTAGGCCATATCCTCTCTTATAGAATACCTTGTTTATGATGACGTATCTAGCCGACTTGTTCTTGACTCTTTTTACCTCTTCTCTATCGTTAGACAATTCACTCTTTTGCAAATACTCTCAAATTGGATCCATCTAAGTTTACTCCTTACCGTACTCTAATGCGTGTACGACAGAGAAGTCTCTTTGGTCGACACTTTTTGATGTCAAATGTTCAATAGGGTTCGACCTTGGTATCCTTCCCTACAGCGACGATGCCAGCTTTGCAAAGGCGTCAGTTCGGGTGTTTTCCCCTTTGGGAACTTATTCTATGCCAACCTTTTTCATTTTTCTTATCAGCTACCGGCTTTATCCAAATAAGCCTGCATATTCCCTTCTTGAGCCTGAAATTGCCCGTTTACTTAACTCAACACTAGCTGCGAATCACCCTTAATATTCAAGCATTGAACTCTAAGTGCCTGTGCGAGGCTCATACCAACTATCAACGCGTCATACTCAGTTTCAATGTTCTTGACCCTAAAGTCAAACTTGAGTGTGTAAGCTATCTCCTCGTTGTTTGGCCCTACAAGGATAATCACTGTTCTTTCTCCTTGCATATTTGAAACACCATCGATATACAAATGCCATGTAGGCTCGGGTAAGGTTTCTAGGCTCTGGGTACCTGTAGCTTCCCCGATTTGGCATATTGCACGATTTTCTATAATAGACTGCTCCGCAATAAAATCTGCTTTAGTCTGAGCCTTTATTGTTTTACGTGACTTGAAATCAATATCAAATTCACTAAATTTTACAGTCCATCTCACCAATCGTCCATAAAGGTATGGTTTGTAAAATATTTATCTTAGCGGCTAGTTCGTTAATACCATTACCTAGTGTGCTTGAAAATATGGTTATAACTTTCTGACGGCCACCACTAGTGCAAGGGCTAGTCTTTACACCTAGCAATGACTTGTTGGTATAATATATAGGTCTATGGACCTTATCATGGTTCTCCTTGACTAATACCGATCTAATCGCATGGTCAGAGACAATATGGTACAAGTAGAGGACATCTCTGATCTGTGGGCTAATTAGACACAGAGGACTTATGAAGTAGTGCTTTAGCTCTTGGAAGCTTTACTCGCATTAAATACTCTTTGTTCATCCACCGCATGTTCTTCCCTTTCTTCATGAGCTAAAAAACTAAAAATATTTGTCAATGGCCTTCGAATTAAATCTGCTTAAGGATGCCAGTTTCTCAATTAGGCTCTGTAACTCTTTCAGCGTAGAAACTGACTTCATGTTAAGGATTGCTTTGATCTTCTGGGGGTTGGCTTTAATACCTCTTTCGTTGATCGTAAACCTCAGAAACTTTCCTAAAATTACTCTAAAAATGTATTTATCTAGGTTCAGCTTCATCCTATATTTTTTGAGGAGTAGAAAGGTTTCCTTCAGATGTCGAAGGTGGTCATCCATACTCATAAATTTTGTGATCATGTTGTTCACATATACTTTCATCGTTTTCATAATCAAGGGTTTGAACACTCAGTTCACTACCTTTTGGAAAGTGATCTCGGCGTTTTTCATGCCCTTGGTCAGTGATAAAAGCAGTTTTTTCTTAGTTGGGCTTATACATTTTGATCTAATTATAGCTCGAGAAAGCATCCATAAAGCTTAAAACCCTATGACTAGTCGTGGCATCCACTAACTATTCGATTCTTGGAAGCGAGAATCTATCCTTAAAACATGCCTTGTTCAGATCAGTTAAATCTACATACATTCTCCATGTCCCATTTGACTTTTTCACCATGACCACATTGGCGATCTATTCTAAGTATTGGACCTTTCTAATAAAACCAGCTTTTAGGATTTATTAACCTCCACCTGAATTGCTTCCCTTTTTTCTCGATTAAATACTCTTCTTTTTTCTCTCACAAGTTTAAAGTCAGGATTCGTTGCAAGGTGATGGGATATTATCTCAAGGTCGATGCTAGTCTTATCATCATGTGTCTATGAGAAGACGTTCGTATATTTTTTCAAGAACCTTCCGAGCTTTCTTTTCTCATCCTTTGGTAGTCGAGACTCAATTTTAGTTACCCTTTGAGGGTTCTCCTAGTCTAAAACCACTTCCTATAGTTGCTCTGCAAGCTCGGCTACTGGGCCGTTACCTTGCCAGACAGATCTTGGCTCCAGTTTTTGTAGGATTATCTCCTGCTCTTGAGCCTTATTACTATCATCCATCACCTTTATATTTCGAGTGGCAATGCAGTATGTTGACTTTGAGGAAAATGCGAAGCAACTTCTAGCTTATTTTTGATCTCATCGTACCACGCCAATTCCTTTCCTAGCTTAGAACTTGAGTTTCAGGTAATGGATGCTTTCTACCACTTTAGTTCATCTTAGGAATAGTCTTTCTAAGATTATGAAGTACGACAGCTTTAAATCAACCACTTGAAAAGTTACCATAGTGGTCTTTTGGTATAGCGGCCTCCCTATGGTTACTGGCAACTATATTGTATCAGCGGGAAAGTGTAAGATTCTACAAATCCGTACAAGACAGTGTCGATCAGACCCAACCTCAGATCCTCAATGTTCAACGAATTTAAGGTGTCTCTGGAAATAATATTAGTCAAACTTTTAGTGTCTATCAAAATCCTGCTAACTTCAGTTGGCCTTACCCCCAACATGACCACTAAGGCGTCATCGTGTGGGTAACTTACTTCCACCTTATCTTCGTCTGTAAACATTCAACAGAATTTGGCAGGGAATGCTTTGAGTAATTTTTTCTAACTTTATTCGAGTTCTCTCCCAAGGTCGACCCTCCTGAGATGACTAAACTCTTGCATCTCAAATCTTCATTTGGGCTTTCCTCATTAGCTTGACTTACCTTTTCTTGCAAATGGTCTACATATTGATCAAGATATCTATTCCTGACCAACACTTCAATTTTCTTCCTCAAATCCAATTATTCGTTGGTCGTGTGCCTATGGTTCCGATGGAATGCACACACTCTATCTTTAAGTGTTTTCGCCGGATTCATCTTTAGCAATCGAGGATCCAAGACCAATAACCTTGAGTTCTTAATGTCCTCGTAAATATCAACCAAAAACGAATTTAGCAACGTGAACTTCCATTTATCCTGCACTTGTATAACTCTTTTCAACCCTTTTTTTGACAGAAGTGAGAGTTTGCCTTTCTCGGGTACTTTGCCACTTGGATGATCAGTTTTTGGCCTTAAGTAATCCTGCTAACTTCTTAGCCTAGACCTTTAATTGCGTGAGCCTTCCCTTTTCTTTCCTTCCGCTCACTAGGTGCTTAGTTTTTCACGAGATCCATTTGTTCTTTATTTTTCTGTTTGAGAATAACTTGATCCTCTATTTAGATTTCGTCAAATATCTCTTTCCAAGCCTGCTTATAAGTTATCACATTGTCTTCATGGATTATATACCAGTCTCTTTTCATACACAACCGCTTTCTCAATCCTTCTAATGCCAAAAGGTGATTAAAAGCTTCCAGCTCCATGACTTTATCATGGTATCTCTTGGCGAAACCCCTTAAACTTTCTCCCCGACCTTGCCTCAACATTAGCAGTGAGCTTATGTTTTGGTGAATGGCTGTTGCTCCCCTAAATTCATTAGTGAACAAGTCATATAGCTGAGTAAAACTTCCGACCAAATTTGACTTCAAATTTCTAAACCATTTTTGGGCTTGTCCTTCCAACGTCAAAGGGAAAGGTCGGTACATTTGGAGCGCAGTTAAACCCTAAATATGCATCATTTCCCTGAAGAACTCTGCATGCAAAACCAAGTCAGACGTTCCCGTATGAAGGGTAATCTGTGGCACCTTGAATTTTCGAGGTAGGGTCAAATCTTGGACTTCTCTTGTGAAGGGAGATCCAAGGCTCATTCTCACTCCAGCTCTCCCCTATTCACTTTGCTTCTTCTTTATCTTCAATTCCTCCAACAAGTTTTTAAGGCATTTCTCCACTTCTCGTCTATTTATTGCTTAGGGAGCACGATTTTCGCCTTGAACTTCTTTCGACTTCATGTCCTATTTGGCCTTAGGTAAGTCTGCGTGCATTGAGGCTTTCTTCTTCTTCTACCTCTTTTGGTTCAAGTACAAGTACATGTCATACAAGTGCAAACTCTGTTCAGCGGTGTGTTTTGAATTGTTTCCACGAGCATGGTGATCATGTAAGGACTGTGGGATCGGATCCCCCCGTATAGTGACAGGCACAATGGAATCCGGGTTACGCCAACTTCCAACAAATCATGGTCGGACTGTAGAATTGTTTCCACGAGCATGGTGATCATGGTTGCTTTACCTCCTTTCCTTTCTCTTTCTGGGATGCCGTGTACATTTTCCTTCTCAAGGGCTTAACTTCCAACAAGTCATGGTCGTTGCCATTGCCTTTAGAGCCCATTCTCCAGGAATCAGCATCCCTTTTCTCGTGTTGAAGCCCTGACGCACTATTTTTTTCATGCTCCATTGGTGCGTCATTTCCCGTGGGCTTTCCTACTCCTTACCCCAGCATTTATTTCAATTCTTCTAACTCTTTTTGCAGAGCCACCATCGTATTCTCTAGTCTCGTCATTTTCCAGTCTTTCTATGTATATAATCGACAACTATCTTCCAGCTCCCATCGCAGCCAATTTGCTTTACTTAGATCAAGTCAAAGTGTTGCTTGACTAGGTGGTTGCAGATTTGAATTGATTCGCGAGTTGGACTACTCTTGGTTCAAGATTTCCTACTATTCCTCCTCGTACAGACAAAAGTTCTTGGAATCATCCTGCAACAAAACTCTCTCCTTCATGCGTAGTTTCGACGAATGATGCTTGTCCTTTGCGGTCATCTTAAGTTCAACCTCCGAGATTCTATAGTTGACCTTTTTCTCTTTTTTCACATACGACGCTTGCTGTTGAAGCTTAAAACTCATTCGTCTCGACTTCGAACAAAAGAGTTCTTATATTTTGGTTAAGAGAAGCTAAAGTTTGCCTGCAAAACAAACGAGGTCAAAGAGATAACCGGTTTGCCTGGCATATACACTCCGATGCTTAAGTTAGATGGTTGCTTAGGAGGAAAAAGAGAATTTAGCAGGGTTTTTGCTAGGATTCAGTGTACGTACCTTCCTTTCTCAACTCTGGGATTTTGTAGATGTGAAGAGTAATTGTTTTCAACTATTTTTCCTGCCACGTTTCACGTTCTCCCCATGATTATAAGTGGGAAAGACGAGTGGCTAATAGGAAGAGAGTATGGCAAAATTTCCGTTACCCAAGTCGAGACGGGTTGGCTGATATTTTATATTTGACCTGATCCAACTATCCTTATCATGGCAGTTACAATAAATTTCACTAACCTAAATGTGCTATCCACTCTTAGGAGATTATCGGATCTGACCACATGCCGTCAATGGTCTACCATATTTGTGCTAAGGTACTTTCCCCAACATTATTAATGGATGGAGTTGCTTTGATTTGGTTATAATTTGATGGAATTGTAAGAATTGTTGTGTAATTAACTAGAGTTATAGGCATTTTGACTCGGAAGTAGTTGTCCCACATTGACTAGTTTCAAAATTTTTTTCTCGTAAACATTCATTGTTGTGAAATTTGGCATAAGTTAGTTGTTATTTTAGATATTAATGTACTTTCTAGATGTACTTTGGAATTTAAGTAGTTTTAGATGTTCAATTAATATAATATCAGCAAGATTTTTAGCGTTAATTAATATTTAAATCGCTTATTTCAAATTTAGGAATTAATTATAAAATCAATTAATATATAAATTTAATGGTGGCAATAATTGTATAATACATTCAAAATTACCATGAACACAAAATAACAATCACATATTATAAGCTTAAAAAAGTTATAAATTTCTGACAAATAAATATTAAGAATTATAAATAAAGCTAATAGTTCTTAATACATACTATATAAATACACCTTGACACATATTTCAAGAGTCGTATTTCATGACTCTTAAATTGTGTCATTTATTCTTGAAGTGACTTATACAAGTATGTTTCTCAGTAAATTTTCTTTTAATTTAATAATAGAAATTGCAGTACATGTGTATAGGTCTTTGGAATAACTGTATGTAAATTCCCACAGAATGTTTTACTATTTGTAATGCAAAAAAAAAATTTTAAAAAAAAAAACAAGAGAACGGGAATTTAATGAAAGCTTAAGAATTTCAAACATAAACTATTTCGTTAATTTATCATTAATACACAATTTAATGCAAAAAAATACTTGTTAAATTAATTAAAATAAATCATATTCCAACTAACATTAACATATAACAACTGTTAATTAATAAATTCCTAATTTGATTGCTAATTAGATTGATTCCGCTTCGCAATATCATCAACAGCAGCCTTACTAATATTGACTCTTCTGAATCTTTTACGCCTCAACAACTTCTTGTGTTTTTGTTTTTGCCGCAGAGTAGTTCGGTCCGCGAGTACCTTCCCGCAAGCAGAACAAGAACTACATACCCATTGCAAGCAGTCATTAAAAATAAACCAAAATTAATTTCAACCCAGAAATAAAAATAAAATAAATAAAATAAGTAATTAATATTGATTATTATTGCTTACATGAATCCAGAGTCAAGATCCACCGAGCTGCAGTTAAGTCTCGGACAATGACTACACCAATAGTAGTACTTCATTCTCGTACGTATATAAATCTGTGATTAATGTAATGTGAAGGATGAAGAGAAAGAAACTTAATTACGAATATTAGTTTCGATAGAGATAAGTAATATATATAGTTTAATTACTCCGTCTCCTTCATGATATAGGAATTTTAGGCTTACATATATATATATATACCTCTTTCTTATAGGATTACAAATATATTTTTTATTTATTTATATTTTCCTTGTGAAGGAAGAAGAGGTGGTTATAATGTAATATTTGATTGCATTGCTGCCATTGGACTTAATTGTAATTGACCCAAATTATTATTGATTTGGGCAACTTTTAATTAAGTAGCTAGCTAGGTTCAACAATTTTTAAATGGGATTCGATGTATATTTTATGAAATATTTCAAAATAAACTATTATTATTTTCATTATATTGACATGATGTTAATTTGGTAAATTACGTGTAATGTGAGTTGTAAAAAATAAGCTATATTTTTTTACTATAAAACTTCGATAGTAATGATCTAATAAAGGGATGCATTTATTCATCGAGAGTTGTTATCGGCACCCGTCTAAAGTTCTTATAAAACCTTTTTCTTATTCTATTAAAATATATTAACATAAAAAAATTCTTATAACACTCTATTTTAATTCCAAAAATGACCATTATTATTTCATTTTTTTGCAAATTCCAGTGTTTTCAAATTTTTTTCTGTTTTGACATAGAATAATTAACTAAATCTTTTTTTTTTTAATATACTCAATTATAATTTGTAACAATGAAATTTTCACTAAATTCCATAAAGGAATTGAAAACTAACGTCTTCGTGATCAAATATATTATATATTTGTTAATAAATTAAAAAAAAAAAAATCGATAATTTTTCTCATACATAATTTTATATTTTAAGTGTATAAATTTGTAATTAAGACTTGTATAGTTGTATATATATTAGTTATTGCTGGGCCTTATTTAATAGCTTTAAAGTTTTTAATCCAATAGCTTTTCTAACATAATATTTAGTAAGGTCTTTTGTTCAAACTAAGACAGGAGCCAAAAATAAATAATCAAAGAACTCAAACTATACTAATAATAATAAAGAAGTTGGTAATAATATATTCATATATTTGTCAGTTAAGGTGTTCTGAATGCAATAGCCTACTTGAAGTTGGCTTCTTAATGGGAAATTTTTTCTAATTTTTATTTAATTACTACGTGGGGTGAGGTGGAGCGGTTTTAGCGTATATGAAATTTAATGTAAAAACATTTGTATATTAAAGATCGCAATAATCAGTTTTTAAAATTAAGAGGAAAAAATATAAATACGTTTTATAAGTTTAAATCTTAATATTTTATATGTAAATTAAAACTATTTTGTTGGACTTAGGTAGCGGTTGTTTGTTTTTTTTTTTTTAACATTGAATACGATTAAAATCTGAATCGAATGATATGCTTATTTTTTATTTAAAATTATCTGAAAATAAGTATTAAATTATTGATTTTGACAAAATAAAAAGTCTAAAAACATATATACCTTTTTAAATAATATACTTATATATATAATAATTTTGATTATACTAGTACAATAATAGATAAAAAAAATTAATAGATAATACTTATTTGATATATGATTTTTTTAACAAATAATTTGTAATTGATGATAGAAAGATCAATAAAAATTAAATAAAAATAATATCATATTGTAATATAGTAGTAATTATATAAATATATAAATTTATCGCAATAATTAAAGTATAAAACAAATAAGATTAAAAAAATAAGTAGAGGGAACCCACATTAAAAAAAAGATAAGTAAAAAATAATTCACTATGATTTTAAATTTATTAATAAATAAATTAATAATCTAGGGATATTTTTTAAAAATAAAAATATAAAATTACTCAAACATTTGCTCATTTATATTTAAGTCAAAATTTTTAATTTAATTATATTTAAATATTTTTAACAAATATTCAAACATAAATTAAAAAACAAATGACTTTTAAACATTTGAATAAATTAAACATTTGAATAAATATATTCAGACTTTATTCCAAAATACAAACAGCTCTTTAGGAAGCAAGGGCCCCTGCACGCTAGGGAGAATTTCCGATTCCCCCTGTTATTTGAGATAATATTCTGTTATCTTCCTATTATTTCGAAAATATTTAGAATCCCCTCTCTGTCAGTTGACAAGGTTAAGTATAATAATATGTAAGTTTTCAAAGTTTAGACTATTAATATAATTAGTCCTAATAGTTTTTAAAATACCAATAAAAATTTTTAATTTATTAAAAATAACGATTATACTCTTATATAATAGTAATTAATTAAAAAATTATTTCAGCTTCCAATTAAAAATAAATGTTAAGATAATAATATATATTATTTTTTATGACACATTAAATATAAATTTATAAATTATTTTTTAATATAATTTATTTAAACTTTAAATTTCTTTTTAACAAGATATTTATAAATTGAATTATCAATTTTGTAATTTTTAAAATGAATAAAATAATAATATCTTATTTTTCAATTTTATTTAATCTTTTGATAAATTTATCTTATTAAAAAGAATCAAAATTTTTATAATTTTTTTCAAAAAATAATTTATAATAATTTATTTATTATTTAATATAAAAAAATATTTATATTGAGTAACACATATAAAAAAATAACATATTAAAAAGAATATCATATCATTACTATTACATATATAAATCTATTTATATAAATTAACAATTCAATATTAATTATGTTAGTAGCCCAAATTTTATAAACTCATATGTTATTACGCTTAACCTTGGCAATTAACACAGGAGGGCTTCAAGATATTCTCAAAACAGCTGAGGGGTAATGTGGTATTATCTCAAATAGAGAAAATCAAGAATTCTCTTTCCACACTATTTTGTGGTTCCATAATAATTGGAATGATTTTTAGAGAGTGAATTTTTCCCTTTTGTAATTTTAGTATTTTTAATTTTAAGTTTTATTTTTCCTTCTTATAAAACATTTTGAAATATGAGTAAAAATAAGATTTATTTATAGGATTACAAATATATTTTTTATTTATTTATATTTCCTTGTGAAGGAAGAAGAGGTGGTTATAATGTAATATTTGATTGCATTGCTGCCATTGGACTTAATTGTAATTGACCCAAATTATTATTGATTTGGGCAACTTTTAATTAAGTAGCTAGCTAGGTTCAACAATTTTAAATGGGATTCGATGTATCTTTTATGAAATATTTCAAAATAAACTATTATTTTTTTCATTTTATTGACATGATGTTAATTTGGTAAATTAAGTGTAATATGAGTTGTAAAAAATAAGTTATATTTTTGGGATATTGACATTTTCCCCCTGACATTTGGTCTAATAAGCAAATATCCTTATAACGTTTGGATAAATATGCAGATACACCCCTAAACTTTTATTTCTGTTATTTGCCTAATTAGTTTATTATCATTTGTATCCCTCCTCTTTTATATAATAATACTTTGATATATATTTTATTTTAATATAACACATTACTCTCTATTTTAATATTTTTTTACAATATAATTATTTTAAATATAACAATTTAGTCCATATTTAATATTTTTTTCATAATATACTCAAAACTAAATACATTTTTAATTTGTTATTTCAATAGAAAATTTAAAAAATAAAATATTATTAAAAAAAATTTAAACAATGAGTTAGATTAAATTCATATATTTTCATATATTTTTAATATTTTTTCACAATATATTCAAGAATAAATAAATTTTTTTTAATTTGTTATTTTAATAAAAAATTTTTAAAATATAATTATTAAAAAAATTTCAATAATGAGATAAGTCATACTTATATGCTAAAATCTTTCTAATCTTTTGCTTTCAGTTTCATAATAAAAAATATTTAATTATTAAAAAATTTAATTGAAATATTTTTTAACGTTTTATTTTTACATGTAATATATTTATTTAAAAAATTATGCTAAATTTATTATATTTTTTTTAAAAATATATAAAAATATAAACAATAAATACATGTTGTATATATATATTACAAACAAAAATAATCAAAAATTTTCTTATTTTTCTATTGTTTAATTAAAATTAAATTATATTGGTTAATAAGAACATAAATATATTTAATTACTAATTTTATTAACAAATGATATTAAATTTTTTTTCTTTTTTTTACTTTTTTATTTATATTTTCATAATTTTTCTCAAGAAAATATAATAAATTTAATATAATCTTTTAAATAAAAATATTAATATAAAAATAACATGTTAAAATATATTTCAAAATTCTTTTAACAATTAAATATCAAATTTATTGTAGAAAAAAGAAAAAAAAAAAAGGATATTAATATTTTAACTTGAGTTTAAAATATTTTAATATGAGTTTAATCTAATTCATTATTTAAATTTTTTTAATAATATTTTATTTTTAAAATTTTTTATTAAAATAACAAATTAAAAATTTATTTAGTTTTAAGTATATTATGAAAAAATATTAAATATGGACTAAATTGTTATATTTAAAAAAATTATATTCTGAAAAATATTAAAATAGAGAGTAAATTGTTATATTAAAATAAAACATATATTAAAGTATTATTATATAAAAGATTAGGAACACAAATGATAATAAATTAATCGATTAACTAACGAAAATAAAAGTTTAGGAAGGTATCTTCTTATTTATTCGAACGTCAGAGGGATATATGTTTTTTCTCAAACATTAGAACAATATTTGCTTATTAACTCAAATATTAGGGAGGGAAATGCAAATTTCTCTATATTTTTTTTACTATAAAATTTCGATAGTAATGATCTAATAAAGGGATGAATTTATTCATAGAGTGTTGTTATTGGCACCCGTCTAAAGTTCTTATAAAACCTTTTTCTTATTCTATTAAAATATATTAGCATAAAAAACTTCTTATAACACTCTCGATTTTAATTCCAAAAATGACCATTATTATTTTATTTTTTTTGCAAATTCCAGTTTTTTCCAATTTTTTTCTGTTTTGACATAGAATAATTAACTAAATCTTTTTTGTTTAAATATACTGAATTATGATTTGTAACAATGAAATTTTTACTAAATTCCATAATGGAATTGAAAACTAACGTCTTCATGATCAAATATATTTTATATTTTTAATAAATTAAAAAAAATCGATAATTTTTCTCATAAATAAGTTTATATCTTAAGTGATAAATTTGTAATTAAGACTTGTATAGGTGTATTAATATTAGTTATTGCTGGTCCTTATTTAATAGTTTTAAAGCTTTTAATCCAATAGCTTTTCTAACATAATATTTATTAAGTTCTTTTGCTTAAACTAAGACAGGAGCCAAAAATAAATAATCAAAGAACTCCAACTATAATAATAATAATAATAATAATAATAATAATAATAATAATAATAATAATAAAGAAGTTGGTAATAATATATTCATATATTTATCAATTAAGGTGTTCTGAATGGAATAGCCTACTTGAAGTTGGCGTCTTAATGCGAAAATTTTTCTAATTTTTATTTAATTAATACCTGGGGTGAGGTGGAGCGGTTTTAGGGTATATGAAGTTTAACGTAAAAACATTTATATATTAAAGATCGTAATAATCACTTTTAAAATTAAGAGAAAAAAGTATAAATATGTTTTATAAGTTTAAATCTTAATATTTTATATGTAAATTAAAAATATTTTGTTGGACTTAGGAAGCAAGGGCCCCTCCACGCTAGGGAGAATTTTCCATTCCCTTTATCGTTTGAGATAATACTCTGTTATCTTCCTATTATTTTGAAAATATTCAAAATCTCCCTCCGATCAGTTGACAGGAGTAAGTATAACAACATGTGAGTTTCTGAAATTTAGACTATTTATATAATTAATTCTAATAATTTTAAAAATCTGATAAAAATTTTTAATTTATTAAAATAATGATTATACTCTTATATAATATTAGTTTATTAAAAAATTATTTTCAACTTTTAATTAAAAAAAAAAAAAGATAATAATATATATTATTTTATGATACATTAAATATAAATTTATAAATTAGTTTTGAATATAATTTATTTAAACTTTAAATTTCTTTTTAACAAGATATTTATAAATCGAGTTATGAATTTTATAATTTTTAAAATGAATAAAATAATCATATTTTTTAATTTTATTTAATATTTTGATAAATTTATAGTTTTTAAAAAATTTAAAATTTTGATAATTTATTTTGAATTTTTTAAAAAATAATTTATAATATTTTATTTATTATTTAATATAAAAAAATTATTTATGTTCAGTAACACATATAAAAAATAACACATTAAAAAAATATTATATCATTAGTATTACATATACAAATTTATTTATATAAATTGACAATTTAATATTAATTATCTTAGTAGTCTAAATTTTATGAACTCATATGTTATTACACTTAACCTTGTCAATTAACGCAGAGGGATTCAAGATATTCTTGAAATAATAGAGGGGTAATGTGGTATTATCTCAAACAAAGGAAATTAGGAATTCTCTTTTCACACTATATTGTAGTTCCATAATAATTCGAATGATTTTTAGAGAGTGAATTTTTCCCTTTTGTAATTATAGTATTTTTAATTTTAAGTTTTATTTTTCCTTCTTATAAAACATTTTGAAATATGAGTAAAAATAAGATTTATTTCAGGTTGAATATTTTCTTAATTCCCAAGTAAAATATGCATTTATCAAAAGATATTTCAACAACTGAAATAGGTTTACATTTAAAAAATAAAAAAACCCTAACTTTTTATGGCTCTATGTGTTAATTTCAAGTTCACATTTTTAGTATTTTGAAAATAATATTAAACATATTTTCTCCCTTTCTAAAATTTAAAATCAATTTTTAAATATTATATCAAATATATTTTCATATATTTATATATTAAAAATACAAGTCAAAACTTGCAATCATATTTTAATTTTAAAAATAATTTTCAAATCGCAAACCATACCAAACCGCCGGACCATCCTTATGTTCGTCAATAAATAATAGGGTAGTGAAATATTTTCTTTGTCAAAAAATATTGCAAGACTAAAACAACTTTATATTATAGAAAAACAGCCATTACTTATAATTTGTAGGAACATGCTGCCAATATATTTACATGAACATTTCTAGAACTCTTCATCATCTTCTCATCATCATTGTTTGACTCAATTTTAACGATTATAATATAAGCGTTGTTCAAACATTGTTATACGTAACAAGACTCTTTGTATGCTGTAATATTCGCAGACAAAATAAAATGCACAAACACAACATCTAAAATTATACTAACAAATTAAGATGTGTTGACTTGTATTTTGATAGTATTATCAAACAAACAAAACATGCCAAAGAAAACATATTTTAAAACAATTGCTTCCAGAAGAAAAAACCGGCCAGTTTGAATTTTTTTGTGTGGATTATATCATTAATCTTGCTGTCATTTGCATTTTCCAATTAACAGTCCCACGAACTAGAAAACAAGTCAACTGTATGCACTCCTCAATTTCATCGACACAAATTTTGGATAGTACACATAAAATTTCATCATATATTCCGATAAATACGATTATTTGACTTAAATATTTTGCTTAAGTAGTAATTCAATGTAATATCAGAGCAATTTTGTCTCATGATTTTGTGTTTGAACTTCACGAACACCAAAAGTTAAACTAATTATGTAGATTCTTGTGATAAAACCTATTCAATAGAATTAGGCTTGCATGTGAGAAACAATAATAAACAGGACTATTTTTTGAAGCTGTGCTTTTAATTTTAAAGTTTTGGGTCAAGTGGCAATTCCATAGATACTATAAGTTTGTTTAGTATAACTTTTTAAGTCGAAGTTCTTAGAATAAATCTTTTATAAATAAAACTTTTATACCTAAGGTTTTTTATTAAAATTTATTACTTATTTAGTTGTTATAAATAATTTTTAGAAAAAAATTTGAATAATTATTATAATAAATAAGTTTTCAATACTATATTATAAATGTAAAATTATATTTAAAAAAATAATACAAAATTTTTAAAATAAAGTAATGATACTTAAAATAATTCAATCTCTTAAAAAGATTTAAAGAACTCTATTGTCAAAGGTTCAGATTTTAAGAATTTTTTAATATAAAAAATACAAATTTTTTTAATTCTTAAAGCACTTTTCTCGTTACTAACTAAACAAAAAAAATTCGATATCAAGTTTTAACTCTAAAAAAAATCTTTTCACTAATAAAAAAAATTAAAACCAATCGGGCACTACATCGCATGTACTATTTATATCCGTTGTTTGACACTCGATATTGTAAGAGGCAACAAAAGATGATGAAGCTAGCACTGTTTACAGGGCTGCTCCTCTTTTTCTTCCTTTTGGCGTCACTTAGTTTTAGTGAAGCCAAGCAGCAGCAGCTGGGCGATAGCCTTATTCTGAGGCTCCTCAAATCCAGAAGGTCAAAAAGCTCTGTTTCGAGGAATTCATGGGAGGCTTTTAAGAACAGAAAAGTGTATTCTCGTCAGGCTAACTCTCACATGCAGCCTGCGGATTATGGTTCAATTGAACTTGACAAGATCACTGCATTGCCAGGCCAACCAAATGGGGTAAATTTTGATCAGTATGCAGGCTATGTAACGATTGATCCACAAGCAGGAAGAGCATTGTTCTACTACTTTGTTGAGTCACCGGAAAACTCTTCTACAAATCCTCTGGTTTTGTGGCTAAATGGAGGTACTCTTATTCATAATTCATAGTAATTAATTTGAGTTCAAATAATTCATCATTAAGTTCTTATTAACGGTAAACAAGTTTACATTATATATATATATATATATATTGTCTGAAAGCTCACTCACTACATAGCATTCCGATTTGATGCTAAATAATGGTGTATATATATATAACAATTTTTTTAACGAATTTAATATTTTTTTTCCAAGTACAAACACGTTTTTAATGGGGTTTCTTACGCGAAACCCAAATAAATAGTTTAATTTTTGTAGTTATAAAACGGTGAGGTCAAGCCTGTTTTAATATCATACTGAAATGTCGCTTAACTTAAAAAGATTAAACTTCGAAGTAATTTCTAAACAACAAATTTTTTGTTTTCTTGCGTAAAAGAAATATATATAATTTTCTAACAGCATAGTTTTTACACCAAATTGTTTCTGGAAATTCGCAGGACCAGGATGTTCCTCTTTTGGGTACGGAGCCATGACTGAATTAGGACCCTTCAGAGTACACAGCGATGGCAAAAATTTATTCCAAAATAATTATGCTTGGAACAATGGTGAGCAAATCAAACTTTTCATTCATATGATTCATTTTACTAGCCTTTCTTTGGAAACCTTTATCTTTTGACAATTCGAACGTACACCAAAGAAAAGAAGTACTCCATCTTTCTTTCTTCATCATTCTGCTATAAGAATTAAATCATTATTTTTACATTAACATTTTCAAAAATGAATGGAATGCAGTGGCAAATGTGATCTTCCTGGAATCTCCAGCTGGGGTTGGCTTTTCATATTCGAATACATCTTCAGATTATCAGCACACAGGCGATAAGAGCACTGCGGCTGATGCCTACACCTTTCTTGTAAATTGGCTTGAGAGGTTTCCCCAATACAAAAACCGAGATTTCTTCATAGCAGGGGAGAGCTACGCCGGTCACTACGTGCCTCAGCTTGCAGACACCATTGTTTCCCACAACAAGAACGCAAATCAAACTATTATTAATCTTAAAGGAGTTGCGGTATGTTCAGCATTACATAGATTTTCAGATGCTGATTTCCTTATATATATAATGTAAAATATTTTTCATGTTCTTTTAAAATACATATAAACCAAAAACTTCTGCGTAAAGAGTTCATTAAATGATAAAATTTGTGAAAGCTTACCCACCCATTTTTAAACAATTTTCACATAGTTTTTTTTTTTTTAAACAATTGATTTTATAAATGTTACCAAAAAATAACTTAAATTCCTCCTCAATACGTTATAAACACAGTTTAAACGAAGACTTCTTCTACTACCATAAAAATTTACATCATGTTATTCCATGCAGTCTGTGGTGGAACCCTTGCACTTGATCTAAGAGTGCAAGGATTCAACTCTCATAACAAATTCTTTTAAAAATTTTATTTAAACTAGGTCAATTCAAATTTGACCCAAATTTGGATCCATTATGAAGGCTAAAATTGTCAAATTACTTAAAAATTAACTAAGGAGTGGTAATTGGATATTTCTGGATATTTCACACAAGAAGTGGGAGCTAACGTTCTTTTCCCTAACATAATATCATGCCAATATCTTGTGTTTAAACTCCATATGTTCACTTTGTAATTTTGTTTGGATTTTTAAATTTACAGACATCCAGAAAAGTGCTTGAATCACCTTGTATCAATTATTTATTTAAAGTATTTTATGCGTCACTAACTATTCTGAACGGAAATGTTAATTATCATTTGCAGATAGGTAACGGAGTCCTTAACGATCCTACAGATGCAATCGGATTTATTGACTATACCTGGACTCATGCTCTAATCTCCGATGAAACCTACAGCGGCATCATCGAATATTGTGACTTTGTTAATGGAACCTCTTCCAAAAAATGCGATGAGTTTTATGAGCAAGCCGGAGATGAGGTTGGCAATATTGATTTTTACAACATTTATGCCCCTCTTTGCCACCAAGTTCATATTGAAGCAAACCAGAAAACTACTACTACTGCTTCAGTAAGTCTGTGTATTAATGTCTGAATATGTTTAA
This sequence comes from Azadirachta indica, assembly GCA_022749755.1. NCBI lineage: Eukaryota > Viridiplantae > Streptophyta > Magnoliopsida > Sapindales > Meliaceae > Azadirachta > Azadirachta indica. The sequence continues at coordinate 1,083,277 of CM040452.1, read as the reverse complement.
CCTTAAACTCTTACATCTAAGTAATGACTTTATTAATGTCTGTCGACAAGCAGACCGAAGATTACGATCCCTGCTCAGATTACTACGTGGATGCTTATCTGAATAATGCAGCGGTTCAATCTGCTCTTCATGTAAAGCATACACAATGGTTCGGTTGCAGGTATATATTAATTAGAAACAGGGGCAGAGTTATGCCAGGGCCTGAATAGGTTCTGTCCCACAACCCTAAAAAAATAATAATAATAAAAAATAAAAAAATAAAGAATAATAGTTATTACTGTTTGACCTTTTTGAATAGATATCTTATAATTTAACCCTACAGATTCTGACTCTCTACGTTTTGGCTCCTATATAAAGAATTCTGACTCCGCTTCTTATTAGAAACATACACCGTGGGAGAAACTATATCTCATTGATATCTTATACATCTTCCTGCGATTCTTGTTCGTAATTACAACTTGTGCTTTAGCAATTATATATGTATATAATCTTGCTATATATCATTGGCTTGCAGAGGTTATAACTGGACTGATAGCCCCGTGACAGTTCTCCCCGTTATCAAAGATCTAATGGCTAATGGAATAAGAGTCTGGATTTACAGGCAAGTGGCAATAGCTATTACTTGTACTACTAATTAAACTTGGCTTTTCAGGAAATTAATTGAAAAATAATTATTGGGGTTGGTTAATTTGCAGTGGTGACACAGATGCAGTAGTGCCAGTTACTTCAACTAGGTACTCAATAGCAGCCCTTAAACTCCCCATCAAAACTCCATGGTATCCATGGTACACCAACGATGAGGTAATTAACACTGCATTAAAATTACTAAATATTTAGTACGGATCAACCCCTTAATTTGACATAATTTCTTAAATTATTTAAAATTACTAAATTTAACTACTTTTAATGATTGAGATAAAATTTAAGATTTATAATTAATACACCATAATTAATATATATAATAATCTCTAATATTAAAAAAATATAAATTTAATAGTTTATAAATAATATTAGCAATGGTGTAAAAATGAGAGAATTTATAGATCATTTATTTGTCTTTAACTAAATTAAATGATGATGATGCAGGTGGGAGGCTATGTGGTGGCATATGAAGGATTGACATTTGTCACAGTGAGGGGAGCTGGGCATTTGGTTCCAAGCTGGCAACCAAAACGTGCACTCACTATGATTTCATCTTTCCTTCATGGAACTCTTCCTCCTAAACAATAATTGGATTGATGATTAATTCCCTCAGTCTCAATCCAAGAAACAACAATGATAATAATTGATTAAATTAAGCAAAATTAATTTGGCGTTGCTATATCTGTGAGAGAGATGTAACAGCTTGCTTTTATTAGTTTTATTATTACTGTTTGTTGTATCTTCTTTGGAAGAGAATAAAGGATTGATGTCAGCATTGGACTGAATTCTTATCAATCAAAAACTAAAAATATTTCTCTAAATGCCAAAATTTTAATGTTCTTGTTGGATATAGTATTCTAATTTGATATATATTGAACATGTGTCAAAATAGGATCGTACAATTTTTATCAGTGATTTTGACGAGTTCTTCTAATGTTTATACTTTATAATGATAGAGACAAAAGTGATATTGAACAATCTTGAAAATATTCATTCATTGATATATAATATTTAGAACAAGATATACAATGTATTAAGAAATAGTGTAAAAATAAATATAAAAGAAAGAATATTCGATCGAACTTATTATTTACCTTGTTTTTTTAGTATATCCTTAAACAGTACCTTTGAAATAACATCTTAAAAATAATATTCCTTCGAAATATTTTCATGCTCATACAAAAGCAATGGATCAAATCATGTATCCTTTAATAATTTATTATTCATAATCCATTAAAACCGGAAAAATTAGATATTACTTCTACTGTGTTGACTGCATATAAATGAGTGTTGTTATGTCCATTGATTTAGCTTTTTCTTTTTCATGTTCAATCTCCTCTTTTGTACCCCTTTCCAATAAATTATTTGACTACAATATGTTAAATCTATTGTTATATCCATTTTCTTTACAAAGTAAATTTAAAATATATTACATAAAATTAAAATTCTAACGTAAAATTTGAAACTTATACATAAATTTTATTTAGAAGTTGAAAATTTAATAAATTTATATAAAATATGTAACATAATTAACCTTGAAAAAAAGTAAACGCAATAATATATATATACATATTGCAATTAATCCCGAAACTTATATATCATTACTTCAAAAAGAAAAAAGGAAAATCGTTTCAAGACACATCATATAAATTTTCGTTTTTGAAGGTCAAAAAGTTTTATACTTTTGATATCCAAAATGTTGGAAATTATCTTCAAATATGGTGTGCAAATTGGTCAATGTCTTTTTCTAACATTGCTTTTCTTCTGCCTTCAATTCCACTATTATTTAATTAAAGCTGGCCAGCGATGGCTACTTATATATATGCTTGTATAATAACAAAAACAACAGTTTCTTGCCAGAAAAGGAAAGAAATTATTTTTTGTGATGGCTACTTTTATCCTTATAATATATCTTGAATTATTTTAATTTATTTTAGCTAAACTAAATAGTTTATAAAAATTATTACACGGCATCTCTTTTATAGATTATCATAAATTTCAGCCAATAAAAGATGTATGTAACAAAATTAAAGATTCTTTTTACTCTCACTTGGTTTATAAAAATAATGGAGTTGATAGACATTTTTATAATTACACATATTGGTGTTAGTCAAATAACCATCAAGAGAAGTTACATATGTGATACAAACCTTATTCTTTCTATTTATATTATAGTTATTGATACCTCAAAAGAGATATCTAATAATACCGCTTTATATTAATAGTAATAAAGAAATTTAATTTAAAGGATTTTGTTGGTAAATATTTTAATTAACTTTAGGATCTACTTAATACATATTTTCAGTTTTAAAAGTCCAACTGTCTTTTATGGTATTCTAATTAAAATATTGAGATTAATAACAAAAAAGAAGAATAATGATATGTGCACACTTAATATCTCTTCAAATGTACAGTTTAATTCTATTGATTTCAGAGTACCAACTGATGAAAATTCTTATCTGTTATTCTAATTCGTGAATTCAAACAAAAGTATGGGTAGTTTGAGTAATTTCAAACTACACAAGACACAATTTGGAGATATATGTAATTATTCCAATTATTTTAAAAATGAGAAAGAGTTGTATGCTTAGACAACCAAGACGACTACGTGTAATCAAAGAAACGGCAGACTGAAAATGTACAACCATAATGTGAAAATAAACTATAGAACAGAAAGAAACACACAATAGAGAAAATATACGATTCAAATCAAAAACAAATATTAAAAATACAGAAAACTAAATAAAAGAAATTAAAAAAAGGTAGGCCACTTTTGTATTTTCAATTACACTACATGAGTCAATGGTCAATGATCTCCAATTCAGAAGAAGCCAACTCCATTCATTTCATTTCTGCCGGCCCCCTTCTAACCTTTCATACACCTAAAATATCAAGCAACTGACATGAGCTCTCTTCCCCCACATATCAATTGTATAAAAATATCATTAATCATTGTCTAGTCACCTTAATTATTTTTTTTCCATTTTGCACAAAACAAGAAATTTTGAGTAATGTATAAAGGTTACATATATTTGAGAACCATAAGTCACATATTTAAAATATACATTCAATTTCATCTTCGCCAATTATGAAATTGATAGTTATAAGAAGAAAACATTTAAAAATGCTATATTATCAATTTCAGAACATAAGGAAAAAAAAAAATATCTACCATATTGACATATGCCTACAATCTTTTAATCACCAGAAAATTTTTCTTCTTTTGTTTTATCGTATTTTCTATTTTTAGGTTCTCTCTTTATCCATCTACAAGTTATGTGAATACCGAATTCTTACCTTTAAAACTATGTAAATCTCTCTCCATTGTTGATTTTGGTAATTTAATATGAAATTATCAAAATAATAATTTTGTACTTAATTAATTGTCTACTGTCTTTGTTTCTTCTTGCTTTTTCTCTCTCCATTCCTTTCTAAGAAAAATTATGCGATAAGCAACAATCAAGGTCATGTGTTCTTGAGTTTTTTTTTTTTTTAAACAAGAAATATAAAGCATTAAAGAAAAAAATAAAGAGTTGAATAAATCCATTAAAAAAATTAAAAAACACCAAAAAAAGCATCTGCAAATTTATAATTCTCTTTATACCCGTTGTTGACACTCAATGATATTGTAAGAGGCAACAAAAGATGATGAAGCTAGCATTGTTTACAGGGCTGCTCCTCTCTTTCTCCCTTTTGGCCTCGCTTAGTTTTAGTGAAGCCAATCAGCAGCAGAAACAGCTGGGTGATAACCTTATTCTGACGTTGCTCAAATCCAGGTGGTCAGAAAGCTCTGTTTCAAGGCATTCATGGGAGGCTTTTAAGAAGAAAAAAGTGGATTCTCGTCAGGCCAACTTTCAGTTTGAGCCTCAGGATTATGGTCCAATGGAACTTGACAAGATCACTGCATTGCCATGCCAACCAATGGCGTAAATTTTCAGCAGTATGCAGGCTATGTAACGGTTGATCCACAAGCTGGAAGAGCATTGTTCTACTATAATAAGTGCGTAAAACATGCACTTATTATTCACTCTTAAACTTGTTTTATTTGTTTAATCCTCAAGGTTTATTGGTATTTGATATGTTTTGAGTTTCATTGTGCAGATCACGAGAGAATTAGCTATTCAAAGTAAATTTAACTCAAAATGATTGAATTCGGCTAAAAAAGAAAGATGTTCAGGGATCAAAATATAAGATAAGTACGGATCAAAACGCAAGACATTAGGAGACTTCAGTGTAAAGCTGAGGGGACCTATCTGCAAGGTTTTCAAATCTTGCAGGTAAGCTTTGCATGGCACGGTTAGGCCAAGGATTGGAGTTACCGTGCCACCTGGTGGCGCAGTCATGCCACCTCTTCCATCTCATTCGTTCCCCCACGCTATTTGTGGCACCCCAGCATCCACTGCAATCATTTTGAACGGTTTTCAAACTTAATCTGAGCCCTATGATTAGAAATAAATGACTAGATTTAGGAAAGATTTAGATTTTATATGTATTTTGGGTATGGAAAGAGGTAGCCACTTTTGGAAGGTTTTTGGGGTTTGCAAGAAAAGAAAAAGGGAGAGAAGAAAGGGAAAGAGAGAGGGAGAAATCTAGAGAGAGAGAGCTACATTTGGAAGAAGAGGAGGATGGAAGTTTGATCTTTTGAAGGAAAAGGCTCTCTAAATCATAGTTTTATATCTTCCCTCATCTTATTTTTCTTTAATTGAACAAATTAGTATTTATTGACTATTTTATCATTTGTTGAATTCATGTTTATAATATTGAATATTTTATCATGTGTGGCTAAATTTATTCTCTAGAATAATGATTTAATCTATTGGAAACATTCATTTTTCTGATATTGTGTTGTTTTTTATTTGATAATTTGTATTAAGTATTTATCATGATGATTAATATTTTTAAATATTTTGCTAGTATTTGAATAAAATGTAGATTGATATAAATTGAAAATTGAAGATCTTATCTAGACTGTGTGATAAATACTGTAAATTGTATGTTAAACAGAGATGTACTAATATGATTTACATAGTTTAATTGGAAATTATTACTAATTATAATATATTTCCATTTAATTAATTTTACATAGAAATATAGTGAATTATTAGGTGCAAAATAGTTTTGATTGATTTCGAGAGAGACTATCGAATAGAATAAGATAATTAACTAGCAATGCCAATATCAAATCAGAATAATATCAATAGAAAAAGTGGATGTGACTAATTAAGATAAAATCATTAGGCCTAGAATTTTCCATTAATTGAGTCTTTTATTTAGTTTATTAAGTAGTTAATTTTTGTTTATTTTAATTTCTCACACAAATTATTTCAATTTCTTCAAATAAATTTATAAATTAATCACCTTCGATACTTAATTGATTAACATTTCTGGTGAGATCGAAATCTTCTTATCACTATATTACTTATTACGATCCCATGCACTTGCGAGTATCATGCACACATTGCACGAATCATACAATAACTTTGTTGAGTCACCGGAAAACTATTCTACAATCCTTCGGTCTTGTGGCTAAACGGAGGTACTCTTATTCATAATTCATAGTAATTTGAGTTCAAATAATTCATCATTAAGTTCTTATCAGTTGTAAACACACACATATAAACATACATAACCATACATATATATTTTAGGAAATGTTGACGTTACACACACACATATAAACATACATAACCACGCATATATATTGCTTGAATGTTCACACACTATAAAACTGAGATTGATGGTAAATAATGGTGTATACTTAAACAACGAAATATTACAATTTTTTTAATATTATTCTCAACTAAAAGTTTAATTTTTAATGGGTTTTCTTCTGTTAACCCAAATAATTGTTTTAATTTTGGTATTCACAAAATTGCGAATTCAAGCGTATTTTGTTATCACATTGAAATGTCACTTGACTCAAAAGTTTAAACTTCAAAATAACTTTTAAAGAATTTTTTTTAACGAAAAAGAAATATATATGTAACTTTCTAAAAGCATAGTTTTTACACCAAATTGTATTTGGAAATTTGCAGGACCAGGATGTTCCTCGTTTGGGTATGGAGCCATGACTGAATTAGGACCCTTCAGAGTCAATAGTGATGGCAAAACTTTATTCCAAAATAAATATGCTTGAAACAATGGTGAGCAAAGCAAATCCTCCCCTTTATTTAATTCATTTAAATGGCCTTTCTTTGAACAATTCGAACGTACACTAAAGAGAAGTGCTCCATCTTTCTTTCTTCATCATTCTGCTATGATTATGGAGAATTAGACCATTAATTTTACATTAAAATATTAAAAAAAAATGAATGGAACGCAGTGGCAAATGTGATCTTCCTAGAATCTTCAGCTGGGGTTGGCTTTTCATACTCGAATACATCTTCAGATTATGATAACACAGGCGATAAGAGCACTGCGCGGCTGATGCATACACCTTTCTTGTAAACTGGCTTGAGAGGTTTCCGCAATACAAAAACCGAGATTTCTTCATAACAGGCGAGAACTATGCTGGTTACTACGTGCCTCAGCTTGCAGACACCATTGTTTCTCGCAACAAGAACGCAAACCAAACTATTATCAATCTTAAAGGAGTCGCGGTATGTTCGTCCTATATATATATATATATATATTCATACATATACAATAAACTAATATTTTTCTTATGCAGACTTGCATATCCTTTAAAATTAATATTATTCATTTGAGGTATTTTATGTTAGTAACAATTTTAAAACGGAAATGTTAATTGTCATTTACAGATAGGTAACGGAGAGCTTAATGAAGCTACAGGCACAATCGGACTGATTGATTATCTAGGGACTCATGCTCTAATCTCCGATGAAACCTGCAAAGGAATCATCGAAAATTGTGACCTTGCCAATGGAAACTATTCAAAAAATTGCACTGAATTATTTGGCCAAGCCTCAGATGAGATTGGCGATATTGGTGTTTACAACATTATGCCCCTATTTGCTACAGAGCTCATATCGAAGCAAACCAGAGTACAATTTCAGTAAGTTTGCGTATCCATGTGTGAATATTTTTAACCTTAAAATCTTAACATCTAATTGGTAATGACTTATTAATGCCTCTCGACAAACAGACCGAAGATTACGATCCTTGCTCAGATTACTACGTCGAATCTTATCTGAATAATGCAGCGGTTCAATCTGCTCTTCATGTGAAAAATACGGAATGGAGCGGTTGCAGGTATATATTGATTAGAAACATACAGAACGGGAGAAACTGTATTTCATTAATATCTAAAACATATCACAGTATCTGTTCTGTTTATGAAGGGATTGAATATTTCTAAAGATGAATTGTTTGCATATAGTGCCCTTAGTAATTTTTTAATATAAATATGCTTTACGATGTGAGAGGTGTTCTAAATTTTTGACATTTCAAAAAGCAATTCAAATTGTTTTTAAAAAAAAAACTCTTTATTCTCTTCATTTTACTATAAGAAGTCGTGTATTAGGGACTGTCAACAGTTGTGCGTTGCACGACCTTGTACATTACATGACCTGCCGCCTGCGTATCACACATCCTAGTACATTACAAGATCATGTGCATTATATATACAAGGTGTTAATGGTAATTTCACATTAAAATTAGGATAAAATTTATTATAAACAATATATATAAGCAATTTGGTGGTTTTGAATATATATACTATGCAAATCCCTGCTTATCAAAGGATGTATAATCCAAAGCGGCAATACAACAATTTAAAATGTCATATTTACGGGATACTCATGATTTTGGTAATGTAAGTCAGTGAATCATGCTGAGATTGTCTTCAATATCTTCATCATCTTGGTATGATTCCTTTTAGTAATTAAAACTTGTGTTGTAACAATTATGCATATATAATCTTCCGAGCATTCATTGTCTTGCAGTTGGTTTTTCTGGACTGATAGGCCCAAGACAGTTCTTCCCGTTATCAAAGATCTAATGGCCAATGGAATAAGAGTCTGGATTTACGGGCAGGCATCAATATCTATCACTTGTACTACTAATTAAACTTTGTTTCTCAGGAAATTTGTTGAAAAATAATTATTGGGTTTGGTTAATTTGCCGTGGTGACACGGATGCAGTAACATCAGTTACATCAACCAGGTACTCAATAGCAGCCCTCAAACTCCTCATTAAAACTACTTGGTATCCATGGTACACGGACAATGAGCTAATTAACATATAATCTTTTTTAATTAAATATTTGGAGACAGATCAGCAGTCTTTTAATTTTATACAACTTCTTACATACTTGTAAATCATTAAACTTAATTATTTTTAATGACTAAGATTAAATCAAATACGTATAATTGATATATAACTAATGTACTATAATTAATGTGTATATAAGATGTAGTTTCAATTACTTAAATTAAATGATGATGATGCAAGTGGGAGAGTATTGTTGGGTTGGGCTTCATTCTTATTTAGAAAAAGTCTAATTTTGAAGTCCACGTGGTTAATAAGATTTTAGATTTGTTTTATGGATATATGAGTTGTATGTGTGTGAAGAAGGAGTGCAAGTCGTGAGAGGAAAAAGATAGGGTTTTTCTAGAAAATTTTAGTCTTGTACAATTTTCATCAAGCTGATAATCAGGTGGTGATTTGAACTTTGTTTTGACTGAAATTTTATGTGAAGATTTTACACACATAGTTCTTGATTCTAGATGGTGTAATTGACCATCAAAGCTCTTTAGCACGTCCAGAATTTACACTTACAGCAGCTTTCGTTTTCAAAATTTTTCTGTAGTCTTATTTTAGTTCTTCCATTTTAGTGTTCATCTATTGGTGTATTTGGTAAGATATTTTTTGCTTTCACTTTATGATTAATTCCTTATTTGTTTCTAAGACTGGTAAGGTTTTCCTTGACTCTCACTTTGTGGTTAAGTTCTTATTTGTTTTTAAGGTTGAAATCTTATGAGAAAACTCTTGTACTTCTTATTTGGTGATAATAAAAATTTTTTTTAGCCGTAATTTTTTACTCTCACTTACATTAAGAGGTTAGTTTTTCTACGTAAATTTAGTGTCTCTTATAGTTTTAATTTGATTATTCTTACTATTTTTATTGTTTTTGATTTACTTAATTACTTTATTATAATTCAAGCAAAGTGGGAAGAATTAAATTTATACTAATTTTTTTATTTCTTCCTAACAGGTAGGTGGTAGCATACGAAGGATTGACATTTGTAACAGTGAGAGGAGCTTGGCATTTGGTTCCAATCTGGCAGCCCAAACGTTCCTCCTAAACAGTAATTGGTTGATAATCAATTCCCTCTGTCTCAATCTAAGACACAATAATAATAATAATAATAATAATAATAATAATAATTGGTTAAATGAAGCAAAATTCATTTGTCATTGCTATCCCTCTGTGAGAAAGATGTAACAGCTTGCTTTTATAAGTTTTGGCATTACTGTTGTTGTTATCTTCTTTGGAATAGAATGAAGGATTGATGTCAGCATTCCAATTAATTCTTATCAATCAAACACTAAAAATATTTCTCCGAATGCCAAAGTTTTAATGTTCCAGATGTAAATAACACTCTAATTTGACATATATTGAACACGTGTCAAAACAGGATCATACTAATTGGTGAACTTGTTTGAATTTGGAGGGTTAGTTCTCCTAGCTTTGATACCAATAAAATGACAGAGAGGAGAATAACATTGAACAACGTTGAAAAATTTTATTTATTGATACACATTTTTTGAAATAAGATATACAATGAATTAAGAAATTGTATAAAAAGAAATATAGAAGAAAAGATATTCAATGGAACCAATTAATTTAGAGAAATCATTGACAAACATTTTTTCTCAATATATCCTTAAACACTACCTTTAAAATAACATTCTTTAAATAATATTCCTTTGAAATATTTTCAAGCTCATATAAAGAAATGTACCAAATCATGTCTCCTTTAATAATTTAATTTTCATAATGCAATAAAATAAGAAAAATTAGATAGTCCTTCTACTATGTTGACTGCATGCATATAACATGAGTATTGTTATCTCCATTGATTTAGCATTTTCTTTTTCACTATCATGTCCTATCTCCTCTTTCGTCCCCCTTTCCAATAATCATTATCGGATCACTACAATATATTAAATGTATTTTATATCCATTTTATTTACAAAGTAATTAAATTTAAACTATATTACATAAAATTAAAATTCTAACATGAAATTTGAGATTCAGGACACGTTTATTTGTTTTTTCTATGTGAAATCTAAATGGATTTGAGATATGAATAACTCTAAATATATAAATTTATCTAATTAATTCTGAGTAATATTTTTGTTTTATTTATCATTTATAAATATAAATGACTAAGAACTAATAATTTTACTTATCATAAACTCTGTATATCATGAAATAAATAAAATTTATAAGTGTATTTTAGTTCATTACAACTAGATAATTTATTCAACTAGATTTCAACGTTAAGTTAAAAATTGTAACCATTTTTATTCAGATATAAATTACCAAATCTTCGGTGTTAAATTAAAAAATATATACCTTTAAAACATCTAAATAATTGAAACTGAACTATATTTAGACTTTAAATTAGAAAACAAATAGGCACTTAATTTTGTTTAGAAGTTGAAAATTTTAGTATAAATGTTAAAATATGTAACGTTAAACTTAGGAAAAAAAAAAAAGTATACGCAATAATACACATATGTATTCTAATCAATCCGACATTTCTGTATCATTGATTCGAAAAGGAAAAGAAATTTGTTTCAAAAAGTTCTATCCTTTTGATAGCCAAAAAGTTGGAATATTAATTGTGTGCAAATATATTGACCAAACAGCGCAATGTCTTTTTCTAACTTTGCTTTTCTTTTGCCTTCGATCAATTCCAAAATAATGTTAATCTGGCCAGTGATGGCTATTATATATTTATATAATAACACAAAAAATAGTTTCTTACCAAAAGAAAAAATTATTATTTGTGATGGCTACTTTTATTCTTAATTATAATATCGCTTGAATTATTTTTTATAAGAATCAACTGAAGATGCTAAAGAATTAACTGATCAAGATGCTAATAGATCATTCACAAATCCAAGACATTATTCTCAAGGTTCATGGATTGATTATATGGTAAGAAATCAAAATGATTATCTACCATAATTAAATCAAATATTTTATTAAATATTATAATTATATGATTTTATATTATTATCAAATTTATCTTTAATATTTCTTTATAAACAGAGAGTTGTAGTATTCTTTGAAAATTATCGAAAAATATCATTGTTCTCTATATTTAAAATTTTTTCATGATATCAGAGCAACTTTGAGAGTCATTTAGGTTAGACACGTCAACAATGATTGATGATTTATTATTATTAGTACACGGACAGTGTGAAATTTTAACATTTTTTTTAAACAAAAAGTAGGGACAAAAACCCTAGCCTCCAACGCTTTTACTGCTCGATTCATCACCATTCACCGCACATTAAACTACACCACTACCACCAAAGACTTACCGTCCATATTTTGTAGGGACACCATTGGCTAGTTAATTTCAATTATGTCTTTTAATAATTATTGTATTTCCATTCTATCTTTAATAAATAAATAATATTTTGGTCCTTTATTAAAAAAAAAAGTGTTTTACCCAATTTTCTCACCCTTTTTCCTAATATTAAGTCTTAGAGGACCTTTAGGTCAAGTTTAGGCCTGAAAAAAATTGTAGGATTTATGAAGAGAGAGAGAGAGAGGGAAAGAAATTATTGATCTTAGGATTTTGAAAATTATTGCCTTGAGAAAAGGATAGCACACATTAAGCTGCCTTAAAAGGACAACACACACTAGGTGCCTTAGAAAGGACAGCATAGTGTCATGGAGTGACAAAACGTGTGCGAAGTACCTATAACCAAAAGGGTTCATTAGCGTGCAAATTCAGCACAAGAGCGCACAAGCATCGCCCACAAATATACAAGCACTCAAGGTTATGCATTCGCAGATGAATAGTAACCTACAGATGAACAATAACCCAAGAACAAACGTCCGCAGACGGAATTCGTGTGAAGGCCGATTGGGAATACGGATGTAGACATGTATGCTTTGTGGCCATTTTTGAGCATTTTAGATAAATCGAGCTTGAAAACATAGGGGCTTCTTAACCCAAAAACAACCCTTAACAACAATTATACACATGAGCTCAATTGACCCAATTTTTAGAAATTCAAGTACACCTTCATTCTAGAATATGGTAGATGGGATATTTTTTACTTAAGTATAAATATTTTATAATAGAATTCTCGATGGCTAATCCTAACCATTCATAGTGGCAAAGTAAGGTGCAATCCTCAGCATCTGTTTCTAACCTCCTCAAGTATAAATATGGGAAAGTGAATGCATTTGTAATCAATACAAGCTTAGAAAACAAATCAAATAATATAGTGTGTTTCATTCTTACAAGCATCTTCTCTTTTTGCAATTCTCTTTTTCTCTCCAAGTTTGAGTAATTGTCTGCAAAATTACTCACTAATGCTACATGGGACAACTAAGTCCATGACAATTATTTTATTTCCATTCTACCTTTAATAAATAAATAATATTTTTGGTCCTTTATTCAGAAAATAAAAAAAAAGGTGTTTTACCAAGTTTTCTCATCTTCTTTCCTAGTATTGAGTCTTAAAAGGTCACTAGGTTGAGTTTAGGCCTTAAAAGAAATTGTGAGAATTTAAGAGAGAGGGAGATTACTGATCTTAGGATTTTAAAAATTATTGCCTTAAAAAAAAAGGATAGCACATATATAAGCTACCTTAAAAGGATAACACACACTAGGTGCTTTAAAAAGGACAGCATAGGCTCAAAGATTTGTTTGATAGAGATTATATAAACGGTTATCGATAAAGACATGGAAGATTTTTTTCAAAAAAAATGATAAGAATGATATATTGACTTATAATTGAAAGTTAAAAAATTTTCTTGATACAAAAATAATAGGAATGCTTTCTTCTTTATTAATATTAACACCATCTAAAGATAAGTTATAAGTACATAAAGTTCCCTTGCCAACTTGAGGGAGGATGATAAAAACCGACTCAAGATGCTAAAAGTTTCTTCACAAATCCAAGTCGTTATTCTAAAGATTCATGGATTGATAATTGATTATATGGCAAGAAATCAAAATGAATATTTGCCATAATATATGAAATATTTATTAAATCCTAAAATTATGTGATTTTATATTGTTATCAAATTTATCTTTAATATTTCTCTATAAATAGGGAGTTTGTTGATATATTTTAATGACCCAATAATCTCCCAAATATAAATCTTATAAAATATAATAATTGAAAAATCTAAATAATAGCTAAGCTGACAAACATGCAGTAACATAAAGTAAAGGACACAAAAAAATTAATAAGGTTCGGTAAATATTACCCACATCCTCGGGCACTTCAAATACTCAACTAGGATTAAATTGAAAGATAATACAGATTTGGGTAGAACTTAAAAATATTCACAAATTTAAATGGGCTCAAGTGTAAAACTTACAAGAGATTTAAGGAATAGTGTAAAGCTTACAAAATTGGGGACCCAAATGAAAAACACCATCTTTAACCACAAAACAATACTCATTTCTTTCTCCTCAGATTTTGGCTCTGTCATTCTTTATTCTCTTTCAATTTTTTTTTAATACAATTACAAATGAGAGAATCCTTCTATTTATAACCTAATTGAGGACAAAAAAGTTAAAGAAATAAAGCCAATTTGAGGTAAATTTTTACTTATGGAGGCCACCGATTTTTGTCCACCAACTTCTATATTTCAAATTTTATAGTTGGGTGTTGAAAATAAGTCACACTTCAATAAATTTTCACTTTGGTGAATTTTCAACTTTCATATATCTCTCAATTTGGAAGTACCTTCAAATGCACTAATATTGGTGCTATCTTAGTATGAGGTGACTTCCAACAAGTTTAAGTAATACTTAAACTTTTCTATGAAAATTAATTTAGTCAATATATTAGTAGCATTTTCCTCTATGTGGACCTTCAATAAATAAATTTCTATGGAGGTGATTAACTTTCTAATCTTATGATATCGAACATCTATATGTTTTGATTTTACATGAAATACTTGATTTTTGGCCAAAAATATAGAACTTTGACTATTATTTTGTATTCGTGTAACATCTTGCTTAAAGTCAAGTCCTTTAACTAGACCCTTTAACTATAAAGCTTCTTTCGCTGCTTCAACAATTGCTATATACTCTGTTTTAGTAGTAGATAAAACAACTATAGATTGTAGGACGGATTTCCATGAAATCAATCATCCTCTACACTTAAACGCATAGCTAGTCATGGATCTTTTATTATCTAGATTTCCTACATAATCTGAATTAACTTATCTAACTACCTTACTAGAAGCTGAGTCTTGCTCATACAACAATTCATAGTTTATTGTGCTAACAAGATATCTGAAAATCCACTTGACTATATTTCAATGCTCCTTTCCTAGATTTACTATGTATCTCTTAACCACACTAACTACTTGTGAAATGTTTGGTCTGGTGCATACCATTGTGTACATTAGATATTTTATAGCATTTGCATAAGGTACTTGAGCCATGTACTCCACCTCAACTTTTGTTTTTGGGCAATGATCTGAAGACAATCGAAAGCATGCTGCTAATGGAACCTTTACAGTTTTAGCATTGAGTATAGTAAACTTTTCTAGAACTTTCTTCACATAGTTCTTTTGAGTGAGCCAAAGCTTTCCAGCTTTCCTATCTTTGTTGATCTCTATACCAAAAATCTTCTTAATAGCTCCAAGATCCTTCATTTCAAATTCAGTACTCAACATATTCTTAAGCTCAAAGACATGAGATTAATTTCAAGTAGCAATTAGCATATCATCAACATAAAGTGTTAGATAAATGAAAGAACCATCATCTAATTTTCTAAAATAAACACAACACTCATACTCAAAACAAATGTAACCATGTGATACCATAAAAGTATCAAATCGCTTGAACTATTGTCTACCTGATTGTTTTAATTTATATAAGGATTTCTCCAATCTACACTCGAGCACTTCTTTACTTTGTTCTTTAAAACCTTCGAGTTGCTGCATATAAATCTACTTCTTTATCTCCCCATGTAAGAAAGCAGTTTTTACATCTAGTTTCCAAATTGTACACTACCACAATCGACAAGATAACTAGTATAAAAGTATGCTTCAACACCGAAGAGAAAATCTCATTGTAATCTATACCTTCCTTTTATGAATATCCTTTAACAACTAATCGAGCTTTATACTTTTCTCCTTTATTTTATGTGACTGCTTCTTTCTTTCTGAAAACCCATTTACACCTAATAGCCTTCTTTCCCTTGGGTAATTATATTAATTATCAAATATGATTCCTTTCAAATGACTTTATTTCTTCTTCCATAGCTGCTAACCATTTATCACTGTTCTTCACTTAAATTGCTTCTTTGAAATCAAATAGGTTGTCGCTTTTAGAGAATAATGAAAATGACATTATGTCTTCAAATCCATACCTAATAGGTGCTCTGGTAATGCATCTGTCTCTGTACCTAGCAAGTAAATACAACTCTTCTTGGTGTTCTTCTTGATCATCAACTTGGTCTTGATTTTCTTGTAGTGGAGTTTGTTGTTGTCTCAACTCTACCTCAATGACTGATCTCTCATCTTGCTTTTCAGTGGAATTATGCTTCATGTCTTCTTTTTTGAACATGCTGGCTTCATTAAAGACAACATCTCTACTGATATCTTTCTTCTTTAATTCTGGGTCTCAGAGCATATACCCTTTTACACCTTTTGGATAGCTAAGAAAAATACATTTCTTTGACTTCGTATCTAACTTCGCACATTCATTATGTGGTACATGCATGTATGCTAGACATCCAAATATACGTAAGTTGGTGTGGTTAACTGGCCTGTTTGTCCAATCCTCCTTAGACTTTGAAATTTATAGCCAAGCATGGAGACCGATTAATTAAGTAAACAACAGTGTTAACTGCTCCTGCCCAAACACTTTTTGGGAATCCTATGTTAAGCATCATACATTGAGCTTTTTCCATCAACATTCTATTCATTCTTTCAGCCACTCTATTCTGCTGCAAAGTCTTTTTCACTGTGAAATGTCGAGTAATCCCTTCATTCCTACCAAATTCTAGAAAGGAACTTTCTTTGTACTTAATCTCATTGTCACTTCTGATGTACTTTAACCTTTTGCCAATCTTATTTTGCATCTTAATTCTCCATTGCTTGAAAACGTTGAACACTTTAGATTCGTGCTTCATGAAGTACACCCAAACCTTTCTAGAATATTCATCAATGAAATTGACGAGATAATTAAAATCTCCATGTGATGCAACTGGTGATAGTCCCCATACATCAATGTGAACATAATCAAAAATACTTTTACTTATGTGAGACGAAATATTGACAACCAACTCTATTTTGCTTTCCCATAATACAAAATTTGCAAAATTCTAATTTGCATCCTTTTACACTACTTAGAAGATTCTTCTTATGCAACTTTTATAGCCCACATTAGTTAAGATGACCTAACTCTAAATGCTATAATTCGATATTGTCATTGCTCAATTCAATATGTGTAGCAACAGTAGCTCCACCTAAACAGTATCTCTTATCAGCTTGTATAGGTTCCCAACTTTTTCTCCTTTCATTACTATAAGAACTCCTTTATGGACTTTCAATAATCCATCTTTGGCAGAGAAACTATAACCCAATAAATTCAATGTTCTCAGGGAAATCAAAATTTTCTTCAACTTAGAAATATACCGAACGTTATCCAGTATCTAACAGTTCCATCATGCATCCTTATTTTCACTGTGTCGATTCCAATAACCTTTCAAGAAGCATCATTACCTATTAAAATAAAACCAAGGTCACAAGATTGGTAGGTATTAAACTATTCTTTGTAAGGGCACATATGGTACATACATACAAAGTCAAGTATCCAAGATTTTGAAATAGATCTTTCACTTGTAGATGCCAGCAACATATCTCATTCTTCGTCATTATTGGAATTGTTGTTGATAACATTTACTTCCGTTGGCTTTTGATTCTTCCTTGTTTCCTAGTCCTTCTTCAATTCATTGCAGAATCTTTTAATATGCCTCTTCTTATGGTAGTAGTGACACTCTACATCTTTCCTTGGGCGTGACTTAAAACGATCATTATTGCTAGAATTTCTTCCATGAGATTTACTTCTACTACGTCTTGATTTTATCTTGTTTTCTTCTTTTGCAACAAGACCTTCAACTTGAGAAGAACTGCTTGGTTGCTTAATCTTGTCAGTCTCCAAAAAAGCAGTTGAGACCTCACCCACCGTCAGAGTTTGTTTCCCAACTAGTAACGTGGTCACCAGAGTCTCGTACGATTTTGGTAAAGAAACCAACAGAATAATTGCTTGATCTTTGTTATCAATCTTGACCTCTACACTGTGAAGTTGAGTAATGCATTTGTTGAACTTATTGATGTGGCTTGATGCATCTGTATCCTCCTGCATCTTTAACTCGTATAACTCCTTTTTTAGGTAAAATCTATTTGTCAAGAATTTTGACATATAAAGCTTTTATAATTTCTCCCATAAATTTTTTAGAGAAGTTTCATTTAACACTGTATGCTTGATTTTTGGAGCAAAATTGAGTCAAATCATGCTTATAGCTTTTGCTTTTAATTCCTTCCAATCACTATCTTCTATATCCTTGGGCCTTTTATCAAGCAATGCTTTAAGAAGACCCTGTTGCACTAATATCTCTTTTATAGTACTTTGCCAAATACTAAAGTTAGTTTTATATCAAAAAATACTAACTTAAATTTCAAACTAGCCAATTTTCAATCAATTATTATGTTTCAAAGCTTAGAGTAAATCTTAAAGCAAATAGTATACTTTGAAAAATTATTAGGAAAGACTGAAGGGATTATAACGATCCCACTTAAAACCTAAAATTTATAGGCAATTATAACCCTATTGACAAAATATTTCTCATACACGTATCCATCCTAGGTGAACTTTTAACTCTGATACCACTTGTTGAGAAATTTTAATGACCTAATAATTCTCCAAAATACAAAACTTATAAAATATAAAAATTAAAAAATCTAAATAATAGCAAAGTTGACAAGCATGCAATAACATAAAGTAAATGACACAAAAAATTTAACGAGATTCGGTAAATATTGCCTATATCCTCGGGCACTTCAAATACTCTATTATGATTAAATTAAAAGATAATACAAAATTTACGTATAATTTGTAAATACCTACAAACTTAAACAGGCTTAAGTGTAAAACATACAAGACATTTAAACAATATTGTAAATCTTATAAAGATGGGAACCCAAATGAAAAATACCATCTTCAACTTCAAAGCAACACTCAAACTTATTTCTTTCTCCCCATATTTTGTCTCTGTCTCTCTCTCTATTCTTTCTCAATTTTTTTCTTAATGTAATTACAAATAAAAGAAACCTTCTATTTATAACCTAATTGAAGGTTAAAAAGTTAAAAACAATCAAACCAATTTGAGGTAAACTCTTATATATAAACGATTTTTCTGTACTGACAACTACCGACTTCTACATTTCAAATTTTATAACTAGGTGTTGAAAATAAGCTATACGTCAACAGAGTTGTAGCATTCTTTGAAAATTAGTAAAAAAATATCATTTTTCTCTATATTCGAAATTTCTTCAATTTTAATTTATTTTAGCTATAGTATATAATTTGCAAAAATTATTATACAACATCTCTTTGATAGATAATTTTAAATTTCAGCCAATATAAGAACAAAAATATATTTATACTAAATGAACTAAAATATATAATTTTTCATTTAAATTACTTAATTTATAACAGTTATATATGAAATTGGTCTAGCGTGAGGAATATATGACATTTTATTTTTTATTTTTATGTTGCAAAAACTGTTAGACATTTTTCTATATTAATAGTAAAAAAAATCTAGCAAAAAGGGCATCACTGATAAATATTTTTAATTTCTAAATTATTTGATACATATTTTCAGTTTTGGGAGTCAAACAGTCGTCTTTTACTGTATTCTGAAAGTATTTAGAATAAGAGAAAAACGAAAAAAAAATGGACATACGCACCGCTAAAATCTATCCGTTGGTTTAATCCATGAACTTAAGCAAATTAAATATGTGTAATTTGGATAATTTCAAATTACACCAGACGCACTTTGGAGATATATGCAATTATCCCTTCAATTATTTTGAAAATTGGAAACAATTTTATCCTTAGACAACCAAGACAACTACTATGTAATCAAAGAAACGACACATTGAAAATGTACAACCATAATGTGAAAATAAACTATATTACACAAAGAAACACAATATAGAGAAAATATACATAAAATTAAATTTAAAAATTAAAAAGGCAGACCATTTTTGTATTTTTTTCACTTATATTACATAATTTATAGTCAATGATCACCCAAATTACAAGAAGCCAACTCCATTCATTTCATTTCTGCCGCCCCCCTTCTCATCGTTTATTTAATCTTCATGATTCAAAACAGATAATAGATGGAATACCCGCTAGGGTTTTACGGGAGAGAAGAGAATGAAGTGCATTCAGCATTGCATTGAAGGCTGCTTCAACTATACACAGGAGATTCAGAAAAACGCGAAGCTCCATAATAAGAAAAAATTTAAAACACTATATTATCAATTTCAGAATAAAGGATAGGATTTAAATTTTAGACCCCATTCTTGAACATAACCAAAAAATAAAAAATTTACCATATTAACTTATACCTAGAATCTTCTAATCACCAAATAGATATTTTTCTTCTTTTGTTTTATCGTATTTTCTTTTTATGTCGTGTCTTTATCCATCTAATTGTGAACAGATGTTATGTGGTTACCAAATTTTTACCTTACAAATTAAGTTGGTAAATCTCTCTCCAATATTAAATTTGGTAATTTTATATGAAATTATCAAATAATAAGTTCGTATTAATTGTCTACTATCTTTGTTTCTTCTTCCTTTTCCTCCTTCCATGTCCTTTCTAAGAAAAATAATGTGATATGCAAGAATCAAGGTCAAGTTCTATTTAGTTTTCTGCTTTTTTTAAAAAAATGAAATATGAAAGTATTATAGACAAAATAAAGAGCTGAATAAACGCATCAAAAAAATTCAAAAAACCAAAAAATTACATGCAATTTTATAATTCTATTTATACCCGCTGTTGACACTCAATAATATTGTAAAAGGCAACAAAAGATGATGAAGCTAGCATTGTTTACGGGACTGCTCCTCTCTTTCTCCCTTTTGCCCTTGCTTAGTATTAGTGAAGCGAATCTGCAGCAGAGGCAGATGGGTGATAACCTTTTTCTGAGGCTGCTCAAATCCAGAAGGTCAGAAAGCTCTGTTTCGAGGCATTCATGGGAGGCTTTTAAGAAGAGAAAAGTATATTCTCCTCAGGCTAACTTTCAGTTTCAGCCTCAGGATTATGGTTCAATGGAACTTGACAAGATCACTTCATTGCCAGGCCAACCAAATGGGGTAAATTTTCAGCAGTATGCAGGCTATGTAACGGTTGATCCACGAGCAGGAAGAGCATTGTTCTACTACTTTGTTGAGTCACCGGAAAACTGTTCTACAAATCCATTGGTTTTGTGGCTAAATGGAGGTGCTGTTATCCATAAGTCACCGTAATTTGAGTCAAATAATTCAACATTAAGTTTTTATTAATGGCGTATAGTTCTGAACACCCACACACTATACAAAATTCAGATGATGCTCAATAATGGTGGTGTTATGGTGGGGTATAGTTATATATATATATATATATATAACGAATTTAATATTTTCTTCAAGTCCAAGTTAAATTTTTAATGGGTTTTCTTAAGTAAACCCAAATATTATTTTAAATTTTGTATTCACAAGACGGTAAGGTCAAACTTGTTTTAATATCATATTGAAATGTTCCTGGACATAAAAGATTAAACTTCAAAGGAATTTCTAAACAATAAATTTTTTTCCTTGCATAAAAGAAATGTACATAATTTTCTAGAAGCATTGTTTTTACACCCATTTATTTTTGGAAATTTGCAGGACCAGGATGTTCCTCGTTTGGGCATGGAGCCATGACTGAATTAGGACCCTTCAGAGTAAATAGAGATGGCAAAACTTTATTCCAAAACAAATATGCTTGGAACAATGGTGAGCAAAGCAAACCCTCTCATTCGTATGATTCATTTTAACTAGCCTTCCTTGAACAATCCGTACGTACACTAAAGAGAAGAAGTAGTCCATCTTTCTTATTTCATCTGCTATGAACATGAAGACTTAAACCAATAATTTTTCATTAACATTTCCAAAATTAATGAATGGAATGCAGTGGCAAATGTGATCTTTCTGGAATCGCCAGCTGGGGTTGGCTTTTCATATTCGAATACATCTTCACATTATCAGAACAGAGGCGATAAGAGCACTGCGGCTGATGCCTACACATTTCTTGTCAACTGGCTTGAGAGGTTTCCGCAATACAAAAACCGAGATTTCTTCATAACAGGCGAGAGCTACGCTGGTCACTACGTACCTCAGCTTGCAGAATTCATTATTACCCACAACAAGAACGCAAATCAAACTATTATCAATCTTAAAGGAGTTGCGGTATGTATAAACCAAAGAGTTCATAAAACTTGTGAACTCCTACATAGTTTTTTTTTTTTAAAAATTTTCTGAGCAGTTTTTACATAGTTTTTTATAAATATTACAAAAGGTTAACTTAAATTCCTCCTCAATCTGTTGTAAATACAGTTTGAACCCAGAGCTCTTTTACCAACATAAAAAATTATACGATGTTACGCTATGGAATTTGTGGCAGAACCCTTGCACTTGGTCTTCAAGTGTATGGGTTCAACTCTCATAATAAAAATTCATTTAAAAATTGTATTTGAACCAAATCAAGTCAGATTTGACTCAAATTTGAAGCATTAAGATAAAATAGACATGTTACTTAAAAATTAACTAATAATCTTCCTATAGAGGTCATAGGGTATTTAACTTACAGCAGGAGGGAGGTAATCCTCATTTTCCCTAACATAATATCATAGCCATATATCAAGATCTTGTGTTTAAACTCTACATGCTCATTTTGTGTTTGAATCCCCATATACGCATAAGGATAAAATTTGTATATTCCGTGAAATTTTTTGTTTGGATTCTCAAGAAATTAATTAAAGACGTCGACGGAAGTACTTGGATTACATCGTTATATTACTAACTATTCATTTGAACTATTTTATGTCTATAAGTATTTTGAACGGAAATTTTAATTATCATTTGCAGATAGGTAATGGAGCGCTTAACGCAGCTACAGATGCAATCGGATATGTTGATTATATCTGGACTCATGCTTTAATCTCCTATGAAACCTACAAAGGAATCCTCCAAAATTGTGACCTTGTCACTGGAAACTTTTCGAAAAAATGCAATGAATTCTTCTACCAAGCTTCCGATGAGATTGGCAAAATTGATTATTACAACATTTATGCCCCTATTTGCCACAGAGCTGATATCGAAGCAAACCAGAAAACTACTACTATAGCTTCAGTAAATCTGCATATCAATGTCTGAATATGAATTTTTAACCTCAAACTCTTACATCAAGTAATAACTTTGAGCTTTTCTTGCATATTAATGTCTGTCGACAACCAGACCCACGACTATGATCCCTGCTCAGACTACTACGTGGAATCTTATCTGAATAAAGCAGCGGTTCAATCTGCCCTTCATGTGAAACATAAACAATGGAGCGGTTGCAGGTATATATGCTATATTGATTAGAAACATATATAGAGAATGGGAAATTTTATTTTATTAATATCTAAAACATGTATATTACAACATCTGATCTATTTATGAAGGGGGTTTTTTATTTGAATATCTCTAAAAAATGAGTTATTTGCTTATATATACCTTTAGTAAATTTTTAAAATAGATATGCTTTCTGATGCGAGTAAGTGTTCTAAATTTTCAAAATTTAAAAAGGAAAAAGAAAATACTCTTTATGGTCTTTATTTTACTCTAAAGTTTCTGTGTATTTGGAACTATCATTATGGAATTGTGTATTACCTAATTTTGTACACTACATGATATGTGCATTACACATCCTTGTACATTACAAGATTCTTTGCATTACACGACTCTGAATGTGTATATATATAAGGTATTACTGGTAATTGATCAGCAAATTTAGGATACTGATGTAAAAATTAGTATAAATAATATATATAAGCAATTTGGTTGTTTTGAAAGCATAACGGTACAAATCACTCCTTATTAAATGATATATTATCTAGAAATAAAAAGATAATTTAAAATGTCATAATTATGAAATACTATGTCTTATTTCAGGTCATATAAATATGTCATTAAATCATGAAAAAGATTGTCTTGAATATCTTCAGCATCTTCTTCGTATAATTCTTGCTAGTAATTAAAACTTGTGTTGTAACAATTATGTATATATAATTTTGCAATATATTATTGGCTTGCAGAGGTTATAACTGGACTGATAGCCCCGACACAGTTCTACCCGTTATCAAAGATCTAATGGCTAATGGAATAAGAGTCTGGATTTACAGGCAAGCAGCAATATCTATCACTTGCACTACTAATTAAACTTGGTTTAATTAATTTCAAGAAATTAATTAAAAATAATTGCTGAGTTTGGTTAATTTGCAGTGGTGACACAGATGCAGTAGTGCCAGTTACATCAACCAGGTACTCAATAGCAGCCCTCAAACTCCCCATCAAAACTCCTTGGTATCCATGGTACGCCGATGGTGAGGTAATTAATACATGATTTCTTTTTTATTAAATATTTGGAGACAGATTATTAACAATCTCTTAACTTTGCATAGTTTATTACACTATTTATAAATCGTTAAATTTAATTACTTTTAACAATTAAAATTAAATATAACACGTATAATTAATATTTGATTTGAGATCCTGATAACTTAGCATCCCCACTCATTGAACCATAGTACCTATCTTCCTTTTCACTCACCAGTTGTACAATTAATGTATCACAAATATATATATATATATATATATATAAGATACAATTTCAACTTGAAAAATATATAGTTCAACCGCTTAGTTGTATAGTTAATGTATCACAAATATATATATAAGATACAATTTCAACTTTAAAGATATATAATTCAACCGCTTATAAATGATGTGAAAAATTATATAAAATTAAGAGATTAATCATTTCCCTAAATGTTTATATATCATTTATTTGTCTGAGTTAAATTAAATGATGATGCATGCAGGTAGGAGGTTATGTGGTGGCATATGAAGGATTGACATTTGTAACAGTGAGAGGAGCTGGGCATTTGGTTCCAAGCTGGCAACCAAAGCGTGCACTCACCATGATTTCATCATTTCTTCAAGGAATTCTTCCTCCTAAACAATAATTGATTGATAATCAATTCCCTCAGTCTGAATACAAGACGCAACAATAATAATAATTGATTAAATTAAGCAAGATTAATTTGCCATTACTATATCTAAAATTAATTTGTCATTGTTTTTCTTAATATATCGTTAAACACTAACTTTAAATAACATTCTTTAAAATAGTATTCCTTTGAAATATTTTCAAGCTCATATAAAAAAGAAATGTATCAAAACATATATCCTTTAATAATTCAATATTAAAAATCCAATAAAATCAGAAAAATTAGATATTCATTCAACTAAATTAACTGCATAAATCTGAGTACTGTTTATCTCCATTGACTTAGCATTTTCCTTTTTATGTTCTATCTCCGCTTTTGTCTCCCTTTCTAATAAATTATTTTACTACCATATATTAGATGTATTCTTATGTCCACTTTCTTTACAAAGTAAATTTAAAATATATTACATAAAATTAAAATTCTACGTAGAATTCGAACCTTAAAGATAAATTTCATTTAGAGTGAAAAATTTTAATATAAAAATTAAGATATGTAATGTTAAACTTGAAAAAGTATATGTAATAATATGTATAAGTATTGTAACTAATCCCGACACTTGTATATCATCGATTTAAAAAAGAAAAACAAATTTGTTTCAAGACACGTTGTATAACTTTACTTTTTTGAAGGTCAAAACGTTTTATCCTTTTGATAGCCGAAAAGTTGGGAATTATATTCAAAAATTGAGCAAAAGGGTCAATTCCTCTATAATGCAAACCGGGCCCAAAATGGCTACTTATATGGTTCTATACATAGCAAAAGACGTCTTGGTGTATTGTAATATTCGCAGACAAGATAAAATGTGCAAACACAAAATGTGTTGACTTCTGTTTTGGTAGTATCATCAAACCAATAAAACATTGAGAAGAAAACATCTTTTAAAACAATTGCTTCTTGAAAACAACCGGCCAGTTTGCATTTTTGTGTGGAATATCGTTAATCTAGCTGTCATTTGGAGTTTCCAACAAGTCAACGATAGGCATTCCTCAATTTCATCAACACAAAGTTTGGATGCTGTAAACATAAATTTTATCACATATCCTGATAAATAAATAACCCTTCTCCAATACCAAACAAACAACATAAAAAATAAAATAAAAGAGATTTTTAACATTAAAAAAGTTATTTTACCTGATAAAAAAGTCTAACTAAAAGGATAGTAAACCAAATATATCTTATATTTTTCGGCATGCTATTTATACCGGCTGTTAACACTCAATGATATTGTAAGAGGCAAAACAAGATGATGAAGCTAGCATTGTTTATGGGGATGCTCCTCTCTTTCTCCCTTTTGGCCTTGCTTAGTTTTAGTGAAGCCAATCAGCAGCAGAAGCAGCTGGGTGATAACCTTATTCTGAGGCTGCTCAAATCCAGAAGCTCAACAAGCTCTGTTTCGAGGAATTCATGGGAGGCTTTTAAGAAGAGAAAAGTGTATTCTCGTCAGGCCAACTCTCAGTTTCAGCCTCAGGATTATGGTTCAATGGAACTTGACAAGATCACTTCATTGCCAGGCCAACCAAATGGGGTAAAGTTTCAGCAGTATGCAGGCTATGTAACGGTTGATCCACAAGCCGGAAGAGCATTGTTCTACTACTTTGTTGAGTCACCGGACAACTCTTCTACAAATCCTTTGGTTTTGTGGCTAAATGGAGCTACTCTTATTCACAATTCATCGTAATTTGAGTTCAAATAATTCAACATTAAGTTCTTATTAATTGTAAACAAGTTTATATATCATGGAATGTAGACAATATACATAACTACACACGCACACACACACACACAAATCTATAAACACATACCATTACATATATATTATTTAAATGTTCACACGCTATAAAATTCAGATTTATTCTAAAATATGGTGTATAGTTAAAAAATGATGTACTATAGTTACAACGAATTTTTTAACGTTACACAGGAAAGGTTTAGATAATAATATTAAATATTTTCCTTAACTAAAAGCTTAATTTTTAATGGGTTTTCTTGGTCAACCTAAATAATTATTTTAATTTTCATATTCGGAAAACCGTTAGCTCAAACGTCTTTTGATATCACATTGAAATGTCACGTGACTCAAAAATTTAAACTCCAAAATAACTTTTAAAGAACATTTTATTTTCTGGATATTAAAGAAGTAAATAATTATATCTATAAATTTCTAGAAGCATAGTTTTTACATCAAATTGTTTTTGGAAATTTGCAGGACCAGGATGTTCCTCGTTTGGGTTCGGAGCCATGACTGAATTAGGACCCTTCAGAGTAAATAGCGATGGCAAAACTTTATTCCAAAATAAATATGCTTGGAACAATGGTGAGGAAAGCTAACCCTCTCATTCATATAATTCATTTAACTAGCCTTTCTTTGAACAATTCGAACGTTCACTGAAGAGAATTAAACCATTAATTTTACACTAATATTTTCAAAAAATTAATGGAATGCAGTGGCAAATGTGATCTTCCTGGAATCTCCAGCTGGGGTTGGCTTTTCATACTCGAACACGTCGTCAGATTATGATCACACAGGCGATGAGAGCACTGCGGCTGATGCCTACACCTTTCTTGTAAACTGGCTTGAGAGTTTTCCGCAATACAAAAACCAAGATTTCTTCATAACAGGCGAGAGCTACGCTGGCCACTACGTGCCACAGCAGCTTGCAGACGCCATTGTCTTCCACAACAAGAACGCAAATCAGACTATTATCAACCTGAAAGGAGTTGCGGTATGTTCAGCCTATATAAGATTTTAAGATGCTATATATGTGAACTCTAAGAAATTGAACTCTCGTAATCAACAATCTTTTAAAAATAATGTTTGAAGTAGGTTAACTCAGATTTTACTCAAATTTAGATTCATCATCAAAAGTAAAATGGTCAAGCTATTCTTTATTTGACATATAACCAACATGGACAAAAGTGCTTGAATCACCTTGTAGCCATTATTTATTTGAAGTATTTTATGTCACTAACTATTTTGAAACGGAAATGTTAATTGTCATTTACAGATAGGTAATGGAGTGCTTAATGAAGCTACAGATACAATGGGATTGATTGACTATATCTGGACTCATGCTCTAATCTCCGATGAAACCTACAGAGGAATCATCGAAAATTGTGACCTTGTCAAAGGAAACTTTTCAAAAAAATGCAGTGAAATCTTTGGCCAAGCCTCAGATGAGATTGGCGATATTGATTTTTACAACATTTATGCCCCTATTTGCCACGAAGTTCATATCGAAGCAAACCAGAGTACTACTACTGCTTCAGTAAGTTTCCGCAACAATGTTTCAATAGTTTTAACCTTAAACTCTTACAGCTAATTAGTAATGATTTATTAATGTCTCTCGATAAGCAGACCGAAGATTTCGATCCCTGCTCAAATTCCTACGTGGAATCTTATCTGAATAATGTAGCGGTTCAATCTGCTCTTCATGTGAAAAATACGGAATGGAGCGGTTGCAGGTATAGGAAGATTAGAAACATACAGAAATATACCATTCAAATCCCTCCTTATTGAAGGATATATAATTCAAAACTGCAATGACAATAATTTCATATGTTATAATTATGGGATACTCATGATTTGGGTAATACGAATAAGTCAGTGAATCATTATAAGATTGTCTTGAATATCTTCATCATCTCCGTATGATTCTTGTAGTAATTAAAACTTGTGTTATAACAATTATGTATATATAATCTTCCTATCATTATCTTGCAGTGGGTTTAACTGGACTGATAGCCCCATGACAGTTCTTCCCGTTATCAAAGATCTAATTGCGAATGGAATAAGAGTCTGGATTTACAGGCAAGCAGCAATATATACCACTTGTACCACTAATTAAACTTGGTTTTTCAGGAAATTAATTGAAAATAATTATTGGGTTTGGTTAATTTGCAGTGGTGACACCGATGCAGTATTGTCAGTTACATCCACCAGGTACTCAATAGCAGCCCTCAAACTCCCTATCAAAACTCGTTGGTATCCATGGTATACGAATGATGAGGTAATTAACATATAATCTTTTTTATTAAATATTTTGAGACCAATCGACAGCCTTTTAATTTTATGCATTTCTTAAATTACTTGTAAATTATTAAACTTAACTATTTTTAAGGATTGAGATTAAATTAAATATATATAATTAACATACAATTAGCGTATCATAATTAATGTATATATCAAATACAATCTCAACGGTTTAAATTAAATGATGATGATGCAGGTGGGAGGGTATGTGGTGGCATACGAAGGATTGACATTTGTAACAGTGAGAGGAGCTGGGCATTTGGTTCCAAGCTGGCAACCAAAACGTGCACTCGCTATGATTTCATCATTTCTTCACGGAACTCTTCCTCCTAAACAGTAATTGATTGATAATCAATTCCCTCAGTCTCAATCTTGCCAAGACACAATAATAATAATAATTGATTAAATTAAGCAAAATTAATTTGCCATTGCTGTCTATCTGTGAGAGAGATGTAACAGCTTGCTTCATACTGTTGTTGTTTTCTCTGGAAGAGAATAAAGGATTGATGTCAACATTCCAATTAATTTTTATCAGTCAAACACAAAATAATTCTCTAAATGTCAGAATTTTAGTGTTTCAGTTGTATATAACACTTCAATTTGACATATATTGAACGCGTATCAAACAGGATCGTACTACTCTTATCAGTGAACATGTTTGGCTTCGATTAGCTCTCCAAACTTTGATACCATCTAATGACACAGAGGAGAATAATATTGAAAACCCTTGAAAATATTCATTTATTGATATATAATATTTAGAATAAGAAATACAATGCTGTAAATTAAGTTAAAAAATTTAATTGAGTACTTAATTTAGATATATACAGTCCATGTTGTAATTAATTAAATTAAAAGTATGTATATCATTTAATTCATTTATTTAGATATATTTATACTTTTATTTATTGAAATTTAGACCAAAAAAAATGCCTTTGAGGCATTATGTCTAGTCTCATAAGTGATTTTCTAGATGATATAATAATGATTCATTGAAAAGATTATTGAGAAAAATTATGTTAGTTGACGAATATGAAAAGAAATTAGGAGATATGAGAAGGTTATAATTGCAAATTTCCCCATTGATTTAGATTTCTAGTCAACTAATAAAACATATATATGGGGAAAGTGAATATCGTTACTTTCAAAGAAATCCAAAATAGAGAAAAGTCTCCATCTTCTTCATCTTCAAAGCAGCATACTTTTGTGGACAAAATGAACACACAAGTATATTTATCAAGATTAAGACAAAAAAAATTGTACAATTGTAGGAAATTATTTTGATATGACAAACCAAAAGATAATAAAGAGACCACCAATGTAAGAGGAAGACATGAGGTGGGTTACATTTGATTAAGTGAGTTTTTGGTTGATTGTATCAAATAAGATATTTTTAGAGACAGAAAGTTATTGAAATAGACAATAAGGTAGTGTTTGTTTTTCTATACGAATTTGAAGATGACTGAAATATGAATTTGATTGATATATATATATTTTATTTTAAACATCTAAATATAAATGTTAAGTTTTTTATTTTTATAAAAAAATAATAAATTTGAAATTGGTGCATTTTGATATATATGTTCTAAAAAATTTAAAACTAATATATTAAGGTGTTGACATATATAAATATTAATAACAAATTAAAGATATTATTGATAAATAAAATATTTAATTTATTAATACATTTAGTTATTCAAATTTAAGTTAAAAATTTTAACTTAATTACATTCAAATATTTTTAAACATTTTTTGAAAAATAAATTAAAAAAAAAACAATTTTTAAATATCTAAATAAAATTATTCAGACTTACATTAAAAAAAAAAAATCGGTCCTAAATATAAAATAAGAAAATTAGGTGCTATATTATATAAGATTATAAATAATTTAGAGTGGCCACAATATTTTTCAATAATAAGAAAAAAAAAAAATGATCTTATTCTTATTTTTTAGTACTTGACTACTATAAATATAAAGAATTTTAAAGAAATATTTATTTTTAAAAAATATTTTAAGAAAATGGTAGAGTAACTTAAATGTATATATTTGTAGTTTTCTTGCTCAAACCACATTATTCGCTTTCATGAAATTAATCAAGTCACATTATTCGCATAAATGTGATGACTACTTTTATGCTTATATATAATATAGCTTGAATTATTTTAATTTAATTAAATAATTAATTTGTAAAATTGATTATACAGCATCTCTTTTATAGATTATTATAAATTTCGGTTAGTAAAATATGTATATAACACATCTAGAAACACAACTTAGAGAAAATATTCGTTGCCAATACAAAACAAACACTAAAAATACATAAAATTAAATTAAAAAATTAAAAGAAGCCGGCTATTTTCGTATTTTCTCATCTACATTACGTAAGTCAACGGTCAATGATATCCCACCTCACGAGAATCCAATTCCATTCATTTCTGCCGTCCCCCTTCTATCCATTTATATAATCTCAATAATTCAACACATACAACATCAACCACTCAAGCAACTATCAGAAACATGAAGAAGAATATTTTCGCAGCATTTTCATGTATACTCATATTCTTGATTTGCTCCATAACATCCGAAGCAAATCAACAGGCTGATAATCTGTACAAATTGCTGAGGTCGAAGAGGTCAAAAAACGGTCCTCTTCTAGCAAGTTACCAGACTGAATTGGAAGGTTCGGATGCTGCAAATGTGCATCAGTATTATGTTGAGGCTCAGGAAGGTTTAATGGAAGCCGACAGAATTGAAGCTTAGCCTGGGCAGCCGTTGAAAGGCGTAGATTTCGAGCAGTACGCCGGGTATGTGAGGGTGGATCCAAAGGCCGGACGAGCGCTGTTCTACTACTTCGTTGAGTGTCCGAAGAATTCTTCAACGAAGCCGTTGGTTTTGTGGCTCAATGGAGGTACTGTTATGGCTTTAGTAGCGCTGTCGTTTTACTTGCTTTTAACATTTCACTTTCACTGTTTGTCTTTTTTTTTTCTTTGTTGAAATTGCTTTTTGACTATTACATCGTCGTCGTAAAATTTAAAATGAATACGAAAAGCAAAAAGAAAATATTAAAAAATAAATAGAGAATGCGACATATGTCTTAACATTATTACGCATTAATTATTATATAAGGCGGGGCATGATGAATAAGCTTTTTTTTATATAATATTTTATATCAAATATATATTCTTGTATCTAAATACATTCAATGATTGATGTTGCATATGATCATATAATTAATGTATTTATAATTAATGCATATATCAGATGTAATTTCAACAGTTAAACGTGTTTACATCTAACAACTTATATTTAATATAAAAAATTATGTAAAAAAAAGATACCATTGATCTTATCCTATAAAAGGCATTGATTTCAAAATTAATTATATAATCAGATATAATTTTAACCGTTAAATATGCCTAAATCTAACGACTTATATTTAATGTAAAAAATTATATAAAAAAAACTCTTAATCTTACCCTATATATATATATATATATATATAAAAGTTCTTGACTACATATTTCAACTATAGGTTAGATGTTTCATGTTTCATGTTATAGTAATATGTTATTTTCAAATTTCTTATTACGTGTTCAAACTATGAGTTGGATGTTTCACATTTGTGTCAAAAGTTTTAAAGTTTCAAATTTTAGGTAAAAGTTTTAAATTTTGGATCAACATTTTTGAATTTTAGATCGAAATTTAAAATTTTATACAAAGCTTTATATTAAAAAAATAAATAAAAGTAACGCTATATTCAATATATTATAGTTAAGTTTTTATAAGAGTAGTTAGACTTGAATATTTCGATCAATCATGACATTAAAATTGTGTATCTAAAAGAATCAAAATTTAAAAAAGTTTAAATTATTTATAAACCATTAAATTTATACATTTTTTATAATTAAAATTATATTTTATGTGTTTTAATTATAATAAATTTTATTATATATTAATTTTATACATTAAATTTATTTTCAGCCGTAAAATATATTTTAGTTCAACTGATTATAATGAATAGAATAAAATATAAACACGTGTGAAAAGTGTCGGACTTGTTCTAGCTCCACCATTATTATGCGATTATTCTTTTTGTTTTGCATAGAAAAATTATATTTTTTTTTTCTTGGTCGTTGTTCTGGTCTTTTCATTTTCCTATTTTTGCCGCCACCAATTGTAATATGTACTTTTACATGATAAAGTTTATTTTTGACTTTTTTACTAATAATTCTTTTTATTATCAAACAACTAAAATAAAATTTAATTATTTTAAAATTTTACACTTATCCCTTAATAAATATTTTGTTCATTGCATTGAGGTTGCTGTTATAATATATATACTTGAAAAAATAAATAAATAAATATTATTTACACATGCAGGACCAGGATGTTCTTCATTAGGATATGGAGCCATGTCCGAATTAGGACCCTTCAGAGTAAACAGTGATGGCAAAACACTCTTCAGGAATAACTATGCTTGGAACAACGGTGAGTGACTTTACTTGTTTCACCATACAAACGCATACATATACACATACATACATACATACACACACATAACTATATCCATTGTTACCCTTTATATAGTTGTTTTTATCTTCTGAAGCTGTTCGCATTTTCAAAATGCAGATTAAAAATAACACATCGTTGCATTTTTTAATAGTTCACTTTTTCAAATTCGTATTTTATAGAGTGAGAACTTTTACATCTAGTTTACGTACATGTTAAATTTCAAAACCAAAAAAAAAAAAAAAACAATCTACATATGAAGTGATCCATTTTGTATTTATCATAGCTCAAGAATTTCGAAAATCGGAGAAATGTATTTGTATTGATTAATAACAAACTTTTATAAGTCTTTATTTATAAAGAAAATTTAAATATTAAAAAAATAACAACACAAAATATAACAATGGAGAATTTTTTTAATATTACATATGTTTACTGATATTACATCGTAAATTAGTTAGTAATTTATATCATTACAGTTATGATTCACTTTAAAAATTTTAGATACTATTTATGAGATTTCTATCTTCAACACTATAAAAATATTTATCCACATAAAGTGGTGAGTACATGAAGTAATGTTCTACTACATAGTAAAATTTGCACTTGAAGCCTTGTCAATTCACAATTTGTGAGATTTCTATCAGCATATGTGCTCATATAAAGTAGAGAGTTCTACCATGTGATAGGACTCGAATTCAATGCATCAAAGATGAGGTCCTGAGTTCCACCACCTAGAACAAAATTTGACAAATTTCAATTTGATTTCAAGCCCTGAAAAATCTTGTGAATATTAAGAATATTAATTAGATATTTGTATCTTCATTTGATTCCTTTCAATAACTCATTTTGCCCTTCTAGTACTAGTCAATACAAGACAACTCTACAATAAATTAATTTAATTAATTTCTTATATATTTGCATGTAGTGGCAAACGTGATATTCTTGGAATCTCCAGCTGGGGTGGGATTTTCATATTCAAATACATCGGATTACCATCGTAATGGTGATAAAGTAACTGCAGAAGATGCATATACTTTCATTATCAACTGGCTTGAAAGGTTTCCTCAGTATAAATCCAGAGATTTTTACATTGCTGGAGAGAGCTACGCTGGTCACTATGTGCCTCAGCTTGCTTACACAATTCTTCTCAACAACAAGAACAAAAATCAAACATTCATCAACCTCAAAGGAATTGCCGTGAGTACATTTTAACTTATGTCAGTTTACAATTTTACACTTGTAAAGTCAGATAAAAAATTAGGTTTTTTTCTTTTTATGAATAATAGACAAAGGTGACACTATCGAAAAGTGTCATGTATATAACAAAAGTCATGCTACCGCAGAGTTGTTGTAGTATGTCTACAGAAAGTATATACTTCCCAACATAATTGATAGGTTATTCCTACTTTCAGTCGTCTGTTAGATCACATTTTAAGTAATCTAAAGATCTAAATACAGTTGTTGCGTTGTAGTCCTATCATACAAAAAAATAATATAAATAATGAGATAAATAACTACGAATTATATTAGGGCGTCAATGGCTTAGCATCCCAGTCTCCATAAATAGTTTTTAATTCCAATATAAACTCATAAAACAGAGCTTTTCTGTATTATAGCCCCTTCAACTTTAAAAATTTAGCAATTTATTACTTATTAATTTATAAATTATTTCGAAAAGATAGTAATTTACTCCTTAGGTTAAAACTATATTTAAAAATTTTTGGTACCACGTACTTTACTTTTTTCTTAATGTCTTGATCCCTCGTATTTGAAAAGATAACAATTTACTCCTTAATTTAAAACTATTTCTATAAACTTAGCCTTTCAACTTTATTTTTATATTATTTTAATTCAACTTTTCATTTCTGAATTCGTCCCATATTATATTTATCTCATAAGTTGAAATATAAATATTTTAAACCGTAAATTATATCCTTCTTACTGAATCCAAAACAATAAAATATTAGAATTTCGGAATTAATGTATTGAAATTCATTGTATTTTCTCTAATTTTTGGGGATTTTAATACAAATTTCAGATAGGGAATGCATGGATTGATGATGCGACAAATCTGATGGGGCTGGTGGATTACTTGTGGACTCATGCTTTGAACTCAGATGAAACCCATGAAGGAGTAATCACTCACTGTGATTTTGCTAGTGGAAATAATTTTACAGAGCAATGTGAAAATATTTTTGACAAAGCAGCGGAAGAGGTCGGTCATATTGATATCTACCACATTTATGCCCCAATTTGCATTAACCCTACTCTCAAAAATGCCTCCACTGTTGGCTCCGTAAGTACTCTCTTCTTGTACCTTAAACCACTTTGATACATATTCTTTACGTACTATTTATGTGAAAAAATGAAAAATATATAAACATACAAAATTCTAGAAAACTCAATCCAGACCTACTTTTGTCTTAGACTCTGTTTGGGTTTACTAAAAGAAAGCGTTTTAGGTGTATAAGCAGTTATTCATTATGACATTCTTAGTTTTCTTTTTCCTAGGACTTTTAAAAGAAACATCAAAATGCGTAATATTACCCATAAAATGTTTCTAAGTACTTTTTAATTACTATGTAATTAAATATATAGTAAGTTATCAGCCATAAATAACACTAATTAAATTTAATAAACATCCTTAAAAATAAATGTAGTTAAATACACGAATAAATACCTACATCTTTTAATTTAGTAATTCTGTAAAGCTAATTAGTTTTGACAAACAGACCGGTAGACCTGTAATGAAAAATTTTCATCCATAAAAATACAATCATTCTAGCTTTGCCTTCTACTTATATGTCTTCTAATATAACAAAATTCTTATAAGTGCATATTCGCACTCTAAAAAATACAAATTTAAAATAAGACAATACATTTTGTATTTACAGCGTTGTATTATTTAATTAAACTATATTTGAAATATGTATATATATATATATATAGGCAAGCACATGAGAAAATAATTAATCAATTAATTGCATCATATGAAAACTCTAGATGGTAGATAATTAATAGTACTAAACAAAACTGTGAGACCTGTAAAAAAAAAAATTGGTATTATTAAATTTTTTTTTAATTTTATTTTCAAAATTAAGCTAAAATTAGTGTTAATGCATGTACCAATTATGCTCCGATAACAATTTCAACCATTTATTTTATCCCAAAGATATGAACCATTTAATTAATTTAATTAATTAATTCCAGGTGCATGAGTTTGATCCCTGCTCGGATTACTACGTAGAGGCTTATCTAAATAAACCAGAAGTTCAGAAAGCCTTTCATGCAAAACTCGGAACAAAATGGAGAGCATGCACGGGGTACGTGTATATATTTATATACTCAACACAATTAATTTAATTAATTGTCACTTGAATTAATTGTTGATTTGATTTTGATTTATTTTAATTAATTTCCACGTAATTATGTGGTTCTTTGCTGTGTAGTTTTAACTGGACAGATAGCCCAACTACTATTCTACCAATCATCAAAAATCTCATTTCTAGTGGTATCAGACTCTGGATTTACAGGTAACCCACACTTACATTTTTATTTTATGCATATAAGTAACGGTTCAACAGCTTCTAAAATTACATACATTCTTACATTATTTATAAATAGTAAAATTTAATCACTTTCGATAGTTTAAAATTAAATTAAATACATATAATTAATATACATGTTAAATTTAATTTTAATTATTAAAAATATATAAATTTAAAAAAATATACACATAAATAGAGTTACAAGGCAAAGATTGTGTGATGCAATCATTGTATTTAGACAGTTAGATTACTTAAGATAGTTTATGAATTATATTGAGAAATTCTCATTTTTGTGAATGCATCGTACATTAGCTATACAATAGCATGATATATATATATATATATATATATATACATAGAGAGAGAGAGAGAGAAGAAGTTTATATGTTTTTATTTACATGGGATTGTGATGTGTGTTGCAGTGGAGATGTAGATGGGAGAGTACCAATTACATCATCTAGATACTCAATTAACAGCCTTAAACTTCCTATCAAGACTGCTTGGCGTCCATGGTACACTAATAATGAGGTATTATATCATATACTAATCCCAATTAACTAGTCCTCTTTCCTTGATTAATTTTGATACTTTTATTTAAATATTTAAGGATAGTGTCGTAACTATAAATACGTGCATATATAAATGTTAAACGGATCAATCAAATTCACAATATAAAATTTGGTAGTTTAAAATAATATTCCAAACGATCAAGTGAACTATAAATTCGATATTGTCAGTTAATTTCGATCAATCAAATTTCATAAACTGATCAATCGATCAATATTAACATAAATGTATGCACGTATAAGCATGCAAATATCAAATCGGTCAATTAAGATCACAATTCAATCAACCATATTGTAAAATTTGATATTTTGAAATATTAAGAACATGAATCAAATTGAGAATTCGATATTGTCAACTAGTTTCGATGGATCGAATTTTGTAAATTGGTTAACTCAATTGTAAATTTTGTTGGTTAA
Source organism: Azadirachta indica (assembly GCA_022749755.1). Lineage (NCBI taxonomy): Eukaryota > Viridiplantae > Streptophyta > Magnoliopsida > Sapindales > Meliaceae > Azadirachta > Azadirachta indica. The sequence continues at coordinate 1,045,005 of CM040452.1, read as the reverse complement.
AATTTTTTTAAAAAAAATTGTTTACTTAACGCAAAAATTTGAATGGGAAACAGGTAGGAGGATATGTAGCAGCATATGAAGGATTGACATTAGTAACAGTTAGAGGAGCAGGGCATGTGGTTCCAAGCTATCAACCAGAGCGGGCACTCACCTTAGTCTCTTCATTCCTTGAAGGACTTCTCCCTCCTTCTAAACCTAATTAGCTTAATTTTATTTATATTCTCTACTTGGTTGAGAAAACATTTGTCCTTTTTTTTAATTAATTTTCAATAATTAAGTCCTTGACATTAATTACATCATTTTGGATCATTACATTTACATAATTTTGCTTATTTATTGTCATAGTTTATATAACATTCCGAAAATTTTCTCACAATAAAAAATCTTTAGCTTTCGACCCGTTCGTTAGTATTTTAAAAGTATTAGTTTTATATAACAAAAACAAAAATAATATTTTTGATGTAATGTTCTGAGAATTTAAGAATACATTTGGTAATGTTCTCTAATAACGGTACACTAAAAACAAGAGTGCTCTTAGTATAAATAAATATTTTGAAGAATATAATATGAGTAATTTATTTATTAATATTGCCTAATAATTTGATCATATTAAATAGTCTTTTGTAATTTAAAAAATGTATGAATTTAATATTTTTCGAATAATACCCAATAAGAAATAAAATATTATAACATCCTCAAAATCATTTGAGATTTATACTTTATAACTACAACTCAAATATTGATGACACAATAATTAAATTATTATAACATTTAATTTTGAATTAAGTTTTTTAATTGAAACTTTTGAATGTATAATTTTTAAGTATAAGAAAAATAGCTAAAAGCTATTTTTTATTTCACATTTAAGAAGTGGAAAACTCATTTTTTTTCTTTTTCATAAATCATCTTTGTAAAACAATAACCTATTATATAATCTGTCTACTTTCAGAAATGTTAAAAAAAAAGGCTAAGATTTTGAAAAACAATACCCTACAGGGCCTTAATTATCTATGTTTTCAAAATTATCTTAAGCACACCATGTACAAACCAACCATTTGTGGTATAATAAACAAAGCAAATTCAAACATTAGTTAAAAGTAAACAGGACTGATAAGTTTCCTCAAAAATATATATATATATATATATAAAATATTAACCCGTATAATCTGAGCATTATCAATATAATTTTCTTAAACATTGGCAACGTTCAAAATAAATCATGTCCAAATTTTTTAATTTACGCAATGATACAATTGATTTTAAAAAATAAGTGATGAAAAGAGGTAGATAATGATTAAATAAATAATTTTTAAACTATTGAAGTTAAATTATAAATTAGAGTATATTTTAAGCATCCAGCCATCCTTTTTTTATTTAAATCACTAAAAATCGACATAATTACGTTCAAATAAGATCACAACCATGGTTCATTTAGAGTACTGAAAAGGAATTTTTTATAAACAATTGTTTCAATGTATTTCACTTCTTTCATTTACAGATTATTGCTTCCAAAAATGCCACAATAGGAGATTGCAATTATTAATTGTAAATTTAATATCATCGTTTTTACTGATCATGGTTGGCTGAGTTGCAGCCATTATAAAACAGAGTGAACTGTGGAAGGTTAGAAATAGATCCAGAAATTACATTCTCCAAAATTATACAGAAAAATTACATAATCTTTTTTCTCCCGGGGCCTGCTTTTAGTGAAAGCAAGAACGGGTAGGTTCTGCGTCGCCACCAGAGGCTAACTTGTAACTCTGCTCGCACGTATCTGCAGATGCCGGTTGGGCATGAGGGACGTGCCGAGGATGTTTCTCTCTCTTGTCTCCCTTTATCTGCTTTAATGCATGCTTAAGTGCAGGCAACAAACTTCCATGCATTCAGCTACTGCATTCGGATTTCCAGGCATGTTGATGATCTAACAAGGATGCAGAGAAAGCATAGTAAGGGGATGGCATAGCAATATGGTTACCTTGGCTACCGTTTTATATAACTTTTATGATCCGATTATATAGTATCATTAGAAACTTGTCAGGTGGGGAGGAGGACATTGTCATAACTGGATTCAACATCCATAATATGATTTCTACTAGCATTATTCATTTATCATTAACTGGCACCACACTATACTACCAACTCAGGACCCTGAGGAACCAAATGTATTAAGCTTACATATAATTTTAATATACCAAGCAAATACCAACGAGTCTTATCTACAGCGGAATTAACCAGCCTGTCAAATTCATGGGGCCTTTTGATGGATCAGCTACAAGGCCAGATGTCATTCTAACATAAGACTCTAATCCACAGGTAAGATAATTCTTAAACCCATAAGTCAACAAGAATCTCAAGTCAATCACAGAGCAAGGCCAACTCCAGTGAGGACTTTCAAAGTTTCATATAAAAGATTTTCGGGGTGCTTTGCATTGCAATCTTTTGGGAGAGAAAACTTTGCATTGTTACCGAGGCATAGCGAGAACTTTCAAGACAGACGATATGGTTTAGAAAGTTAAATTTCCATATAATTGCTAGTCTCACTTTACTAATAAATGTTCTTTTAACAATTTACCAGCATATATTTTAGAACATTTATCCTAAACTTATTTCTGGATTCAAATAATAAAAAAATAATTATCTCCAACAATAATGGAACTTTGGCCTTTCAAAAACCAGCATGCATTTCCTTCACAGTACAATCAATAAGGATAAGAATAGAAATAAAACTGAGGCTTACCAGGGTTGATCCTCTTGTCCCTACTGCAGAGCGGGAGAGCATAGCAAATGGTGTCACCTGTTTTGGACAATGAAAAAGGAGAGAATCTTTTTCACTAACTTATGCGTAAGATTACCAGCGGTATTTTAGGACAGACAAACAGTAACATTTGAAACATCAAACAATAATAGATGGACAGAGCAGAGGGAAGAGAGAAGTAAAAAGGAGTGAAAGATGCTGGTCCGTCTGCTAATAGATTACTTTTTAGCAAAAAAAATATCCGACTAAATGAGAATTCAGCAAGTGTGGGTACATTTAACATCAATTATTCAAGGTATCCCAATAGACAAAGATTCGTCACCGCACAAAATCTTCCAAGAAAATAGATCAAATGAACATAAATATGTATACACATGTATGTGGGTATGGATGTCTGTCAGGACAAGTTACAAATAAATCATAATCCTAATTTCATGAGGGGAAGAAAAGGGGGAACATTTTTATAACACTTTCTTTCTCGTTTAATTGTTTTCTCTTTCTCTTTCAAGATGCATATATTAATACTTAAAAACTTCAGGATGGAACTGTAAATGCTAAGAATTTGACATTTAAACAAGCAGTATACGTGATATGTAAGAAAAAACCATAGGCTCACATCTAAACAGTCACTATGAACTTCAAACTACCAGTTCCACTTGAAGAATGCATGTATAATGGCACAAGACCTATGATTAAACCCCTAATAATTGAATTAAATACTTTTGTTTTCAACATTAATACACTTCCATTGAACCACCTAATCAAATAAATTTTCTTACCAAAAACTCCATCTTCAAAGAACTGAAGTTACATAGAGAAGGAGTTGACTACTTTGAAGATGGAGTAGCCAAATCTTCGAGTTCCAAAGAAAGTAGCCAAATCTCTGCATAATGAAGAGTTGATTTTTGAGTTTGATTATTGTGAGGTTGCCAATTTGTTTGATTAATTTTCTGGCTCTACTTACTCTATTTTTGTTGATTCCACTACAATCCCGACACAGAAAAGCCCCAACCTGAAGATTTTCAAGCTGTGCAAGATCCTTTTATGACAATAAAAATCAAACTACTTCAATGTGTCAAATATCTCCAAAATGTTTTTTGACAGTGGTGGATTGTAAAGGAAACAAAATGAAGATGGTACCTAAATCAAATGATTCAAATCATCGGATCACAAAAGTCACTGATTCCAAGTACAGTATTTAAGAATTTCCTCTAATTTATGATTGGCAGTCCCAAGAATATCATTTCCATCAATATCCTAAGACAATGTCACAATGAAGTTTATTCTTAGGTAATTGTGCTTATGCAAAGTTTTCTATTATCATGTTAACCACCCCCATGGAAAGAAAAATAAACAAACATATAAATAAAAGGATATGAACAAATAAAATACTGCACACCTAATTACACCAAGGAAGCATTTAAAAGGAAGACTTAAATATAATACCTTCGATCAGGCCCAGCCCCTGATGCAACGGTATCACTCACCGTAAGAACAGCTACTCGGAACTCAGTATCCTGAGAACCATCTGTAGTTACTTCTTTGGGTTTGTTTCCTTGCAGAGTAGAAGCCAAAATAGGCGATGAGACACTATTGCCATCATCAGTACTGGTGAAATCAGAAATCACAATGGCAGACACAGAACTTCCAGCATAAATTACACTGCCAGTTGCTGGCAACTCCAACAAGGCAATAGCCGACTTCATACTTAAGAGTCTGTTGCTCATCTGATGACCAGTGCTCTCAGCAACAAATCTGAAACCAACAAAAGATTAAGAGTTGCTGCCTAGAGAATAAAAGGTTACACTTTATTTAAAGGGAATATTATATACCTGGAGTTGATGAAGGCAAAAAGTAGGATTGATGAATAGGATCTAGGCTTACACCAGGAAGGGTAGGACCAAAACCAACCCCTAATTATAAATTCATTGGTACACAATTATATAAAATAAACTTAAGATGATGGCAAAATAGCAAGCAGGCTAACGAAGCTACAAGAAGAGGATATGATATAATAACTTACCTCGACTTAAAGAGACAAACGTAGATTCTCTGTCAGCATCAATAAAAAGGTATTTTCTTGGAATTCTAGAGAATAACTTCTTGGCACCTAGAGGAAAAGGTGAATCAGTTTTCCTTTTTCAACCAGGCAAAACCACTTCAGCAAAAGCATCATTGTGTGAAGTATCATACATTTAAAAAAGGGTTTGATAAGAAAAAGAAAAAACATAACAAGCCACAAAGTAAGGTAGGAGGAAATTTACCTTAGGCAACTGCTGAATGAGTTCATCTCCCTCGCCATTAGTAAAAGATCCACTTGAAGAATTTTAGCTATCGGAAGGAAAGGAAAATCATATGCTAGACCTAAAAGATACCATTACTGGCTTAGTGTTGACTTTTGGCTGCTTAGCAGGCTTGTGGCGAGAACTCCTCCTTAATGGGACAAGAGGAAATGGTTTGACAAGAGCTTTCCTGCATTTAGACTTATCCGATTTTGGAGTCATAAACTTTTCAGAACCCTTGAATTTTTCAGTAGGAGCTAATCGAAGAGTAGGCAACATATTCTTACTCCCAAGTATTTGAGGAAAGCTCTCTGAGCTATATGAAGCAGTAGGTATCTTAGAAGTAGAAGAGAGAGAAGCCATCGAGGAAGCTTCTGGTAGCTTTGATGTCCTCTGCACAATAACTCCCACTATGAACGATGATCAGAATAAATTCGGTAAAAGGAAGCTCTTGCTTCCTTACAAACAAAATCATAAAGGCAAAGCTAATTTTCTGCGATCGTGAGAAATATGAATGTTTGTACCAGCCAAATCTTCTAGATTGCTTACAGTACATTCAATAAAAGACAAAAGCAAATGCTTTCAATACTGATAATATAAAGGGGTAGACATGCCGTGCATATCAATACCAGCAATAGCACTACCTCTGATCTGTAACTTGGGGTCGTTGACAAGCTTAGACTTAATAAAATAGTCAATGGTCTTCTCAAGGGAAAGAGTTGATGGCATAAATTAAAGAGGCATCATTTCTAGACCACACTGTTTCCAAACTCCGCAAGGCTAGTAAGCTAAAACAGAAGTAGCGTCGTGACCATCAACATAAGGTAGCCAACCTAGCCACTAATTCACAAAATAGCTCCACACCATAGATGTCCATTCTTTAACTACATACAGACCTCACGAAGAACATTCAAATAAAAGACTTCGACAAATTTAGGAAAGTGAAAAAAATCTGATAAGGACGCAAAGAAAAAGCATCTTCATCATCAATGTGGTCCAACAAATTATCAGGGTAAAGGCGCTGGTAGTACCAACGCATGTATAAAGGCAGCTTCGAAGGTAAGATATTCTCTTAGAATGACAGGGATGAACGGAAAACATCTTTCCTTATATGAGCAACATCAAGCAAAGGATATGCATACTCAAGAAAATGCTCCACTAAAAAAATATGTAAAAATTGTTCGTCAATAGGTGAATTCATAATGTGACGGCCAGCTCCTTTAACTTTATGCAAGAGTATCAAATTAAGCTGGTGATAAAGTATACTAAAATATAATGTAGCTAAAGGAAAGCAATAACCATGAATACGAATTACTAAAGGGAAGACACGTTTCTAAATTACATCTACTAAGTTATTGCTGAACAAGAATCAACTAAACCATAGAGTAACCATTACTTCCAAATGATAGCCCGAATGATAACCTTCACTAAGAACAAACACTTTGTCAACAATGGAACCCCTAAAGTACTTGGTCTAATCTTGATAAGTAAGATAGGTAGAACTCCAGCTACTTGAGAATACAATCACAAGGGCATTTTCAATTTGTTTTTCTACTGCCAAAAGTTGAATATCCCAAGGATTCTCTTCTCTTAGTAAGGTAAACCTAGTATAATGGCCATATCCTCAGGAGTAGGTGTAACCTTCCCTCACGATGTTACAAAGGTGTAGGTATCAATGCTCCAACGACAAACAAGTTGTCGAAACAAAGACCAATCTTTTCCTATAGATAAAGTTTGAGAAGTGAATAGTGAAGCAAATATCTTAGCTCGAGAAAGTATGTCTCAAGTTGCAACATTTTCTATCTCCATAGCTACCTTTTCACACCAACCTTGACTTCGAACAGATGTTGATCGAAACTGGACAGGAACCGGCTGAAATTCATTTAGGAAAATTCACAATAGGAAAATACTACTCAGTCGAATGAGATGAACCTCATTGAAAGTTGATTCAGGTAATGACTCATCTAGAATAGATTCCACCTTGCAAGCTAACTTGCCCTTAAATCCATCCTCCATATATAATATGTGGTTAAGGACTCCAACAGTCGAATGGGAGAATGCCATACTACTGCAAGCATTACAAACAATGAATAAAAGATTACATAAAGAAGGCTTTCCAAAAGTAAACCAGGTACAAAAACACAATAAAATTATGAAGGCTATAAATCAAAGAAACAAAAGAAGATTCTATATTACCTGGAGTTAAAGGGTGAGAATAATATTTGAAAAGTAGGAGACAAAGAAACCTCGTACTAAGCCTAGGAAAGCAATGGCTGCCAACAAGAATGGAAACAGAAAGGACTATGAGAGATAAAAAAGATTGAAGAAAAAAGTAAACTTTTGAAAATGAAAGGAAAATCAAAAGGTAATCTTCATCTTTTATGGGAAAATATGGTCATTTATAATTCACAATAGTTAAGGGGTCAACTTTTCCCATTGCTAATTTAATTTAGCTAAATGACATCAGCTCGGTGTAAATCAAGTTACTTTAGCCGTAGGTAAAACTAAAGAGTTATCCCATAAACGGCTGATATTTCATATAGAAAGATAATAAGCTGTATCCGATATAGCAGGAAAATGAAAACATCACAACAACAGCTATGAAGATTATTTGAAAATCTCTACATGATGATACAGCACACTACTATGAACAAAATGAAAACACCTTGGGAGTAGAAGTATAAAATACTGCAAATTGAGTTCATAATGTTGATCGTATAAATTGCTCACCCTAGAAGGACTGCACAACCTATACGATTAAGGGGGCTAATGTTAAAACATGAAAATTGATCATAGGCTCGAGTCTAAGCCCAAAGCCAAAACTACATCATTTTTCTAAATAATCTATATAAAAGCACGAGTAGGCGTAAGCCACTCTTTGGGGCACAAATTATGGACTGTGGTGTGGAGGGTTAAATTAGTTAAAAGTCTGACCCATATTAATATAATATTTTAAGTTTTGTCCACTTGGTAGATAGTTAGACTAAATAATCTATTATATGATTAGGCTAATGCATAGGGACCATAAAAAGCCTAAAAGACTTCTCCTTTTAAAGCTTGAAACAATAAAATCCTTTTTAACCCAAAACATTATTTTAATTAATCTAACATTAATTAAAATAAGCATTTTGTTGTAATTAGGATTAATTAAAAAAGATATTCTATTGAAAATAACTCTACTTAAACAAACTATTACATTACAAGTACGAGTTTGTAAATTCTCCTTCTAATTAGGATTAGGTAGGATAAGTGTCTTATTCTAGTTAGAACAATTAGAATAAATGTTTTATTACAAGTATAAAACCTGAAATACCTCTTTCAAATGAAATTAAATTACACTAATTTAAATTTTAGATACAGTCTTGTTTTGGGAGAGTTTATTTTGCATTATAATAGGATTATGAACTAGTCTTATTCTATTACAACTTTACATCACATTCTATATAAACCCCTAACCTCACATCTAGAAGGAAAACAACATTCTAATAGAACAACTTTTTGGTAGCGTCCTCAAGGTCAAACTATTCATCAAGCTTAGAATCACAACCTTGAAGTGCGCCTTCCCTCTTTGTAGTAACACTCATGATTACTACATGATCCCTGGCCGAAAATTCCCTGGCTCATTTTTCAGTGATTACTTCTTATTATTGCTAACCCTAAGCACTATGCCATTGTCCTCTCGTCTTTCTTAGATTCTTTGACCACTAAACTAGTAGTTTTAGACTCCAAAAATTAACTTGTTCACTTAGTTCTTCAATTACAGTCGATCGTATTGAATATCACAGCAATCGAGTTCATTCATTATTGATCTGATTCCTTCATAATTGCGATTTCCCATCAAACCATTGTGTTCTTTTACATTAATATTAAGACTGGCTTACTCTCAAACACATCGTGGAGTCATAATTTGTGTTCTGTGCTTTTTCTTAAGTATTTTTCATGTGCATAGGTGTTAATAGGTAGTGGTAGCAAATCACTTCATTCAAAAAATTCAAGCCAGTTTATAAACATTGCAACATTATGATTCTGAGACCACCAAGTAAGATCCAAGGGACATAGTGGGCCTTACTCTTTGAAAATAAAAAAAAAAGAATATGAAAGCTTGATTTAGATTCAGAAGGCCTAATAGTGTTAAAGCTCATAAGAGCAATACCAAGCCTACTTTAGTTATCAACAAATCACGATTTGACACTTGGATCTGGTAAATTTTCCCTGCAAACAATGTCTAGTAGTATAGTTTCTTAAATAACAGTAATTTAGATTAGTAATTGTTATTACTAAATTGATTTTAAGATTTATTGACAGAAGATTAGAAATTGTTAGTTGAGTTGTAAAGGTAGGTGTTTATATGTATTTGGGTAATCTTGATTTTGAAATTGCAAAATAAGGTATTTTTTTAATGTTAAAATAGTTGTTTGTGAAATTTTTACAACTATCGTATATTGATCCATTTAACTATTTACTAAACCGAATTCAATTGATGATTTATATATGAATTTCATTTGCATAATTACAGTCATAAAATTGCATACATGTCTTGTTTCGGAAAAAACTTATATTCGTTACGTAAAATTATTTTCCATAATTTTATAAATATGCATGGCATGATATATTTTCTAGTTATTAACTCGTAGCAAGTGAAACTAGCTACGATGGGCTAATTGAATTATGTACTAGTGACAATGGATGTAATTTAAGTCTTGTAATAAAATCTGCAAAAATAAAATTTGGGTCATAGTCTTTGGGGAATAATATCCAAAAAATATATTTAACAATTTTGGGGCAATGGTTATAATAATAATACTCTTTACATATATATATTTTGAATTGAAAGGTTAAATAATTTGATTATTATCTTCAATTAGTGTTAATTTTGAAATTGAAGATATTTTTGTTAAGTTTGTTATTGAAATTCAACAAGAATTTTCATGTGAGCATTTATTTATTTTTAATTTTTAACAATTATCATTGCATATAAACTATTTATTGGGCATTAGTTCATCCATACATTTCAGGTTTTTTGTGATATTAGAGATAAAATAGGTAAGGAGGTTGATTTTACTCCAGTAAGAGATTTTTGTTATTATGTCCAACTTTTGTAGATGTAGGTTATCTTATGTAGTGATATAATGCATATTCGTCACCACTACATATACCTCCATCACTAATATCATTTAGTGTCGATGACAAAAATTAATGTAATTGTTAACGACGTATAGCAAAAGTGTTTTATGAAGATATAGATCGTATAACAAATCCGGAGTCTGTGAAAGATTACGTCAGAAAACTGTTCATTGATCCAACAGTTCTTTAAGATTTGATATCTCTTATACCACCTCTAAACATTTTACTAGTTTAATATAATTAACATCCACAAATAAACTAACTAAAGAGAAAGGAAAGAAGGAAAAAAAATATGGAATCCACTTGTTTATTTTAACTATTATATAATGGAATCCTTTTCCATTTAGGTTTTTCTTTTATTTATATCTTTTGATTGTTATTTTTTAGTAAGAAAAAATAGATTTAACTTTCATCTTGATCAGTAATTTAAATATATGAAATAAAATCTCAATTCATTATTTTTAAGTGAGTGTTTTCTTCAATTCAATATTACTGAATGAGCAATAGACGTACTTAATTATTTTGTAGACTCATATCGTTATACGCACACTATCTAGGTAAAGCAACCAGATGACTTTTTAAGTATATATATATATATATATATGTATGTATTTTTTATGATAATTATTTTATAAGAAAAATTAATGTTAAAATAATATTTTATAGGTGACAGCAAAAAAAAAAAAAAAGTATCATCATATACTTCCCATGAGAAATTAATAACTATCATTTAAATAGAAAGTATTAGAATTCTATCACATATTTTTCGTTAACCGTTTTTTTCCTAACACCAATGTACGAAATTATTGAAATACACTTAACTACACCACAGCTTACAAGAAAAAATGACACGTATCTGAGAACTCTCGATATCCATACAGGCACTTTGCATTAATACATATTATATCTCATTCGTATATGAATATTAATTTTATGTACATATCATAGGCACTAGGTGAATATTATAATTTAAGTATGCACTACATCATTATTGCATGTTTTCCGTAGGCATTAGTTTAAACATTAATTTTGATATACACTACCGGAAACTTCATATCCATAAGCATCACATTTCACAAAGCAAGAAAACATAAGTAATTATGCCACTACTCACTTAGCCATAAGAACAAACAACTTGAAGACGCGCGTGCTTTAACCGCAACATATCGTTTTCAAGTTACCAGCTATTGATTCATCCACCGAATACTTGTTGAAGAGCCAGATAGAGTGATTGTAGGCCCTCCGGAAGAGCTCGTCGAGGGCTTTAGCATCGGTGGCGTCTACCTCTGTGTAGTTGATGAAGTTTCCGCGTGCGTATATAAAAGATTAACCAGCCTCAGAATACCAGCGTATGTTCTCAACGCTTTCTCCATTTCTGGTATCGCCACCATTTGTTGAAATATGCCATATACTTTTCTCACGGAACCTCTCCTAAATTGATCAAAGCCAAGAAAAATGAGAACTTGGCTTGGCGTGCGAATTTAGCGAAGTAGACTCTGGTTTCCTTCAGATAAACTATAAAAATTAAAATCTAATCGCTTTTACAATTACAGACTTAAAGTTGGCAGTCAACTGACGGTCAACTACAACATTAAAGGAGGTATGTGATAGAATTCTTATACTTTCTATTTAAGTGATAGCTATTGATACCTCATGGGAGGTATATCATAATACTCCCAAAAAATTAATTAAATCTAACATACAAATCAGCTAGATCTGATCATAAAATGTTTAAACCTTTTCCTGTTTTGGGAAGGTATCTAGGATTAGAATTGAAAGTTGTTTATGTTCAAAGGAAGCGGGTTTGATTACAAAAGAAGATAAATTTATTAAAATTAATTATAAACAAGGAAGGAGAGAAAAACTCACAATCTTATTAATTTATAATTTTTTTAACTTTACATACAATGAGAGAATTTACGCCTATTTATAGTATAATATCTTCTTAACCAACAGCCAAAATTATGTCAACATACATTTAATCCAATGGTTACGGATTCTCTTTCTAGAAATATTCATAATATTATCTAAATATTTACTACAAATATCTATATATTTATTATAATTATCTATATATTTCTTACAAATATCTATATTTTTATTACTCAAATATCTAAATATTTATAGAATAAATATTTAGATATTTTCTTATAAATTTTTAAAAATTGGGCCATACTATTCGTAGGCCCAACTTATAAGCTTAATATATATTTTGGATCAAATTAAGTTTATTGTCTAACACCCCTTTTATAGTTGATTTGGTGACTCTTTCATTTATTTTGTTCTGCCACAGAAATAATGAGTCAAATCTTGCAATGAGTGTAAAGTCTTCTTTATAATCTATGACATGCTTTTGGTTGTAACCATTAGTAGCTAATCCTGTTTTGTACTGCTTCACTTTACCACGTGTATTCTTCTTTACTTGCTTGATCCATCTGTCCTTTTGTCCTTTAAGAAGTGCTGCAAGCTCCCCGTACACCATTTTTCTTGATGGTTTTAATTTCTTCATCCATCGCAGCTCTCCATTTTTCTTCTTGCACAGCTTCTTAAAAGTTCACAAATTCACAATAAATAAAGAGGCAGAAAAGAGTGAGATTATCCATCTTTTCGATCACCTCGTAGAGATCTTGGAGATTCTTTAAGCGTTCTTTATTTATTTCGTTTAAAAAAATAGTGGTCAATTGTTGTCATCATCTCTTATTAGCGAACAAGGTGGTGTTGCAGGCTCTTGTTGAAGTTCTCCTCGTTGCCTTGCTAGTGTCTCACTATTTTCTTCAAATTAGGGAAGGAAATTGAAATCATCTATGTCAAGACCAAAATCTCATTCTCCCCTTTCATCAAATATCACATCTTGACTAATTATGACATTCTTGTTGTTTGAATTGCATAGCTTGTAGCATTTTGAACTTGAGTCATAACTGATGAAAATAAAACTCTCACTTTTATCATCTAACTTCATTCTTCTTTCATCCAGTATATACACATATGTTATGCTGTTGAAAACTGTTAATTAGAAATGTTGGGCTTTTTTTTGCTCTAAGTTTCTTGTGGTGTCTTTCCCCACATATTTCGAATAGGAGATCGATTGAATAAATACAACATATATACCACAACTTCAACTCAAAATCCTTTTCGCAATTTCTTTCCCTAGAACATGCTTTATGCCATACTAAGAATAGTTCTATTTTTCCTTTTAACAATGCTATTTTATTTAAGGGATCTCGAAACAGTTAGAAGACAACAGATTCTATTTGTTTCATAGAACTCTTGAAACTCCTTCAAAGTGAATTATCTTCCTCGATCGAATCTCATAGCCTTGATTTTGCATCTACTTTCTTTCTCTATGAGTGTTTTAAACCTTCTGCACACATCCGAAACTTTGGATTTTTCTTTCAAAAAATATACTCATATTTTTCTTAAATAGTCATCAATGAAGAAAAGGAAGTAATTACTCTTACCTAAGAAGCTTGGCTTAATAGGACCATATACATCAGTGTGTATGAGTTCAGTGACTTCTTGGCTCTAAAAGTAAACGCTTTTAGAAAGTTCATTGTAAATTGTTTCCCAAATAGACACCCTTCACAAAGTTGGTTAGGATGATTTATGCAAAGCAGTCCTCTTACCATTTTCTTCTTAGATAACAGCTCCAGTCTACCATAACTGTGATGTATCCGTATAGCAAGCCTCAAGACATTTCGGTACATTATTTTGAATATTTAATAAGAACATTATATTTTTTGATATTACCACCTTTGCACTTAAATTGCTTTTGCTATCTCTTATAGAAAGACTATAATCTTTTCGACAAATATCATAACTTTTTTCTAAATGTTATCTTAAGTCTAAAATATTATTTTTTATACTGGCACATAATAAACCTTTTGAAATAAATTGATGTCTTCCATTTTTCAAGTGAATGAAGATGTTATGTTTACCTTTTACAAGTATCTTGGACTCATCCTTAAAGAAGACATCATCACTAACCGTTTCATAAAGCTCCACAAACATATCCTTGCTTCCACACATGTGATTGCTTGCTCCAATATCAAGGTACTATATATTAGTGCTACCACTATTATTATCCTTGAATGCTAACAATAATGTTTCTTCTTCTTGATTGTTGTTTTCCGTATAGTTGACCTTTTCATCAAGTTTATTATTGGAAGCACTACACTTAGAAGCGTAATGGTCAAATTTTTTACAATTGTAACATTTAACTTGAGACTTATCATACTTTGAGTTTGAATTGCCTTTTCCACTACCTCTTATTAAGCCTTCTCCTCTATCATTGTTATTGTTGCTATAATTCGAAGGACCTTTCCATCATCGTCCACATCTACATTCACAGCCTTTGTCCTCGACCATTTCCTCTTCCACGTTGACTTCTCTCATTGTCTAAACTTTCTTCTTTTTCTTTGAAGGTAAGCTTTGTTTGGAGAACTTGTGCCAAGGCTTCATGCTTTATCTTTTATATTTCTTCATATGCTTGTAATGAACCTATGAGTTCTTCAATAGTCATGAACTCTAAATCTTTTGTTTCTTCAATTGTTACAACAATATGCTCAAATTTTAAATTTATGGAATGAAAAATTTTCTCCATAATTCAAACATTATTTAAACTTTCTCCATTTCTTTTTAATTGATTAGCAACCACGAAAACTATGAAAAAATACTCAAAAATTTGTTTACATTCTTTCATATATAAAGATTCAAACTCACCTCTTACAGTTTAAAGACATACCTTTATCCTTCTTTCAGCACCTTTGTAAGAAGTTTAATATATCTCCTAAGCTTCTTTGACAATGGTTGCATTTGAAATTTTTTTCAAAGCTATCTTTATCTAATGCTTCATAGATGAGGTAGAGAGCTTTCTTGTCTCTCTTTTTAAAATCTTTCAAGAGATTTTTTTAAGCTTAAGTAAGGGTGATTTTATCTTTTTGCACATCAAACTCTTTCTCTACAACTTTTCACATATCTTGAATTACTACCAAAGCTTTTATCTTGATGCTCCAATTATCGTAATTGCTTTTGGTGAGCATTGAAACTTGCAAGAGAGCCATTCTATTATTTGTCATGATCACTTGTACTTTAACTCTGATATTACTTTATTAAAAGATGGAGAACTTAAGATATAAAAGAAGATAAATTTATTAGGATCAATTATGGACAGGAAAGGAGAGAAAAACTTAAAATCTTATTGATTTCTAATTTTTTTGGCTTCATATACAATAAGAAAATTCACCTCTATTTATAGTATGACACCTTATTAACGAACAGTTAAAATTATGTTAACACACATTTAATTTAACAATTGTAAATTCTCTCTCTAGAAATATTTATAATAATATTTAAATATCTACTACAAATACATAACTATTTTTTATAAATATTTAAATTTTTATTACCAAATATTTAAATATTAATTCAATAAATATATAAATATTTTCTTATAAATTTTTAAAAATTAGGTCACACTATTTTTAGACCATACTTACAAGTTCAATCTATATTTTGAGTCAAATCAAGTTTAATTTTTAATAATTTATCGTTTAAATTACTATAAAATAAGTGAGATTGATCAATTCTTCATTCCACTTGTATATTATTATTATTATTATTATAATATTGAAAATTTTCCATAGATCCTTGCATATATCTGACCTAGAGACGGCTGTCCCATTTTTGTTCATTGCCCATTTTTAGTTGGCTGTGTTCTGCTGGTAAGAATTTCCGTGGAAAATGTTTTTTTTTTTCTCTATATCTTCCACTGGGAAAGAATATCATAAGAGAGAGTTTGAATTATACACGTCCTCAAGGAGTTCTACTGTATGTATAGGTTAAGACTTTGATAAGTAATTTTACCTAAATGATAAAATAAAAATCTAACATACCAAAGTTGACTATAATTCAAATGCTAAACTTAAGAGACTTCTTAAAATCTAATTTTGTCCTATATTATCACATCCTTCAAATGTAATATTAATTTTAGGAATATATTATCACATCTTGGGAATTTAATATTAATTTTAAAGGTATTCTGTTTCGGGAAACACCAAATATCTCCAAGTTTTTATAGGCTATGTTAGATATTTCGAATATATCCTTGACTTGAGTTTTTGAAATATTTTTAGTTATTTATTATTATTTGGTTGTAGTTTAATTTTGAAATATTTTAGACTTTCGAATGGAACAAAGCTAAAAATAGATAATTAAAAGATTAAAATATTTAAAAAGTAAAGTTAATCGGCTAATATTTTAAAAAAAGTTGATAAATTAAGGGATAAATCCATAATTTATAAAATTATAGAATTAAATTATATATAAATTTAAAAAAGAGTTAAAAATATAAATATAATAATAAATTCTTTTGAAAAATCTTGGGTTTGGGCTTGGGAGGGAGAGGGGCGGCGGAGGACCTTCACGCGAGTGCCGCGGTCTGCTTTGGAAGTAAATGAAGGAGTAATGCAAATATGAGGACTTTTGGTTATGGTATTGAGAAGTTAAATACAACAACCAATTGAGATTTCTCAGCTTAAGTTGGCGTTGGAGTGATTTAGGCAGGAGACAAATGCAGTAAAAACGCGAAAGAAGTTAGTAAAAAATGTGATGAAAGAGGCAAAAAATAAGGGTTTTCTTAGAGTTAGGAGGAATATCGTTTTTTATTGGTTTTTTCAATGAATTAGAACAATTTTTTTTTTCTTATTTTCCTTTGCTCTTATCAAGAAGATAAATAAGATAAAAAAAAATCAATAACCAACATAAAACATGAACTTATAAATTATTTCAAGTTCAACTTGCTTACAATATAAAACTCAACAAATAAACCTTAATCCCAAAATGCAAATGAAGACCATGAATTCTCATTTCCCATTTTTCACTCTATTTTGACTCCGCAACTTGCAGCATCACTAGCTGCCATTGTACACACTTCAGTCACCATTGTATTACTTGTTTGTGTTACGTGCACTTGTGTTTGTAATTTACACAACAAGTTTTTGGTGCCATTGCCGAGGAATATTAAGTTCTGTTAATATCGATTGGGGTTAAGTTGGAATTTAATTTGAAGTTTTATTTTGTTTTTCTTGTAGGTTTCTTCTTTGTTGCATGAGAAAAGTCAGAAGCTGTGTTCTATTGCTCTTCGATTCTAAAATTGAAAAAACTTGTCGAAGAAATAAAAAGGAGAAAAGAGAAGCGTCAAGACAATCACAAACTTGCACGATTGAACCAAATGTCGGAGATAATGTTGGGATGACAAGCAGCATGCATTGAAAGAGTACGCTATTCCAACTGTTAACAGGGCCTCCACCAGCATAAGGAGGCCGGTCATCCAAGCTAACAACTTTGAAATTAAACCAGCCATCATTCAGATGATCCAAACCTCAGTTCAGTTCAGGGATTAGCTCATGAAGACCCAAATGCTCACATTACAAATTTCTTGAAAATTTGCAATATTTTCAGACATAATGGGGTGTAAAACTAAGATTATTTCTGTTCTCACGGAAGGATAATGTGAAGAGTTGGTCAAATTCACTACCATCTAGTACTATCACCACTTGGGATGACTTAGTACAAAAATTCTTGACAAAATTCTTCCTACCAACAAAAATGACAAAGTTGTAGAATGATATTAGTACATTCACCTAGCATGAGATGGAGTCAGTATATAAGGCCTGGGAAAGGTATAAGGAATTGTTGAGAAGATGCCCTCACCATGGTTTACCTAAATGGCTTCAAGTGTAGAGTTTCTATAATGGGTTGGGCGGTTCAACACGAACACTTGTTAATGCAATAACGGAAGGTGCTCTAATAGGGAAAATGATTGACGAGGCCTATGACGTATTAGAGGAGATGGCCGCTAATGCTTATCAATAGCCCACAGAAGGTTTAACATTGAAAAAGGCCTTAGGAGTTCATGAAGTAGATAACATTACTGCACTTACTACTTAGTTGACCACACTAACCAAGTAATTGGGAGCTATGATAGCAAATTTCATCCAAACTCCTCAGATGGTTTGTGAGTTATATAGTGATAATCACTCAAACATTGATTGTTAAGCTAGTAATCTATTTGCTTCATCATCCTCTAAACATGTTTCATATATTAGGAACTATAATCAGCAGCAGAACAATCTATATTCCAACACCTACAATCATGGATGGGAAAATCATCCTAATTTCTCTTGGAGGGGAAATCACAATGCCGCGAGACCACCACCTAGATGCCAACCTCAAGAAAATAAAGTTGACTTAAAAAAAGCTCTAATACAACTCACTTTGCAAAATCAAGTAGGTTGCATTCAGAATTTAGACGTGCAAGTGGGGTAACTTACAAGTATGATGACAGAAAGACAGCAAGGATTATTACCAAGTAATGCCAGAACAAATCTCAAGAAGTAAGTGAAAGCCATTACACTTAGAAGTGGAAAGCAACTTGAAGAACCACAAGGTAAATTGAAAGCATAAATGAAGGAACAACTTGTAACTTCAGTGTCAAACCAAGCAAAAATAGAGGACAAGGTTGATGAAGAGCAAATAGAAAGCACCATTAACGCCTCTCAAGAAACAAACTTCTCAAAATCACCATAAGAAGCATCAACTCTCCAAAGAAGACTTTGTCACCTCTACTATATGTGCCTTCGATCCTATTTCCTTAATGTTTTCGAAAGAACAAGCTAGATAAGCAATTCTCCAAATTCCTAGATGCTTTCAGAAAGTTGCACATTAATATCTCTTTTATAGATACACTTCAGCAAATCTTGAGTTATGCAAAGTTCATGAAAGAAATACTATCCAACAAGAGGTAATTCGAGGAGAATGAGATAGTGATGCAAACAGAAGAATGCAACGCAATTTTGCAAAACAAGTTGCCTCCGAAATTAAAGATTCAGGGAGTTTCACCATCTCCTTCACTATTGGAGAGTGTTATTTTGAAAAAATATTGTATGATTTGGGTGTAAGTATTAATCTAATGTCTTTTTCTATTTTTAGGAAATTAAAGCTTGGAGAAGTAAAGGCTACAACTATTTCACTTTAATTGGTGGATAGGTCAATTAAGCATCCAAGAGGAATTATGGAAGATGTACTAGTTAAGGTCAACAAATTCATATTTCCAATTAACTTCATTGTATTAGATATGAAAAAGGATAAGGAGATACCACTTATTTTAGGGAGACTATTTGTAGCTACTGAGAGAACTCTTATAGATGTTCAACAAAAGAAGTTGGTTTTGAGGGTTCAAGGTGAACAAGTGAAGTTTAATGTATTTAAGGCTATCAAGTACCTTATGAAACTGATAGTTGTCTTAGGATAGACATTATTGATAGATTGGTGCATGAAACTTTCAAGGAAGAACACCCGAAAAACCTTTAAAAGCTTGCATAATCTATGCTAAATCTACAAATGTAGAAGATGAAAGAATTGTTGAGTGTGCACGATATTTGGAAGCTACACTACCATTTTATCATAGAAAGCCTAAGTCTAAAGCGCTAGTGAGAAATTCGAATCTATCCTTCTCAACTAATGTGAGTCATTCTAATCTTGAACTTAAACCACTGCCCACTCAACTCCGATATGCTTACTTAGGTCCAAATTCTTATTTTTGATAATTATTTCAACGTCACTACATGAATTGGAGGAAAGGAAGTTGCTCTGTGTGTTAAGGAACCATAAGGCATCAATTGGATGGTCTATTGCTAATATCAAGGGTATAAGCCCTTTGATTTGTATGTATAAAATCCTTATAGAAGAGAACTTCAAGCTGGTAGTACAATATCAACGTCATTTGAACCTTAACATGAAGGAAGTAGTAAAAGCTAAGGTTTTGAAGTTACTAGATGCGGGCATGATTTATTTGATATCTGATAGCCCATGGGTAAGCCTAGTCCAAGTTGTGCCTAAAAAGGGAAGAATGACAGTAGTACGCAATGATAACAATGATCTCATTCCAACACGAATAGTAACAGGGTAAAAAGTGTCTATTAAAAGTTGAATGAAGTTACTTGTAAAAACCATTTGTAATTTCCATTCATTGACCAAATGTTAGAAAAACTTGCCGGTAACTCCCATTATTGTTTTCTTGATGGGTATTTCGGGTACAACTAGGTTCCAATGGTATTTCGGGTACAACTAGGTTCCAATGGTATTTCAGGTATAACTAGGTTCCAATTGCACCTGAAGATCCAAAGAAGACGACATTTATGTCTTTATGGCACCTTTGCCTTTCGAAGAATGCCATTTAGCTTGTGTAATGCACTAGCTACTTTCTAATGTTGTATAATGGCCATTTTTTGTGATATGATGGAGAAGTTCATAGAGGTTTTTATAGACGACTTTTCTGTTTTTGACTTCTTCTTTAATAATTGCTTGGATAACTTGGCTTTGGTGTTACAACGTTGTGAATAAACTAACTTAGACTTAAATTAGGAAAAATACCACTTCATGGTTCAAAAAGGCATTGTTTTAGGTCATTTTATCTCGGCTAAGGGAATCAAGGTTGATAGGGCAAAGATTGAAGTCATTAAGAAATTGCCTCAACGCACTTCAATTAAAGGAATTAGAAGTTTCTTGGGACATGCCAGTTTCTAACGATGCTTCATTAAAGATTTCCTTAAAATCTCTAAACCTCTTTACAATCTTCTTAGTAAATTTAGAAGTGAAGGGAAGGTTGTTTAAGTGGATTGAAGTACAAGATAGGAAGTAGCAAAAGTGTGCATTCTAAGTATTCAGTAATTCGCCTTAAAGACTACTTGGAGCAAAATGGCACAAAAAAAAAAAAAGAGTTCTTCACAAGTTTCATCATCTTTTGACAAAAGAAAATTCGTTTCATGTGAAGCAGAACAAAAATTTATTAAATTTTGAGAACATGAGAAAGCATTAGTGAGGGAGCGGACATTGAAACTAGGCCCAAAAGATGGAATGATTTTGCAATTTATCCGAAATTGAAAATGAGAATCGTTCACTGATTATCCTATTTAAGCAATAGTGTCATTAGTGAAGGAATTCTATTCAAATGCTTTAGTGAGCAAAGACCATGATCGAGTGTATATTAAAGGCAAAAGAATTTCATTTAGTTCAGATGCCATTAACACTTATTACGGCTTACTTTCCATTGATGCAGATGAAGATTTGTATGATGTATTCAGAAGAGATGAAAAAAACTACACTCAAATCATTGAAGAATTATATGTTCGCAGAACACAATGGTTAAAGGGTCGTGGTGAATACAACAAATCTCTTACTTTCCCAGAAAATACACTTAATAAGCACATCAAGGCTTTGTATAAATTTATTTGCTCCAATCTAATGCCTACCTCCTATCTCATCGAAGTTTCAGTAAAAAGAACCACTCTGCTTTATTGTATTCGTGCTGAGATTACCATTGATATCGGGAAAGTAATAAGAGATAACTTGGTCACATCTATTGAAGTGAAAGCAATGGGGGGACATACATACCCCTGTCTTATTACCACCTTATGCTTAAAGACAGGGGTAAGGATAGAGGAAACAGAATACAAAGTGAATGCAGACTCTCTAATTGATGGGATAACAATTTCCAGGTTCAACTGCTGGGCAAGAGGTGCATCTGTTTGATCTAACTTACAATTTATTGTGGATGATGATAATCATGTTCCACCACCAGGTAAACCATTGCCTCGATTGAGGAAGGGTTCTCTTAATACAATTCTAGAGGTATACTAATCAGCTTATGAAGGAAGATTGAGGCGTCAACAAAATCCTTATGGAAGTGTAGCAAATCCCTCGTGTGTCCCTTAAGATAATGAAGCCGGGGCTTCCTCCTCATCTCATGAATTAGGCCATCTTCAGAGAGTTTGAGTCTTTCAAGCCAATTTAGAAACAATCAATCTTTAGTTCACCAATTTGAGCTTGATTTTCTTGTTTTACCCTCATTACAGTAAAAATAAACTATAATTCATAACTTTCAGTTTTAACATCTTAAGTGCTTATATCCTTTTTAAGGCTATTCAATTAAGGGAGGTTTGGTAGAATACGAAAAATAAGCCAAATTCTTACTGAATAACTGAGTTTCACACATAGGTAAGCATGGAGAGCTCACGTCAAAAGGTAAGAATAAGACAAAAAAATGATGTAAATAAATAAGTGTGGGGGTTTGCAAAATAAAGAGGTGAACAGAGAAAAGTAGCATGGGATAAAAGAATAAGTTTTGGGAGGATTAATGTAATTAGGGTGCTGGAACTTCACTTAATGAATCTAAATGCCCTACCTTAACCTTGGCATATCATTACAAACCATGCAAGTCCTAAGAATCCTTGATGTAATGTCCTAATCCATTTGTAAAGAGTGACTTGAAGAATAAGTGTATGGAGTTCCCTAAGTGTTCAGTTTGAGCTTAATTGTGAGCATAATCTAATCTGAATTGAAAGACAATTAAGCATGAGTGGAAAATCGCATGCACACAAGGAATCCTTGAATAAAATGATTTTATTCTTCAAGTCAAATTACAGGACAAATGACTGCATTTTGAAAGTCTCCTCAATTAAAATATAACATTTGATCTATGAGGCTTGATATTGTTTTGACAAAAGGCTTACTTATTCGTTAATTAATCTCAATTGTGAATTTTTCTTTTTATTGGACAATCTTCCCCTATCTCTTTTTTCATATTGGTTTGAATTATTTAAAGACAAGCAAGCATTCAAATGTGGGGGTATTTCATAAACGCGTAAAACATACGCTTATTATTCATTGTTAGACTTGATTTATTTGTTTAATCCTCGAACCTTATTGGTATTTGATATGTTTTGGTTGCATTATGCAGAAAATAAGAAAACTAGCCATCTAAAACGATTTTGGCTCAAAAAGTAAGATCTTCGGGGACCAAATTGCAAGAGACTTAAGGGCCAAAATACAAGACATATAGGGACTAAAGTGCAAAAGAAATGGGGACTAAACGGTAAGATTTTTAAACCCTGGAAGAAAACAGCATAGCATGACTGCGCCACACTTTGGCACGACTACACCATCCTTGGATCCTGGCTCTTGCCACTGCACTATTTTGGCTCCCTAGTGCTTACTGCACGTGATTTAGATGTCTTCTAAACTTAATTTGAGCCCTAAAATCAGATATGAATGGGTATATTTGGGAAAGAATAGGGTTTTATGTGTATTTGGGTATTGAATAAGGAGAGCCACTTTTGGAAGGTTTTTGGCTTGCAAATAAAGAAAAGTAAAGAACTTAGAGTGAGAGAGAGAGAGAGAAAGAAGATTGGAAGAATTTTTGGGCATCAAGTTCAAGTTTTTAAAGATCGAGACTCTCTTAATTTAGTTTTATCTCTTTCTCTTATCTTTAAACCTTTATTTTGAATTGAACAATTGTGAAGTTATTAATTTATGTTGTCGATTGTTAAATTGTTGATTGTGAGTTTTGAACTCTATTTGATGTGTAGCTAAACTTGTTTTTTAGGGCAATGATCTAATCTATTTGAAACATCCAATTTCTCTAATTGTGCTATTTGTATTGATTTGGTATTTAGTGTTGCGTATTCATTCTAATGATTAATATATTTGAATACTTGACCAATATTGGAATGATTTGTGGATTAATATAAATTAAGAATTGTGGATTAATATAAACTAAGAAGTGATTATTATATTTACACCAGGTAATCAATACCATAAATTACCTGTTAGATAGAAATGTACTAATATGGTTTACGTAGTTAGTTAAGAATTATCACTGAATGTAATACACTTTCATTAATTTAATTCACATAGAGATATAGTAAATTATTTAGGTATAAAGTAGATTCGATTGATTTCAAGAGAAACTAACGGATAAATTAGAATAATTAACTAGCAACACGGGTATTAAATCACAATAACATTATTTGGAGAATTGGATGCGAACAAATATGATGAAATCATTAGCCCTAAATCTTTCCGTCAGCTGTATTTGTTTTAATTAAATTGTTCAATAGTTTATTTTACTTTATTTTTTTTAGTTTCTCAATCACATTAATTCGATCTCTTTAAATAAATTCATTAATTAATTATTTACGGTAATTAACAATTTAACTTTGCTCGTGGGACCGACACCTTCTCATCACTGTATTATTTGTTTACGATATTTGCACTTGCATTCATAATTTACGCAACAAAGGCATAGGATATCTTTTAAAGTATAGGAGAGCATTAAATCTTTTAAATTATATTAGTTATCAATGTATTATAAAATAAAATACATTATTATTTTAATATTTATTTTCAATTAGAAATTGAAAATAAATTTTTTCTAATTACTATTATATAAGAGTATAATTTTTTTATTTTTTAATAAATTTAAATTTTTATTCATATTTTTAAAAAATAATAAAACCATTTAACTTAATAGAGTAAATTTTAAGTACTCAAATATTATTATACTTAACATTTTCAAATAATAAAAGGGGATTCAAGGTATTATAAAAATAATAAGGAGTATCGAGGTATTAAGTCAAATAACAGGGAGAAATAAGGCATTCTCCCCTAATTATTTCATTGAAGTCAGCATTCTTTTATTTTAAGAAAAAAAGAGACATACACAATTATTGCTTTGATCTCTTTTCCTCTACTTATTCTATTATAACATACCTAATG
This sequence comes from Azadirachta indica, assembly GCA_022749755.1. Taxonomy (NCBI): domain Eukaryota; kingdom Viridiplantae; phylum Streptophyta; class Magnoliopsida; order Sapindales; family Meliaceae; genus Azadirachta; species Azadirachta indica. The sequence goes on along the minus strand of CM040452.1, from coordinate 1,020,231 downwards.
TCAGTTGGGTTTTATTTTTCAACTAAGATAGTGTTTATTTTTTTATTTAAACTCTAAACATAATTGAAATATAAATTTAATAGATATGTTTTTTTTATTTTTATCTTAAATGCTTAAATATAAATATTATGTTGTTTCTTTTTATAAAATAAAAAATTTAAAATTGATATATTAATATATATACCCTAAAAAATCTGAAATTGATATATTTGTTAATATATATAAATGTTAAGTAATAAAATAAGGATATTATTGATAAATAAAATATTAAATTTATTCAGACATTTGATTATTCATATTTAACTTAAAATGTTTAACTTAAGTTTATTTAGACAGTTTTACTAAGTTTTCAAACACAAGTTAAAAAACAAATATCTTTTAAGCATTGAAATAAAATTATTCAGATGTGAATAAAAAATAAATAAATAAGTAGTCCTTAACTAAGATAATTCTTTAATCTTAAAAGTTCGCTTCATTTTTTCCTTTTACGCGATTTGGTTGTCATTCAAGAAAGGACTTTTGATAAAGTTATTTGGTTGGACTATAAAAAACTGAAAAGTAAATTTCGTTTGGTATAGTTTCATTAAAATTTTATTGTCAAATATTTGTAGTGTCAAAAATGCTCCAATATTATTTCGTTAATTCAACCATACTTTTAATAGAAAAAATGAAATAACTATAGATATCTATATATGCGAAATGGCAATGTTTACGGAAAATGTTTAAACTACATATAAAAAATAAAAAGAGTTAATAGCAAAAAATAGCGTCCATAGATATTAGCAAAAAAATAATTATCGCTGGGGAACATACAGTTAAACTAAAAAAAATATTGACTAATAAAATATTAAAATTAAAATAAAAAATAAAGCAAATAACATATAAGTCAGAACTGTTTTTAAAATTATTTAAATAATAGAAGATACGCTAATATTTGTGGAGATCATTGATGTGAGAGATTAAGAGCCTGTTTGAAATTGTTGTGGGAAGAAGTAAAAGTTATTTTGAACAGCTAAAAGTCATTTGAATATTTGGTAAAAATTTTTTAAAATTACTTTTAGTAAAATCATACCATCTTATAATAGATTTTAAGAAGTAGGAGAAGAGTTCGCTTTTTTAAATTTGATTTCGAAAAATAGTTTTATTTATAGGTATGAGATTAGGTATATCCATTTTAAATTACAAAAATATAAAATTAATTCTACAAATAATTTTTAAATATCAACTTTAATTGAAAAATAAAATTATTAAAACCAAAATTTTTTTCTTTTCATTACTTTTTTACTTTTTTTGTTATTTTTTATTTATATTTTTTTCTATAAATTATTTTAAATAAGCATATATGATATGATATGATATGATATGATATGATATGATATTATATTATATTATATTATATTATATTATATTATATTATATTATATTGTATTGTATTGTATTGTATTATATTATATAATTTACATGTCATTACTTTACCAAACTCATAAATAAAAGCCATGTAATCGCCTACTTGAAGTATGATACTTAAATATATATTAAACACTTAAAAATGAATTTTTATTCATTACTATTTACTATGCATATTTTAGTCATTTGCATTATTATGATACTCATAACAATAAATTTATCAAACATATAAAATTATTTTTAAAATTTATAATATTTTAATAAATAAAATTTATCAAAGAGTAAACTGATTTTCTTTAAAATTGATTATTTCTATAACACTGCAAAAGTGAATTATTTTAAAATGCACAACAATTTCAAACTAGCCCTAAGTTGTGTTCCACCAGTTAAATGCTTTGAAAAAAACTTTTAAATTTTGCATTAATAATTTTTTATATTGGGTATCCTACGCTAGTTATGTCGGCAATTTGGCTTTTTCTTCTAAATAAATTACATGTATTTTTTATGTGTAATACTAAAATTATATATATTTTAATATATTTTATTTGATTTGTTCAATCATTATATTCAAAGAAAATGAAAGGCATCTCTCATGTATTTAATGGAACTAGTTTTACAATATTATTTATTTATATAGATGCTTTAATTTGCACGGAGGCCAAAAAAAAAAAAGAAAAACAGCTGTTATTCAGACATTACGACTTTATAGGATTATTAGTATTAATTAAAACATAAAAATTAAATAAATTTATATGACAGAGCACGCAAATTTAATTAATTATATTTTATTTTTGGTGCGCTCCTAAATGTGAACATAATTTAATATAATTAAATCTACTAGGATAAGATGCGGAGTCACGATTTGAACATTTGATATTTTCAACAAATTTTAAGGATGTATTTATCATAATTGCATGAATAAAATTATATATGGCACAATCGAGGAATAGAGCCTATCTTTTATTTCTTTATTTATTTAATAAAAAATGCTTTGTTGCTCTGCCCAATTATATATTTCATTCACGTTAGCACTCGGCATCAATATTTTTCTTTTTTCTTTTTTCTTTCACAATTATTTCATTGACTTCAGCATCAATTATTTCAAATTTTTGCTCGGTCTCTTGTAATATATTTATATTAAAAAATAATGGACCCATTTATATTATAAATACATTGCTGCTGTGATTAGATTATTATCATTTTTACTCCTAAATTTTAGTAAAATAATAAAGAGGATAGAGTTTTTTTTGGGTATAACAATTTAATTCTTGTTATCCACAACCTTAATATAAAATAAATTTTATTATTTTATAAAATACTTATTATTTTATAAAATTTATTACATTAACTAATTGGGCCGTCCCTTATAGGTATTTTAAAAATTATTAGAATTATTCAATCTAATAATATAAAATAATAAGCATTTTTCAATAAAATATAATTACTAATTTAATAGTCTAAAATTATTTTATTTCGATTAATTGTAAAACATTATGAAATAATATAATAAATATTAACCCGATTCCTTCCATAGAAAAAGGGATGTGCTCAAACTTTTTTAATACAATCATTTACATGTGAAATTAAGTATATGGAAGTACCGATGGATGACACGTATTATAATGATTCACATGCTATTCAATTATGTTAGGGCCTTAAATGGAAAATATCAAAGCTGAAAATTCCGAAAAATTTCCTCCCACCACAAACAAAAATAAATATTGTAATGCTATTTAATGTCGGCGGGACTATTTTATTTATTTTGTAATTCTAGTCATTTTTTTCCAATGGTCGGTGGGCTATTTTCATTTGAATAAAAATAAAATTAATATTCCCTGGAGTGTGGGGGTTATAAGATATTATCATCTCACAAGATTGGTACATATGCCTCCACCAGACATGAAAAGTTTAGTTCGATTAGATTGGATATTATTATTTTTGTCCTTAGACTTTTAATAAAATAATAGTTTTACACGTACTTTTCTCAATTTGAACAATTTAATCCCTTTATCAGTTTATCTATCCACAGCATTCCTGGAAATAAAATATTAAAGCTAGAAAACTCGTTGTCTAATTTGTTATTTTGACAGTGTTTAGCGTCAAAAGATATTATTATCCAAAATGTGTTAACTCATGTTGGGCTCAAACCATTGACTAACTAATACTTGTATACTTTGTCTTTTATTTTTTCTGCCATAATTTAGTATGTAATAATTTGAAGAGATTTTAAATTAAACATGTTTAACATTTTATTTTTATAGATCTATTTTTAAAATATACTATATTTATTATATTTTCAAGCCCATACTAATATAAATAAAAGAAAATATAACAGACAATACACATTATGCTTATTACAAATTCAAATAATCAAATTTTTTTCTTTTTCTTTTTAAATTTCTAATTAAAATTAAGGTAATCATTCAATAAGAATATAACTTATATCTAATCATCAATACTATTAATAAATCAAAATAGGGTTTAACAAATTATGAACTTTCATTAGATCAAGAGAGTATTTCTTGTCCGGGTTATGTTTTAAATTCAAGCTTTAAAGCTCAGAATCAAGGTTGAAAAATTTTGGGTTCGAATCGGTTTTGATAAAGGTTGAAAAATTACCCCCCTGTTGTTTTGAAAATACCCTAACACGCCCTTCCCCTCTCTCCCCGTTCCCTTCCCCAAGAGGGGTTTTTCCTTCCACCACCCCTACTAACCTGAGAGAGCGAACCAAGACGTTGCTTTTGTTAGTGAAAATCTTTATTTTTTTTTACTGTGGTTACTAATTTAGCCTTCTGTTTGTGTAAAATTCTTCAAAAGCATTTAACAGTGTCAATTTATCGTACTTTTGCTTCCCACAATGTTCAAAATCAGCAATCTTCATCAACAAACTTACTAAAAATACAAACAAAATTTTATGTTTTTGGGGGGCTTACACGTCTATCAGCTCAATTAATTAACTAACACCAAGTATTTTTGGTCACTGTGTCATAAACTTTCTAGCTTATTTATAATTTTGCTCTTTGCTTAATAGTCTTTTTCTCATTAAAAGAAAAAGAAAAAAGAGGAAAAAAGAAAGAAAGTAAAAAAGAGAGAAAAAAAGGGAGAAATAATTTAACAGAAAATGTTAGACGGAGAAGCTAGCTAGACAATTTTGCTTATGGAGAGATTTGCAGAAAAAGAATCAGTTGATGCACTTGATAGAAGATTATAAAATTTGAAGATAATGTTTACAAATTTGACTCAACATTTTCTTGGCAAGAAGAATAATAATTTTCAGCAACAGAGGAGGGTCGAAATCGAAGCCAAAGTTAATAATATTCCAATATAGCACAATATTCCTCATGAAAACTTCAGAAATCCAGGGAATATCTCAAAATGTTATTGCCCCATTTGAGTTATTAGGGATTAATTTTTAGTTGCCAAAATATCTCTTAAAGGGCTATATTGGCTGGATAAAAGTAAGGGTGATTGGTGATATTTAAAAACAATAATATGTAAGTGATATTATACCAAATTTTAGGGGAGACGTGTGATAAAAATTATCCCAATTTTTCGCTCTCCCTTCTTTTTCTCTAAATCCACCAAATCTCTCCATTCTTTTTTTATTTTTTTTTTTAAAATATTGCTTCAAGTATATGCACCGACAAAATAAAAAAGAAAAACCATCATAGACACAATGTTATCATACTTCTTCCTCATCTATATCTTATTTCTAACAAGCATGTGATATTTTGCACTCAGTGTATTTAAATTCAAAATTGATTGGATCATTGATTATATTCATATTTAATCAATGATTATAGTTGAAGCAGGCATCGAAATAAACAAATAAAATTTTAATATCAATAAACAAAGAGATGCTTACTATTTTATCTAGGGATATTATACACTGACTCTTAAGTTTTGGGGAAAAGTAATATATTCCCTAAATTTTTGACCCCTAAGGTTTGGTGTGAAACTAGTACATTTTCTGAATTTTTGACCCTTAGTTTTAGGGTAAAGTAATATATTTTCTAAATTTTCAAGAAAATATTGAGATTAACCATTTCTATTTAAATTTAATCATTTTAATTCTCAACTATTAAAAAAATATATAAAATAATTATATTATCTTTATTTTTATTTTATAATAATTAATTTAATCTTATATATAATATTTAGAATAAATTATTTATTTTAAAACAATCATATTTTAAAAATTACGTACAACTAATATTACCAAATTAAATTAAATACATACATACATATATATATATATATACACAGACACACAAAATGTTGACGCTGCGCATGTCTTTATATGCATAGGAAATAACAGAAAAATTGGGTCCCCTGCAAATCATCGTTAATAACAGAAAGTTGGGATCTCAGTTTAATTAATATAACACTATATAGTCATGAAATTGTGCCTCATGGTGATGAAGATTTTGACTCCCCCACTTGTTTTTTGTCTCCCCATTTCTTTTCTCTAAAACTATGGAATCTCTCCACGTGAAAATAAAACAAAAAAGTTGTCTGGCTTTTACAATTAAATATTACGTACAAATTAACGTATGAGGATAAAGAGAAGGTAAACATGAGTTTTCTTGGTTTTCTATAAATAGATTGTACCAGACGATGCTTTACAATCAGTAAGAGTAGTTAACACTCTAAATCTTAATTAAGTATTCCATCCATGGCTTTCCTCAAACACGCAAAGCCCCACTACCAGGGACATTGCATTCTACCATCATTTCCCAAGCTTTCCTCGTCCAGATGGCCATCTCGTGGTCATCACTTTCCTTTCTTCACAAAGAGTACATTCAGTAAATCATTCATTTTAAAAGCATCTTTAATAGATCCTAAAGCCTTCAGTGATGCAAATTTTCGTCCACTGGCAAACTTTTCTCCCAGTATTTGGAAAGACACTTTCGCCTCCATTCCTTATCCTCAACCAGTACGTATATACATGCATGAATTAACCTTCTTTATTGCATTTATAAATATATTAACGGGTTAAATATTTTCTTTTCAGGAAACAGAATCATGCGATAAGCAGGTGGAAGAGTTGAAAAAAGATGTGAAGGAAATGTTAATTGCTTCGGCGGAAGATCCTGCAAAGAATGTTCTTTTGATCGACACATTATGCCGCCTTGGTGTTTCGTATCATTTTGAGACTGAGATTGAACAACAATTAATTCATATTTTTGAATCGCACGCTAATCTCCCTGATGATCATCATTATGACCTATACACTATTGCACTTTTATTTCGAGTTCTCAGACAAAATGGCTTCAAAATGCGCTGCGGTAAGAATTCAAACTATCTACCTGTTAGATTTATGCATCGCATATGCCTAATTAATTACGCATACGATGGTTTAATATGAATCAGGTGTTTTTAACAAGTTCAAAGGCAAAAATGGTAAGTTCAAAGAAAATATAATCGGTGATGTGAAGGGCATGTTAAGTTTGTATGAAGCTACCCATTTGAGCATGCACGCAGAAGATATTCTTGACGAAGCACATGCTTTCACGACGGCTCATCTACCGTACTTGGCTACCAACTCAAGCCCACTTATAGCAAAACATATAAGCGATGTCCTGGAACAACCCTTTTATACAGGCGTTCCAAGACTCGAGACACTCAAATTCATTCCTTTCTATGAACAAGACGAATCTAAAAATGAGATTGTACTCAAATTTGCAAAATTAGACTTCAATAGGGTACAAACACTGTATCAGCAAGATCTAAGGCTTGTCACAAGGTAAATTCCTTTATCTATATATATTCAAAAGAAAGCAAATATGGTGACTTAATTAACAGATTAATAATAACATATTTTTTGTTGTAGTTGGTGGAAAGATTTAAACTTGACTTCAGAGTGTCCTTATTCGAGAGACAGAATTGTGGAGTTCTATTTTTGGTGTGTCGTGGAATATTTTGAGCCATGTTACTCGCATGCTCGAGTGATGCTCACCAAAATTCTGACGATCCTTACTGTTATAGATGATACATATGATGCATATGGAACACTAGATGAGCTCCAACGTTTTACAAATGCGATGGAAAGGTAAATCTCAATCAAATTGAGTAGTTACTTTACCTAAAATATCGTAAGATTGTAAGATTAAATATACTATACTGAATTGTCACTTGGACCTAATAGTTTAAAGTTAAACGTAAGGGGTTAAAAAATTATATCTATCGCTTTGTGCTCACAAAACGATTAAAAAAAATTCAAATGTATATAAACCTAAATAAATAGTTAAATAATAGTATTTACTTATGTTCTTATAATATGATTAAAAAGAAAAAAGCTTTTTTTTCTTAGGTTCGTGTTTGCATTTTCTTTTCTTGGTTCTTTTTTAAAATAGAAGTTAATAGCAATTGGATTCCACAACTTTTATTACGAAATTCACTTATCTCCTACTTTCTCTCAAGCTTTTATTTCATTTTCCCTATTTTGCTCTCTCATGCATGACATTCTCTGCTTTCTTCCTCTTAAATTCTATATACTTAAAATATTTTTTAACAAAAATACAAGTACAATTAAAAAAAAAAACTTAACAATAAAGAAAGGGGGCATTTTGACGCTTCCATAAAGAATAAAGGAGTTTTCTGTAGGAAAATGCAGACATAAATGTAAAAATGAAAAGTCTTTATAGTATAACTAGATTGATAGCATAACTGAATTCTTTTTCAGGTGGGACATTAATGCCCTTTCTGAGTTGCCAGATTACATGAAAAGTCTTTATACTGCTATCTTGAATCTTTATGATGAATTGGATAATGAGTTAAGTAAAGAAGGAAGAGCCTATGGTGTCACCTGTACAAAGGATATGGTAACATTTCTCTAGCTAGCCTTTACTACTTTACATACAAACACTTGAACCTGATAATTAACAATTTTTTAATTTTTCAAATTTTTGCTTATAAATAATTAGTTGAAGGAGGTTGTCAGAGCCTACTTTGTTGAGGCCCAAAATTTCCGTGAAGGAGTGGTGCCACCATTTGAAGAACGTTTGGACAATGCATTAATGACAGCATGTGCGTTCTTTCTTCCTGCGGCTTCATTTGTAGGTATGGGAGAAGTTGCACAGATTGATGCATTTGAATGGATACGAAGCAGACCTCAAATCCTGATATCCAGTTCCATTATCGCTCGTCTCCGAGCGGATATGGTCTCTCATGAGGTACCATTTGATTACTCGTGAACTAAAAATTTGAATTAATAGAACATAACATATATATGAGATGAAAGAAAATTTCATTCATTAAATTGATTTTAATGTGATAATTGAAGGCGGAGAAAAAGAGGGGACATGTTGCGTCAGTTGTGGAGGCGTACATGAAAGAAAATGGAATATCGAGAGAGGAGACGATTGAGGAGTTTGAGATAATGATTGATAATGCATGGAAGGATGTGAATGAGGGATGCATGAGGCCAACAGTGGTTGCAACGCCTCTGGTCACTGTAATTCTCAACATTACACGCATGGCAGAAGTCCTTTACAAGAAGGTAGATGGAATCACAAATCCACAACATTTCAAACATTACATTAAGCAATTGTTTGTTGATCCAATGCTTGTCTGAGATGAGAACATAATTGAAACACCAGCCTCTTCTGGTGTCAATTTGAATAACAGTGTGTATGTATATCACATTGTCTTATTGTATCGATATATCAATAAATTATGGGACGTTGGGATGATTGGAATAAAACAAAATAATAGTTATCTATCTTTTTTTGTTGTTCTGCTCAAAATAATCAATCGTATAGCCTTTTTATGTTTATAGAAAGATGTGTTTGGGAACCGAAAACCTGAAATAAATAGGAGATTATGACAAGAACGTTGTTTCTGGGACATTGATTTGACATTTTTGTGCTTGTAAAACGACAAACCCTTCATCGTAATAAGGAAGAATTCCCCGTTCTTCATGTTGTTTGACATAATATGTCAATACTCTTTATTGTTTTGTTAATATCTAGAATTTTTCCTCTATTAGTTGAAGTGTTATTTTTTAAAAGCAATTACATACTTTCACTGATATAATAGCATGTAAATTTTTAAAGTTCTTAAAGTATGAACCATTAACTTAATCTCCTAATAATTTTAAAATTACCTATAAAAGTTCTAATTTATTAAAAAAAACAACTATACTTTTATTCAATAATTGTTAACTAAAAAATTATTTTCAATTCTCAGTAAAGGTAAATATTTAAAATAATAATAAATATTATTTTATATCACATTGCTAATTAAATATTTATTAATATATTATAACTAAAATATAAGTTTATTTATTTTACAATACATTAGTAATTCAGTAATTAGGTATTAGAAAATAAAAAAATAAAAAATAAATAAATATTAATTTATAAATAAAATATAATGTAAAAAAAACTTACAATTATCTATAAACGTAAGTACTATACTATAATATAATTATAAAATTTTATAATATATTGACAATTCAATATTACATAGGTATTAGAAAATAAATAAAATAAATCATGCAATTAATATTGTATTGATTTTTTAGCTAACTACTATTATTTTTTTACCTAATTACTATTAAGGATATAATTATTATTTTTTAAAAAATGAGACTTTTATAAATATTTTTAAAATTATTAAAACTATTAAGGTTAACGGACCAAACTTTAGGGACTCGTATGTCATTAATCCGTTTTCAGAATTTGCAATAATAATGAATCCTATAACTTAAAAAAATGATATTTTAACTAAAAGAATGCGTTCAACAACTTAAAAATATTTCGTGAAAATGTAAAATATTGAGTAATATTGAGTAATATAATAATTTCGTGAAAGGGAGAGAAATTGAATGGTTTCTAGGGAGATAAAGGTGGAAATTCAATAAACTTGGTGGGAATTAGGAGATTACTCCAAAGATTTGCAGAATTAAACTTCAATCAAACTAGTTTCTCTCTTTATCTCTTTAATTAGACTTGAATTTCATTTGAGTTTTATTATTTGCTCTATTTTGTTGAATGATGAACTTCAAAATGATGTCGATGTTGGATATTAATATGTGAGGATAGATTATATATTCTAGGATCTTGAAATAATCTTTGTAAACCATGTTTTGATTTATTGGAACTCTACAATGTTATTAATTTTCAGTGATTCATGTTTTTCTTACATTTAATGCTTATAATATGTTGTTTGATGAATTATTTGAATAATTATGAATGAATGAAAGTTAGGAATGTTTAAATTATTCATGGGGAATGGAAAATTACAATTATAAGTTCTAGACTCCGAGCTCTTCGCATGCACCTACAAACTTCAAAATTAAACAAAAAAAACAAACGCCTAAATTAAAATCAAATCTACGCAATTGCAATATTAGAAAAACTAAAAATTCTCAATCCCTGGCATGGCGTCAAAAACTTGTTATGAAACCTAGTAACCCGCAGGTATACGTGGTCTTTCAAGTAATAAAGTAGAAAAGATTAGGTTGTTATACCTACAATAATTGAGATTCTCAAGTTTAAACTAATTACTATAGCTATGGTAAATTGATTTTATCTAAGCACTCAATAAGGGATTAATTGAGAAAAATGAAAATAAAGAAAATTCAAATAATTGATTTGATCAAGAAAAATAACGGTTGGGATCTTAAAGTTAACAATACGAATGGGTGAAATTCGACAGAAAATGGCTCTCAGATCTTGATTTCATCTAAGTATCACATGTTTCTCTAATTAGGATTTGCAATGCTTTCATTTTCAGTACACTAATCACAGGTTTTAGTTGACCTATTTCCTTCTTCTGAGTACCGAATTAAGTCCTATGTATAATTAACCCAGCTAATATTCCTATCTGACTCAATTAATTACATGTTCTTTTAGCTTAACATGTTATTAATCGCTAATGAATTCACTCACCTCCCAATTGCTTAATATACCTACTATCAATTTGATTATCTAGATACTAAGGTCCCTCTAGACTCTCAGTATTCTAAATAGTGTTTTCTATTCATTATGAATAAATTTGACTATCTCTAATATTTATTCATTCATGATTAATCAAATAATTCATCAAACAATAAATTATAGGCATTAAACACAAGAAAAACACAAATGATTGAAAAATTAATAACATTGCCAAGTTCTAAATGAGCCAAATATGGTTTACAAAGATTACATCAAGATCTTAGAATATATAATCTAGCCCAACATATTAATACTCAACATCACATCATCTTGAAGTTCATCATTCAACAACATAGAACAAGAATAAAACCCAAATGAAATTCAAGTCTAATTAAAGAGATAAAGAGAGGAACTAGTTTGATTGACGCTTTAAGTCTACAAATCTTTAGAGTAATCTCCCAATTCGCTCCGAGTTTGTTGAATTTTCACCTTTTCTCTCACTCGAAACCTCTCAATTTCTCTCAATTTCTCTCTCTAAAATTTTTTCTTTCTAAAATTGGATAATGGAGGCTAAACCCTAAAATCAAAAAACTTAGGATAGGTCATCAAATCTAGCCATCCAAGGTTGATCTAATGGCTCAAAATGAGTTGTAAAAATTATTGCACTCAAATAGGGGCGCGAGTGTTGGAGCAAGCGTGGGTTTGGGCGCCATTGATTCTATCTCTAAAGGTAGAATCATGGCACAAGCATGCGCCAAGCTTAAAGTGGCCGCACCATGATCATTGCCTCACTCAAATAAGTGCGGTAGTAGATAAGGCATGAGTGCGCCATGCTTGGTGTTACCCACTTTTGTGTTTCTTGAGTTTTGCTAATCTTGCAATTGCGTAGATATGATTTTAATTTAGGCATTTATTTTTTTTGTTTTTTTTAATCTTTGTTTTATTTTGAAGTTCGTAAGTGCATACAAAGAGCTTAAATCTAAAACTTATTGCAATAAATCTAGAAATTGAGAGGACTATTTGCCAACTCATGAGAGAAAAAAGAAATCAATCCAAAACCATGGCTGATGAAGGAAACATCAATAACCCACATTAACCACAACAAAATAAGGCTCTATTGGATTATTTTAGACTGGTAGCCGATGAAATTTATTTAGGGATTCCTTGTCAAAGAGTGAATGCCAACAATTTTGAGTTAAAGCCGGCACTCATTAACATGGTCCAATAAAACCAAAATGGTGGTTTATCTCATGAGGATTCCAATGTTCACTCTATTAGCTTATAAGGGCCAATGTCTCCCACATGACTCGTTGCCACGTGAACACTATAGGGGGATTTATCTACGTGCAAAAAGATGTTGTGTTGGCCTTACTTGTTGGTATACACGATGTATGCATTGCAAAACCCCCCAAGTCCGCCCACCCCTCAATAGTGGGGCTCTGCACTGTCGTTATGCAGCTAACCCCTATAGGAATCAACCAATGGCTTAAAGGAAACATGGTTTGCCTTAGTTAAAGGCTTGAGCTGTTAGCTTAATGATTAGGGCTTGATCCTGACAAGTGTAGGGATGGTAACAGATAAGATACTATACGGATATCTTAATATCCATATTTGCATCCTACAAAAATTTTTATATGCATATCCTATCCGTATCCATAACAGATATTATATTTAATATTTATATTCTCCTAAATGAATATTAGCCAGTATCCATATCATAATGGATATTCTGTACATATATTTGTATCTTCATTTAAAAAATAAACTTTAAAAAATTTTAAATTCATAATTTGATTTTTGATATTTTATAAATTAATATACCATGTTAATAAATAAAATTCATGTCTTATTAACGTACTAAAAATATATATATTTCAATATTTAATATTTATAACAATATATATAATTGTAAAAATTAATAAAAATAAGAAATTTATAATGAAAACTTCTCCAATGTCCAAGGAAAATAAAATATTGAAAGAGTAAAGTTTAAAAACAAATAAAATTTTAAGTTAATAACTAACATATATATGATCTTCATTCTTCATCAAATTCCATTTCTTCCCTCAAAATTTGTAGCACCTATCCAACATGGTGCCTACAACATAAGAATAAAAAAAGTATATTCAATTAATCATAAAAATCCTTAATTTACAAGTAAATTATCATTATTTTCATAATATCTAATCATTATAATAGTATATACCCCATTCATAACATCTTCATCTTCTGAATATTTGAAACTTTGTATTGGGGTTGAAGAATTTAAACCTAACCATAAAACAAAGAAATTTAATTATTGAATTATGAAAAATATAAAATACGAAGATTATCAATATATTAAAAAATAAGTATACTTTTTACTATTAAATTCAGCTCACAACCAATCTTAAGCACACATTAAGGCCTCCAATATCTTCGGATGAAGTCTATTACAATGCGGAGATACAAATATACTACTATCACTGTAAGCTGATTCAGATGCAACTGTAGATACAGAAATAGCCAAAACATCTCCAGTAATTGTTTGCAAAGTAGGATATTTTGATCCATGCACCTTTCACCAACTTAATATATCAAATTTCCCAGATCTTGGAATGACATTTCAGTTTTAATTTGCGTAGTTTACCAACACATCATATTGTGCCAATTGCTACTTCATTTTCGAGTGAACCCCCTTTGAATGAAATGATGAAGCAACTAAAGACTGAACAATTTTCTCACTTGTTTTAAACCTTGATTGATAATCCTTTACCAAAGCATAACAAAAATTACGAATCTTTTCAATTTTAACTATACAATCATCCCTATACAAGAAAGAAAAATAGCAATGCACCAATTTCAACTTATATATGGGGTCTAAAACAATTGCCATAGCTATTATCCCATGAACTACATTCCAATATTTGTCAAACTTTTCAATCATTTTTTCAGCTATTATCCTTATTTCACTACTGCTAGAATTAAGCCACTCCTTAATAGACAATTTAATCTCACAAATATTTGAAAAAAAAAAAGATTTGGCCGTAGGATATTTAGTGTTAGAAAATAATGAAGTTACTTTATAAAATGATTCAAGTCTATCAAGAATTTCTTTTACAAATATCTAATCTGTATCAATAGATAAAAATTTGTGTTCTTGTTCACATTATTTCAAATAAGGAAATAGATCTTTAAATCAAAGCACTTTCAAGCATTAAATAACTTGAATTCCATCTGAAAAACCGACTCTTAGATATGTAATGAAAAATTTTTGGCAGTAAAATTCTTAACTACTTTTGCTCTCTAAAAATAATTAAAATTCTTATATATGTCTTCTAATATAATCAAATTCTTATATGTGCATATCAGCTCTCTAAAAAATACAAATATTTTTAAATGCAATAATATTTTGCATTTACAGTGATTATATTATTTAATTCAACTATATTTAAAATATATATATAAACGGTCACATGAGAAAATAATTAATCAATTAATTACATCATACATATATACATACATATATAATACATGTGTAAAAGTTAAAGGAATCACCCTTTGTATAAATAAACAATACAGTAGAAAATTTTTAAGAACATGGTTGGTATTGAGTTGTTGTAGCCTGAGAGTTATAAGCCATATGTAAGATGAAAACTCTTGATGGTGGATAATAGTAAACAAAATTACGGGACCTGAAAAAGAAATTTGTATTATCAAATACTTTTTCCAATTTTATTTTCAAAATTAAGCTAAAATTAGGGTTAACGCAATGTGCTAATTAATTATGCCCCGCTAACAACCATTTATTTTATTCCGTAAATACGAACCATTTAATTAATTTAATTAATTAATTCCAGGTGCATGAGTTTGATCCCTGCTAGGATTACTACGTAGAGGCTTATCTAAATAAACCATAAGTTCAGAAAGCCTTTCAAGCAAAACTCGGAACAAAATGGAGAGCATGGACCGCGTACGTGGATATATTTATATACTCTAAACACAATTAATTTAATTAATCGTTGATTTGATTTGATTTATTTTAATTAATTTTCACGTAATTATGTTCGTTCTTTGCTGTGTAGTTTCAACTGGACAGATAGCCCAACTACTATTCTACCAATCATCAAAAATCTCATTTCTAGTGGTATCGGACTCTGGATTTACAGATAAACCACACTTAATTTTTATTTTATGCATACAAGTAACGGTTTAGCAGCATCTAAAATTACGTATATTCGTACATTATTTATAAACCATAAAATTTGAGCACTTTTAACCGTTTAAAATTAAATTGAACACATAATTAATACATTACAATTATTACACACGTTAAATTTAATTTAAATTATTAAAAATATATACATTTAAAAAGGCATATAAATAAATAGAGTTACATTGTAAAAATTGTGTGATACAATCATTGTATTTAAACAATTAAATTACCTAAGATAGTCTATGAATTATATTCAGAAATTCTCAATTTCGTGAATGCATCGTACATTAGCTATACAATAGCATGATATATATATAGATATAGATATAGATATAGATATAGATATATATATATAGAGAGAGAGAGAGAAAAGTTTATATGTTTTGATTTACGTGGGATTGTGATGTGTGTTGCAGTGGAGATGTAGATGGGAGAGTACCAATTACATCATCTAGATACTCAATTAACAGCCTTAAACTTCCTATCAAGACTGCTTGGCGTCCATGGTACACTAATAATGAGGTATTATATCATATACTAATACCAATTAAGCAGTCCTCTTTCCTTGATTAATTTTAATACTTTTATTTAAATATTTAAGGATAGTGTCATAACTATATATATGTGTGCACATAAACATTAAACTGATCAATCAAATTCACAATATAAAATTTGATAGTTTAAAATAACATTTCAAATGATCAACTGAACTATGAATTCGATATTGTCAGCTAATTTCGATCGATCAAATTTCATAAACTGATCAATCGATCAATATTAACATAAATGTATGCACGTATAAGCATGCAAATATCAAATCGGTCAATTAAGATCACAATTCAATCAATCATATTGTGAAATTTGATATTTTGAAATATTAAGAACATGAATCAAATTGAGAATTCGATATTGTCAACTAGTTTCGATGGATCAAATTTTGTAAATTGGTTAACTCAATTGTAAATTTTGTTGGTTAAAATTTTTTTAAAAAAAATTATTTACTTAACGCAAAAATTTGAATGGGAAACAGGTAGGAGGATATGTAGCAGCATATGAAGGATTGACATTAGTAACAGTTAGAGGAGCAGGGCATGTGGTTCCAAGCTATCAACCAGAGCGGGCACTCACCTTAGTCTCTTCATTCCTTGAAGGACTTCTCCCTCCTTCTAAACCTAATTAGCTTAATTTTATTTATATTCTCTACTTGGTTGAGAAAACATTTGTCCTTTTTTTTAATTAATTTTCAATAATTAAGTCCTTGACATTAATTACATCATTTTGGATCATTACATTTACATAACTTTGCTTATTTATTGTCATAATTTATATAACATTCCGAAAATTTCTCACAATAAAAAATCTTTAGCTTTCGACCCGTTCGTTAGTATTTTAAAAGTATTAGTTTTATATAACAAAAACAAAAATAATATTTTTGATGTAATGTTCTGAGAATTTAAGAATACATTTGGTAATGTTCTCTAACAACGGTACACTAAAAACAAGAGTGCTCTTAGTATAAATAAATATTTTCAAGAATATAATATGAGTAATTTATTTATTAATATTGCCTAATAATTTGATCATATTAAATAGTCTTTTGTAATTTAAAAAATGTATGAATTTAATATTTTTCGAATAATACCCAATATGAAACAAAATATTATAACATCTTCAAAATCATTTGAGATTTATACTTTATAACTACAACTCAAATATTGATGACACAATAATTAAATTATTATAACATTTAATTTTAAATAATTTTTAAACTATTGAAGTTAAATTATAAATTAGAGTATATTTTAAGCATCCAGCCATCCTTCTTTTTTATTTAAACCACTAAAAATCGACATAATTACGTTCAGATAATGTCACAACCGTAGTTCATTTAGAATACTGAAAAGTAATTTTCTATCAACAATTTTTCCAATGTATTTCATTGCTTTCATTTACAGATTATTGCTTCCAAAAATGCCACAATAGGAGATTGCAATTATTAATTGTAAATTTAATATCATCGTTTTTACCGATCATGTTAGGCTGAGTTGCAGCCTTTATAAAACAGAGTGAACTGTGGAAGGTTAGAAATAGATCCAGAAATTACATTCTCCAAAATTATACAGAAAACTTACATCATCTTTTTTCTCCCGGGGCCTGCTTTTAGTGAGAGCAAGAACAGGTAGGTTCTGCGTCGCCACCAGAGGCTATCTTGTAACTGTGCTCCCACGTATCTGCAGATGCCGCTTGGGCATGAGGGACGTGCCGAGGATGTTTCTCTCTCTTGTCTCCCTTTATCTGCTTTAATGCATGCTTAAGTGCAGGCAACAAAGCTTCCATGCATTCAGCTACTGCATTCGGATTTCCAGGCATGTTGATGATCTAACAAGGATGCAGAGAAAGCATAGTAAGGGGATGGCATAGCAATATGGTTACCTTGGCTACCGTTTTATATAACTTTTATGATCCGATTATATAGTATCATTAGAAACTTGTCAGGTGGGGAGGAGGACATTGTCATAACTGGATTCAACATGTATTTCCTTCACAGTACAATCAATAAGGATAAGAATAGAAATAAAACTGAGGCTTACCAGGGTTGATCCTCTTATCCCTACTGCAGAGCGGGAGAGCATAGCAAATGGTGTCACCTGTTTTGGACAATGAAAAAGGAGAGAATCTTTTTCACTAACTTATGCGTAAGATTACCAGCGGTATTTTAGGACAGACAAACAGTAACATTTGAAACATCAAACAATAATAGATGGACAGAGCAGAGGGAAGAGAGAAGTAAAAGGGAGTGAAAGATGCTGGTCCGTCTGCTAATAGATTACTTTTTAGCCAAAAAAATGTCCCCCTAAATGAGAATTCAGCAAGTGTGGGTACATTTAACATCAATTATTCAAGGCAAGAAAATTGATCAAATGAACATAAATATTTATACACATGTATGTGGGTATGGATGTCTGTCAGGACAAGTTACAACTAAATCATAATCCTAATTTCATGAGGGGAAGAAAAGGGGGAACATTTTTATAACACTTTCTTTCTCGTTTAATTGTTTTCTCTTTCTCTTTCAAGATGCATATATTAATACTTAAAAACTTCAGGATGGAACTGTAAATGCATAAGAATTTGACATTTAAACAAGCAGTAGACGTGATATGTAAGAAAAAACCATAGGCTCACATCTAAACAGTCACTATGAACTTCAAACTACCAGCTCCACTTGAAAAATGCATGTATAATGGCATAAGACCAATGATTAAACCCTAATAAATGAATTAAATACTTTTGTTTTCAACATTAATACACTTCCATTGAAACACCTAATTCAAATAAATTTTCTTACCAAAAACTCCATCTTCAAAGAACTGAAGTTACATAGAGAAGGAGTTGACTACTTTGAAGATGGGGTTATTGGTACAAAATTTAGAAATAAACCTATAAATGCATTAACATACATTACTAATTTATATGAAAACTGTCGGTACCTTCAAACTCTCCTGCATCATGACATACAAAAGACCAGGTGTTTCTCTCTCAATCAATTCTTTTGTTGCTTCTGGAGTTACATCTCTTGGAGTGAAGCCAGTGCCACCTTGTTTGAGAAAATATAATCAGAAAACAGGGGAAAAGAAAACAGAACAATTTTTACTCTCCCATAAACTTCAAAAAGGTGAGTTCAAAGCAAGATCCTCACCAAGTGTAAGAATCAGATCCATTTTGTCAACATCAGACCATCTCCGGAGAACATCTTTAATTTTTTTCACATCATCCGAGACCACATCCGTCACAACTACCCTTGCTCCACCTAACCTTTCTGAAGAGGAATTTACTACAGAAACCGCCCTAGGTCCGCTGAAAAGATCAAGGTGTTCAATAACAATTTAAACATTTAAACTGAAATGCACAAAAAGAACAAGAAAAGTAAGGATTTGATATCCTTCAAACAACATAGCCTATATAGAAATTGACTGCCAAGACAAATCAAAGCACTTCTATCATTCCAACAAGTGAGTCTAACCAAGAAAAAAGAAAGCCAAATACGAACAACGAAACAAAACACAGAGAAAAATGTACTAAATTTGCAAACATCAGCTAACCCACAACCCATAACAACCAAAGGCCTTTAGCACAATTGCATTTTATGCTCGTACAAGAGGCTTCAAGTCTGGTCAACTATTCAAATCATCGAGCAGCTCCTATGAGGAGCCTCCTAAGGCGCTTCTCAGCAAGGTTATATAATAAGTACTCAACAAAAATGAAAAGAAAACAGGACACAAGTAGGATGACTTGCCAAGCTACTTTAAGAACAATGTTGCAGAGATTTTAGTGCTTTCCATGTTCCACTTTGACAAGGAGCAATATCAACTTTGCTTTTTTGCTTTGGCATCAAGCAAGTGACCCTTCTGAAACAATGATTCAAAGAGCTGTACCCAGATGCTATTAAATTATATACAAGTGCCTCCCTTTCCCCACTAAAGCAATTTTATAAAAGATAAATCAAGATCTGATTTTCTAAAACACTAATCATCCAATCATTTGTGGCAGAGCATTCACCATTACCATATCTATAACTCGGATATGGTGGAACATCAGCTCTGCCTGGTCACTTTAGCATCCACAAAGTGACTTTTTTGACATGACTGTGCAAAAAGGTGTATCTGGATGCCTTCTGTTCAAAAAATAACATATCTGGTTCTAGATTGTTCTCCCCACACACCAGGAAAAAAAAAATTGAAAGAGATCATCTAGTACTCTAATATCTCCTTTTCAGATACACAGTAACAAGTTGTAAGATAATGCAACATTAAAATTTAGTGCTCTCAGGAAGTCATTCTCAAAATGAAGCATGAAAATAACTCTTTAAAAACATTAAATTCTATATACAAGAAACAAAAACACAATAGGCACTTCCACTCCTAAACCATAGAAACCCGGTCTTGATGGATTAGTGTCAAAATCCAGAAAATTTACGATGTCATAATAGTTTCCTTAGTCAGTGATATTTTAATTTGATAATACTATTAAGTATTATTCTTAGGAACATTTTAGCAATTCATTATTGTACAAAGTAGGCTAGTTTGGTTATTGCTTCTTGATTTCTAGGACAATATTGTTGGCAAGACCTAATGGATTTAAGAATCTTCGAGTTCCGAAGAAAGTAGCCAAATCTCTGCATATATCTATTTGTATCCCTAGCATAATGAAGAGCTGATTTTTGAGTTTGATTATTGTGAGGTTGCCAATTTGTTTGATTAATTTTCTGGCTCTACTTACTCTATTTTTGTTGATTCCACCACAATCCCGACACAGAAAAGGCCCAACCTGAAGATTATCAAGCTGTACAAGATCCTTTTATGACAATAAAAATCAAAGTACTTCAATATGTCAAATATCTCCAAAAGGTTTTTTGACAGTGGTGGATTGTAAAGGAAACAAAATGAAGATGGTACCTAAATCAAATGATTCAAATCATCGGATCACAAAAGTCACTGATTCCAAGTACAGTATTTAAGAATTTCCTCTAATTTATGATTGGCGTTCCCAAGAATATCATTGCCATCAATATCCTAAGAAAATGTCACAATGAAGTTTATTCTTAAGTAATTGTGCTTATGCAAAGTTTTCTATTATCAAGTTAACCACCCCCGTGGAAAGAAAAATTAACAAACATATAAATAAAAGGATATGAACAAATAAAATACTGCACACCTAATTACACCAAGGAAGCATTTAAAAGGAAGACTTAAATATAATACCTCCGATCAGGCCCAGCCCCTGATGTAACGGTATCACTCACCGTAAGAACAGCTACTCTGAACTCAGTATCCTGAGAAGCATCTGTAGTTACTTCTTTGGGTTTGTTTCCTTGCAGAGTAGAAGCCAAAATAGGCGATGAGACACTATTGCCATCATCAGTACTGGTGAAATCAGAAATCACAATGGCAGACACAGAACTTCCAGCAGAAATTACACTGCCAGTTGCTGGCAACTCCAACAAGGCATTAGCCGACTTCATACTTAAGAGTCTGCTGCTCATCTGATGACCAGTGCTCTCAGCAACAAATCTGAAACCAATAAAACAAAGATGGTTCTGTGTCCATCGCCTATTTAGATTGGTGGTCTCTTTAATTGTTTTATTGGTTTCAGATTTGTTGCTGAGAGCACTGGCCATCGAGGAATGGAATGCAGTGGCAAATGTGATCTTCCTGGAATCTCCAGCTGGAGTTGGCTTTTCATACTCGAACACGTCTTCAGATTATGATCACACAGGCGATAAAAGCACTGCGGCTGATGCCTACACCTTTCTTGTAAACTGGCTTGAGGGGTTTCCGCAATACAAAATCCGAGATTTCTTCATAACAGGCGAGAGCTACGCTGGCCACTACGTGCCACAGCTTGCAGACACCATTGTCTCCCACAACAAGAATGCAAATCAGACTATTATCAATCTGAAAGGAGTTGCGGTATGTTCAACCTATATAAGATTTTAAGATGCCTATATGTGAACTCTAAGGATTGAACTCTCGTAATCAACAATCTTTTAAAAATTATGTTTGAACTAGTTTAACTCAGATTTTACTCAAATTTAGATTCATTATCAAAAGTAAAATGGTCAAGCTATTCTTTATTTGACATATAACCAACATGGACAAAAGTGCTTGAATCACCTTGTAGCCATTATTTATTTGAAGTATTTTATGTCACTAACTATTTTGAAACGGAAATGTTAATTGTCATTTACAGATAGGTAATGGAGTGCTTAATGAAGGTACAGATGCAATGGGATTGATTGACTATATCTGGACTCATGCTCTAATCTCCGATGAAACCTACAGAGGAATCATCGAAAATTGTGACCTTGTCAGAGGAAACTTTTCAAAAAAATGCAGTGAATTCTTTGGCCAAGCCTCAGATGAGATTGGCGATATTGATTTTTACAACATTTATGCCCCTATTTGCCACGAAGTTCATATCGAAGCAAACCAGAGTACTACTACTGCTTCAGTAAGTTTCCGCAACAATGTTTCAATAGTTTTAACCTTAAACTCTTACAGCTAATTAGTAATGACTTATTAATGTCTCTCGATAAGCAGACCGAAGATTTCGATCCCTGCTCAAATTCCTACGTGGAATCTTATCTGAATAATGCAGCGGTTTAATCTGCTCTTCATGTGAAAAATACGGAATGGAGCGGTTGCAGGCATAGGAAGATTAGAAACATACAGAAATATACCATGCAAATCCCTCCTTATTGAAGGACATATAATTCAAAACTGCAATGACAATAATTTAATATGTTATAATTATGGGATACTCATGATTTGGGTAATACGAATAAGTCAGTGAATCATTATAAGATTGTCTTGAATATCTTCATCATCTCCATATGATTCTTGTAGTAATTAAAACTTGTGTTATAACAATTATGTATACATAATCTTCCTATCATTATCTTGCAGTGGGTTTAACTGGACTGATAGCCCCAAGACAGTTCTTCCCGTTATCAAAGATCTAATTGCTAATGGAATAAGAGTCTGGATTTACAGGCAAGCAGCAATATATACCACTTGTACCACTAATTAAACTTGGTTTTTCAGGAAATTAATTGAAAATAATTATTGGGTTTGGTTAATTTGCAGTGGTGACACCGATGCAGTAGTGTCAGTTACATCCACCAGGTACTCAATAGCAGCCCTCAAACTCCCCATCAAAACTCATTGGTATCCATGGTATACGAATGATGAGGTAATTAACATATAATCTTTTTTATTAAATATTTGGAGACCAATCGACAGCCTTTTAATTTTATGCATTTCTTAAATTACTTGTAAATTATTAAACTTAACTATTTTTAAGGATTGAGATTAAATTAAATATATATAATTAACATACAATTAGTATATCATAATTAATGTATACAGAAAATACAATCTCAACCGTTTAAATTAAATGATGATGATGCAGGTGGGAGGGTATGTGGTGGCATACGAAGGATTGACATTTGTAACAGTGAGAGGAGCTGGGCATCTGGTTCCAAGCTGGCAACCAAAACGTGCACTCGCTATGATTTCATCATTTCTTCATGCAACTCTTCCTCCTAAACAGTCATTTATTGATAATCAATTCCCTCAGTCTCAATCTTGCCAAGACACAATAATAATAATAATTGATTAAATTAATTTGCCATTGCTGTCTATCTGTGAGAGAGATGTAACAGCTTGCTTCATACTGTTGTTGTTTTCTCTGGAAGAGAATAAAGGATTGATGTGAGCATTCCAATTAATTTTTATCAGTCAAACACAAAATATTTCTCTAAATGCCAGAATTTTAGTGTTTCAGCTGTATATAACACTTCAATTTGACATATATTGAACACGTATCAAACAGGATCGTACTACTCTTATCAGTGAACATGTTTGGCTTCTATTAGCTCTCCAAACTTTGATACCATCTAATGACACAGAGGAGAATAATATTGAAAACCCTTGAAAATATTCATTTATTGATATATAATATTTAGAATAAGAAATACAATGCTGTAAATTAATCTAAAAAATTTAATTTAGTACTTAATTTAGATATTTACAGTCCATGTTGTAATTAATTAAATTAAAAGTTTGTGTATCATTTAATTCATTTATTTAGATATACTTATACTTTTATTTATTGAAATTTAGACCCAAAAAAATTCCTTTGAGGCATTATGTCTAGTCTCATAAGTGATTTTCTAGATGATATGATAATGATTCATTGAAAAGATTATTGAGAAAAATTATGCTAGTTGACGAATATGAAAAGAAATTAAGAGATATGATAAGGTTATAATTGCAAATTTCCCTATTGATTTTAGATTTCTAGTCAACTAATGAAACATATATATAGGGAAAGTGAATATCGCTACTTTCAAAGAAATCCAAAATAAAGAAAGCTCTCCATCTTCTTTATCTTTAAAGCATCATACTTTTGTGGACAAAATGAACACACAAATATATTTATCAAGAATAAGACAAAGAAAATTGTACAACTGTAGGAAATTATTTTGATATGACAAACCAAAAAGATAATAAAGAGACCACCAATGTAAGAGGAAGACATGAGGTGGGTAACATTTAATTAAGTGAGTTTTTGATTGATTGTATCAAATAAGATATTTTTAGAGATAGAAAGTTATTGAAATAGATAATAAGGTAGTGTTTGTTTTTTTTTATATAAATTTTAAACGTGACTGAAATATGAATTTAATTGATATATATATATTTTATTTTAAATATCTAAATATAAATGTTAATTTTTTATTTTTATAAAAATAAGAAATTTGAAATTGATGCATTTTGATATATATGTTCTAAAAAATTCAAAACTAATATATTAAGGTGTTGACATATATAAATATTAATAACAAATTAAAAATATTATTGATAAATAAAATATTTAATTTATTAATACATTTAGTTATTCAAATTTAAGTTAAAAATTTTAACTTAATTACATTCAAATATTTTTAACATTTTTTCAAAAATAAATTTAAAAACAAACAATTTTTAAATATGTAAATAAAATTATTCAGACTTAAATTAAAAAAAAAATCGGTCCTAAATATAAAATAAGAAAATTAGGTTCTATATTATATAAGATTATAAATAATTTAGAGTGGCCACAATATTTTTCAATAATAAGAAAAAAAAATGATCTTATTCTTATTTTTTTAGTACTTGACTACTATAAATATAAAGAATTTTAAAGAAATATTTATTTTTGAAAAATATTTTAGGAAAATGGTAGAGTAACTTAAATGTATATATTTGTAGTTTTCTTGCTCAAACCACATTATTCGCTTTCATGAAATTAATCAAGTCACACTTTTGACTTTTCAACTAGGTTGCCATCAACTGATTTTTTTTTTCTCTTAAAGATTTTTAGAATATTCTTATTCCATTGTGTTATTTTGTCAGTTCTGTTATTTAATCTAAATCGTTCACTTTGCAAAGATTGTCCTATTCTTGCTCTAATATATATTATCCAATTATTATTTCTGAATTTATTTAGATTAAATAAATTAATTAATAAAAAATTAACATAAACCTCTTGAAATTAAGGAAAGTGTAAATCTCTGCTAAAAATTTTGAGTGTGGACAGATATCTTGAAATTTTAAGAAATAGACGGATAACCTTAGATAAGATGAAAGTATATTATAATTTTAAGAATTACGGTACTTCAATTTAGAGTCTACTTCATACATTTAAAATTAATAGTTTTTTAAGATAATATTAAATCATTTAGAGTCTACTTCAACTAAAAGCTGGCTGAAAATGCTTAATTTTCTTAAGAATATGATGACAAGCGACGATAAAAACTACAATCATCAAAAATTTTATTAATATGACAAATACAAAAAGAAATTGAAGTCATTTACTATAAGTAGAACCAATAGCTAAATTTCAATCACTTAAATATTTTAATGAATTTATTTTAATTTAATACTAAAAATTTGATAGTTATATTTGAATACAATTTAAAGTGATCACATAATATAAATGTATGCAAAAATTCATTTAAGATCTAGTAAGGGTAAAAGTATTTTAATAAATTTGATTTATTAACTACTATGTAGAATTTTTCTGTTCAGCTATTAGAGTATAACATGTCAGACCACTAATTTCAAAATTTTGTATTCGTATATTAAAAATACAAAAATATAATTTAAGTTCATATATTCAAATCTGTTTATACTTTAGGCTAATAAAATTTTAAATAAAAAAATATTTGTGAAGAATATTTATAATTTCTAAATTAACATTAATTTTAAATCAACTAATAGACTATAAACGAATATTTATTAACTTTTAAGAAGGAAAAAATTTCATTTTCTTTCATGAATTTCGAAGAAAGAGAGAAATCTCTTCATCTTCTTATGTATATATAATTTTAATATAACCAAATGGAAAGGATACGAAAGAAACTGGCAGTTCTTTAAAATACTATTCCTTTGAAATATTCTCAAGCTCATACAAAGAAATGTATCCTTTAATAATTTAATATTCACAATCCAATAAAATCAGAAAAATTAGATTTTCCTTCTACTAAGTTGACCGCATATATCATGAGTATTGTTATCTCCATTGATTTAACATTTTCTTTTTCATGTTCTATACCTCCTCTTTTGCTCCCCCTTTCCAATAAAATTTTTTAAGAAGTTGAAAATCTTACTATAAAAATTTAAGGGCAAATGACATTTACACCCTACTTTATATTCTGAATATCTATACCTCACTTCGAAAACAGTTATCAAACACAACTTATCTGTCAATTTCTTTTATTAATATTAACTTTTAACTCACGTTAACTGATTTATTGACAAAAATACCCTTTTGACTCAAGTTGACCAGTATAATGAAATAAATAGCCTTCTTTGCAATTTTTAGTTAATTTGTTTACTTAAATAAATTAATTATATGAAGACAATTTTATTTAAAATAATGATATTTTTATATCTAAGGTGAAATTTATCAACATATATTCAATTTCATTTCAACAAATATCATTATTTTTAATTATTTTTATGTTATTTGACTATTTTTTGTCACTTAGTGAATTTATAAATATTATTTGTTAATATATAAGTGTTATTTCAATTATGGATTAGGGTAAAAACTTAAAAATAGAAAATAAAAAGAAAAATGGAAACTTTAAAATAAAAAAATTAAAAAAAAGTGGAACCTTAAAATAAAAATTAAAAATAAATTAAATTTTTTTTAATTGAAATAAAATTATTTTTATATTAATAGAACAAATTAATAAAGTAATTGTTTTTGAAGTGAGGTGTAGGTGTTATTCAATAGGTTCACATATATCATTTGCCCAAAACTAAAATACGAAATGTTAAACTTGAGAAATGTATACGTAATAACAAAAATATGCATTGTAATTAATCCCGACACTTACATATCGTTGATTCGGAAAGAAAAAAATTTTGTTTCAAAGACACTTTAAGATATATAATTTTATTTATTTGTTGAAGGTCAAAAAGTTTTATCCTTTTGATAGCCAAAAAGTTGGAAATTGTGTCCAAAAATTGAGCAAATGGGTCAATTGGATGTGATCTTTTCCTAAATTTGTTTTTCTTTTGCCCCAAATTCCACCATAATTAATGCAAGCTGGCCATTGATAGCTACTTATATGCTTATATAATAACACAAACAACTGTATCTGGCCAAGAAAACAAAAAATTTATTATATGTGATGGCTACTTTTATGATTATATATAATATAGCTTGAATTATTTTAATTTAATTAAATAATTAATTTGTAAAATTGATTATACAGCATCTCTTTTATAGATTATTATAAATTTCGGTTAGTAAAATATGTATATAATACAACTAAAGATTTTTAATTTTTACTCTCAATGGGTTTAATATAGGCCCTGAAATATCAAAATCGAAAGGTTTAAGAAGTTAAACTTAAAATAATTTATAAATTAAGGGTAAAACGTTTACCGGATAAAATTATTCGAGGCCAACATATAAAATAATATATTTTATAGCTTCAAAATATAATTATTCTCTGTATGAATTAAAAAGAAAAAAAATTGAGAGAGTCTAGAGATATAGCTGCCCCCTCTCTGGAGATTCTAGCATTTTTTTTTTTAATTCATACAGAGAATAATATAAAAACGAAAAAGAAAATGATATATGCACCCTTAAAATCTACCCAAATGTATACTTTAATTCTATTGACTTTAAAATATCTGTGCAAATTCTCATCTGAGGTTCAAGATGTGAATTTAGACAAAAATATGGGAGATATATGTAATTATCCCTTCAATTATTTTGAAAATTAGAAACAAATTTATATATCATTAAAACAACCAAGACAAAGACCATGTAATCAAAGAAACGACAGATTGAAAATGTACAATCATAATGTGAAAATAAACTATACTACATCTAGAAACACAACTTAGAGAAAATATTCGTTGCCAATACAAAACAAACACTAAAAATACATAAAATTAAATTAAAAAATTAAAAGAAGCCGGCTATTTTCGTATTTTCTCATCTACATTACGTAAGTCAACGGTCAATGATATCCCACCTCACGAGAATCCAATTCCATTCATTTCTGCCGTCCCCCTTCTATCCATTTATATAATCTCAATAATTCAACACATACAACATCAACCACTCAAGCAACTATCAGAAACATGAAGAAGAATATTTTCGCAGCATTTTCATGTATACTCATATTCTTGATTTGCTCCATAACATCCGAAGCAAATCAACAGGCTGATAATCTTTACAAATTGCTGAGGTCGAAGAGGTCAAAAAACGGTCCTCTTCTAACAAGTTACCAGACTGAATTGGAAGGTTCGGATGCTGCAAATGTGCATCAGTATTATGTCGAGGCCCAGGAAGGTTTAATGGAAGCGGACAGAATTGAAGCTTTGCCTGGGCAGCCGTTGAAAGGCGTAGATTTCGAGCAGTACGCCGGGTATGTGAGGGTGGATCCAAAGGCCGGACGAGCGCTGTTCTACTACTTCGTTGAGTCTCCGAAGAATTCTTCAACGAAGCCGTTGGTTTTGTGGCTCAATGGAGGTACTGTTATGGCTTTAGTAGCGCTGTCGTTTTACTTGCTTTTAACATTTCACTTTCACTGTTTGTCTTTTTTTTTTCTTTGTTGAAATTGCTTTTTGACTATTACATCGTCGTCGTAAAATTTAAAATGAATACGAAAAGCAAAAAGAAAATATTAAAAAATAAATAGAGAATGCGACATATGTCTTAACATTATTACGCATTAATTATTATATAAGGCGGGGCATGATGAATAAGCTTTTTTTTATATATAATATTTTATATCAAATATATATTCTTGTATCTAAATACATTCAATGATTGATGTTGCATATGATCATATAATTAATGTATTTATAATTAATGCATATATCAGATGTAATTTCAACAGTTAAACGTGTTTACATCTAACAACTTATATTTAATATAAAAAATTATGTAAAAAAAAGATACCATTGATCTTATCCTATAAAAGGCATTGATTTCAAAATTAATTATATAATCAGATATAATTTTAACCGTTAAATATGCCTAAATCTAACGATTTATATTTAATGTAAAAAATTATATAAAAAAAAACTCTTAATCTTACCCTATATATATATATATATATATAAAAAAGTTCTTGACTACATATTTCAACTATAGGTTAGATGTTTCATGTTTCATGTTATAGTAATATGTTATTTTCAAATTTCTTATTACGTGTTCAAACTATGAGTTGGATGTTTCACATTTGTGTCAAATGTTTTAAAGTTTCAAATTTTAGGTAAAAGTTTTAAATTTTGGATCAACATTTTTGAATTTTAGATCGAAATTTAAAATTTTATACAAAGCTTTATATTAAAAAAATAAATAAAAGTAACGCTATATTCAATATATTATAGTTAAGTTTTTATAAGAGTAGTTAGACTTGAATATTTCGATCAATCATGACATTAAAATTGTGTATCTAAAAGAATCAAAATTTAAAAAAGTTTAAATTATTTATAAACCATTAAATTTATACATTTTTTATAATTAAAATTATATTTTATGTGTTTTAATTATAATAAATTTTATTATATATTAATTTTATACATTAAATTTATTTTCAGCCGTAAAATATATTTTAGTTCAACTGATTATAATGAATAGAATAAAAAATAAAACACGTGTGAAAAGTGTCGGACTTGTTCTAGCTCCACCATTATTATGCGATTATTCCTTTCGTTTTGCATAGAAAAATTATATTTTTTTTTTCTTGGTCGTTGTTCTGGTCTTTTCATTTTCCTATTTTTGCCGCCACCAATTGTAATATGTACTTTTACATGATAAAGTTTATTTTTGACTTTTTTACTAATAATTCTTTTTATTATCAAACAACTAAAATAAAATTTAATTATTTTAAAATTTTACACCTATCCCTTAATAAATATTTTGTTCATTGCATTGAGGTTGCTGTTATAATATATATACTTGAAAAAATAAATAAATAAATATTATTTACACATGCAGGACCAGGATGTTCTTCATTAGGATATGGAGCCATGTCCGAATTAGGACCCTTCAGAGTAAACAGTGATGGCAAAACACTCTTCAGGAATAACTATGCTTGGAACAACGGTGAGTGACTTTACTTGTTTCACCATACAAACGCATACATATACACATACATACATACATACACACACATAACTATATCCATTGTTACCCTTTATATAGTTGTTTTTATCTTCTGAAGCTGTTCGCATTTTCAAAATACAGATTAAAAATAACACATCGTTGCATTTTTTTTATAGTTCACTTTTTCAAATTCGTATTTTATAGAGTGAGAACTTTTACATCTAGTTTACGTACATGTTAAATTTCAAAACCAAAAAAAAAAAAAAACAATCTACATATGAAGTGATCCATTTTGTATTTATCATAGCTCAAGAATTTCGAAAATCGGAGAAATGTATTTGTATTGATTAATAACAAACTTTTATAAGTCTTTATTTATAAAGAAAATTTAAATATTAAAAAAATAACAACACAAAATATAACAATGGAGAATTTTTTTAATATTACATATGTTTACTGATATTACATCGTAAATTAGTTAGTAATTTATATCATTACAGTTATGATTCACTTTAGAAATTTTAGATACTATTTATGAGATTTCTATCTTCGACACTATAAAAATATTTATCCACATAAAGTGGTGAGTACACGAAGTAATGTTCTACTACATAGTAAAATTTGCACTTGAAGCCTTGTCAATTCACAATTTGTGAGATTTCTATCAGGATATGTGCTCATATAAAGTAGAGAGTTCTACCATGTGATAGGACTCGAATTCAATGCATCAAAGATGAGGTCCTGAGTTCCACCACCTAGAACAAAATTTGACAAATTTCAATTTGATTTCAAGCCCTGAAAAATCTTGTGAATATTAAGAATATTAATTAGATATTTGTATCTTCATTTGATTCCCTTCAATAACTCATTTTGCCCTTCTAGTACTAGTCAATACAAGACAACTCTACAATAAATTAATTTAATTAATTTCTTATATATTTGCATGTAGTGGCAAACGTGATATTCTTGGAATCTCCAGCTGGGGTGGGATTTTCATATTCAAATACATCGGATTACCATCGTAATGGTGATAAAGTAACTGCAGAAGATGCATATACTTTCATTATCAACTGGCTTGAAAGGTTTCCTCAGTATAAATCCAGAGATTTTTACATTGCTGGAGAGAGCTACGCTGGTCACTATGTGCCTCAGCTTGCTTACACAATTCTTCTCAACAAACAAGAACAAAAATCAAACATTCATCAACCTCAAAGGAATTGCCGTGAGTACATTTTAACTTATGTCAGTTTACAATTTTACACTTGTAAAGTCGGATAAAAAATTAGGTTTTTTTCTTTTTATGAATAATAGACAAAGGTGACACTATCGAAAAGTGTCATGTATATAACAAAAGTCATGCTACCGCAGAGTTGTTGTAGTATGTCTACAGAAAGTATATACTTCCCAACATAATTGATAGGTTATTCCTACTTTCAGTCGTCTGTTAGATCACATTTTAAGTAATCTAAAGATCTAAATGCAGTTGTTGCGTTGTAGTCCTATCATACAAAAAAATAATATAAATAATGAGATAAATAACTACGAATTATATTAGGGCGTCAATGGCTTAGCATCCCAGTCTCCATAAATAGTTTTTAATTCCAATATAAACTCATAAAACAGAGCTTTTCTGTATTATAGCCCCTTCAACTTTAAAAATTTAGCAATTTATTACTTATTAATTTATAAATTATTTCGAAAAGATAGTAATTTACTCCTTAGGTTAAAACTATATTTAAAAATTTTTGGTACCACGTACTTTACTTTTTTCTTAATGTCTTGATCCCTCGTATTTGAAAAGATAACAATTTACTCCTTAATTTAAAACTATTTCTATAAACTTAGCCTTTCAACTTTATTTTTATATTATTTTAATTCAACTTTTCATTTCTGAATTCGTCCCATATTATATTTATCTCATAAGTTGAAATATAAATATTTTAAACCGTAAATTATATCCTTCTTACTGAATCCAAAACAATAAAATATTAGAATTTCGGAATTAATGTATTGAAATTCATTGTATTTTCTCTAATTTTTGGGGATTTTAATACAAATTTCAGATAGGGAATGCATGGATTGATGATGCGACAAATCTGATGGGGCTGGTGGATTACTTGTGGACTCATGCTTTGAACTCAGATGAAACCCATGAAGGAGTAATCACTCACTGTGATTTTGCTAGTGGAAATAATTTTACAGAGCAATGTGAAAATATTTTTGACAAAGCAGCGGAAGAGGTCGGTCATATTGATATCTACCACATTTATGCCCCAATTTGCATTAACCCTACTCTCAAAAATGCCTCCACTGTTGGCTCCGTAAGTACTCTCTTCTTGTACCTTAAACCACTTTGATACATATTCTTTACGTACTATTTATGTGAAAAAATGAAAAATATATAAACATACAAAATTCTAGAAAACTCAATCCAGACCTACTTTTGTCTTAGACTCTGTTTGGGTTTACTAAAAGAAAGCGTTTTAGGTGTATAAGCAGTTATTCATTATAACATTCTTAGTTTTCTTTTTCCTAGGACTTTTAAAAGAAACATCAAAATGCGTAATATTACCCATAAAATGTTTCTAAGTACTTTTTAATTACTATGTAATTAAATATATAGTAAGTTATCAGCCATAAATAACACTAATTAAATTTAATAAACATCCTTAAAAAAAATATAGTTAAATACACGAATAAATACCTACATCTTTTAATTTAGTAATTCTGTAAAGCTAATTAGTTTTGACAAACAGACCGGTAGACCTGTAATGAAAAATTTTCATCCATAAAAATACAATCATTCTAGCTTTGCCTTCTACTTATATGTCTTCTAATATAACAAAATTCTTATAAGTGCATATTCGCACTCTAAAAAATACAAATTTAAAATAAGACAATACATTTTGTATTTACAGCGTTGTATTATTTAATTAAACTATATTTGAAATATGTATATATATATATATATATATATATATAGGCAAGCACATGAGAAAATAATTAATCAATTAATTGCATCATATGAAAACTCTAGATGGTAGATAATTAATAGTACTAAACAAAACTGTGAGACCTGTAAAAAAAAAAAATTGGTATTATTAAATTTTTTTTTAATTTTATTTTCAAAATTAAGCTAAAATTAGTGTTAATGCATGTACCAATTATGCTCCGATAACAATTTCAACCATTTATTTTATCCCAAAGATATGAACCATTTAATTAATTTAATTAATTAATTCCAGGTGCATGAGTTTGATCCCTGCTCGGATTACTACGTAGAGGCTTATCTAAATAAACCAGAAGTTCAGAAAGCCTTTCATGCAAAACTCGGAACAAAATGGAGAGCATGCACGGGGTACGTGTATATATTTATATACTCAACACAATTAATTTAATTAATTGTCACTTGAATTAATTGTTGATTTGATTTTGATTTATTTTAATTAATTTCCACGTAATTATGTGGTTCTTTGCTGTGTAGTTTTAACTGGACAGATAGCCCAACTACTATTCTACCAATCATCAAAAATCTCATTTCTAGTGGTATCAGACTCTGGATTTACAGGTAACCCACACTTACATTTTTATTTTATGCATATAAGTAACGGTTCAACAGCTTCTAAAATTACATACATTCTTACATTATTTATAAATAGTAAAATTTAATCACTTTCAATAGTTTAAAATTAAATTAAATACATATAATTAATATACATGTTAAATTTAATTTTAATTATTAAAAATATATAAATTTAAAAAAATATACACATAAATAGAGTTACAAGGCAAAGATTGTGTGATGCAATCATTGTATTTAGACAGTTAGATTACTTAAGATAGTTTATGAATTATATTGAGAAATTCTCATTTTTGTGAATGCATCGTACATTAGCTATACAATAGCATGATATATATATATATATATATATATAGAGAGAGAGAGAGAGAGAGAGAGAAAGTTTATATGTTTTTATTTACATGGGATTGTGATGTGTGTTGCAGTGGAGATGTAGATGGGAGAGTACCAATTACATCATCTAGATACTCAATTAACAGCCTTAAACTTCCTATCAAGACTGCTTGGCGTCCATGGTACACTAATAATGAGGTATTATATCATATACTAATCCCAATTAACTAGTCCTCTTTCCTTGATTAATTTTGATACTTTTATTTAAATATTTAAGGATAGTGTCGTAACTATAGATAATTGCATATATAAATGTTAAACAGATCAATCAAATTCACAATATAAAATTTGGTAGTTTAAAATAATATTTCAAACGATCAAGTGAACTATGAATTCGATATTGTCAGTTAATTTCGATCAATCAAATTTCATAAACTGATCAATCGATCAATATTAACATAAATGTATGCACGTATAAGCATGCAAATATCAAATCGATCAATTAAGATCACAATTCAATCAATCATATTGTGAAATTTGATATTTTGAAATATTAAGAACATGAATCAAATTGAGAATTCGATATTGTCAACTAGTTTCGATGGATCGAATTTTGTAAATTGGTTAACTCAATTGTAAATTTTGTTGGTTAAAATTTTTTTTAAAAAAATTGTTTACTTAACGCAAAAATTTGAATGGGAAACAGGTAGGAGGATATGTAGCAGCATATGAAGGATTGACATTAGTAACAGTAAGAGGAGCAGGGCATGTGGTTCCAAGCTATCAACCAGAGCGGGCACTCACCTTAGTCTCTTCATTCCTTGAAGGACTTCTCCCTCCTTCTAAACCTAATTAGCTTAATTTTATTTATATTCTCTACTTGGTTGAGAAAACATTTGTCCTTTTTTTTAATTAATTTTCAATAATTAAGTCCTTGACATTAATTACATCATTTTGGATCATTACATTTACATAATTTTGCTTATTTATTGTCATAGTTTATATAACATTCCGAAAATTTTCTCACAATAAAAAATCTTTAGCTTTCGACCCGTTCGTTAGTATTTTTAAAAGTATTAGTTTTATATAACAAAAACAAAAATAATATTTTTGATGTAATGTTCTGAGAATTTAAGAATACATTTGGTAATGTTCTCTAACAACGGTACACTAAAAACAAGAGTGCTCTTAGTATAAATAAATATTTTGAAGAATATAATATGAGTAATTTATTTATTAATATTGCCTAATAATTTGATCATATTAAATAGTCTTTTGTAATTTAAAAAATGTATGAATTTAATATTTTTCGAATAATACCCAATAAGAAATAAAATATTATAACATCCTCAAAATCATTTGAGATTTATACTTCATAACTACAACTCAAATATTGATGACACAATAATTAAATTATTATAACATTTAATTTTGAATAAGTTTTTTAATTGAAAATTATGAATGTATAATTTTTAAGTAAAAGAAAAATAGCTAAAAGCTATTTTTTATTTCACATTTAAGAAGTGGAAAACTCATTTTTTTTCTTTTTCATAAATCATCTTTGTAAAACAATAACCTATTATATAATCTGTCTATTTTCAGAAATGTTAAAAAAAAGGCTAAGATTTTGAAAAACAATACCCTACAGGGCCTTAATTATCTATGTTTTCAAAATTATCTTAAGCACACCATGTACAAACCAACCATTTGTGGTATAATAAACAAAGCAAATTCAAACATTAGTTAAAAGTAAACAGGACTGATAAGTTTCCTCAAAAATATATATATTTTTTCTGAGCATTATCAATATAATTTTCTTAAACATTGGCAGCGTTCAAAATAAATCATGTCCAAATTTTTTAATTTACGCAATGATACAATTGATTTTAAAAAATAAGTGATGAAAAGAGGTAGATAATGATTAAATAAATAATTTTTAAACTATTGAAGTTAAATTATAAATTAGAGTATATTTTAAGCATCCAACCATCCCTTTTTTATTTAAATCACTAAAAATCGATATAATTACGTTCAGATAAGGTCACAACCATGGTTCATTTAGAGTACTGAAAAGGAATTTTTTATAAACAATTTTTCCAATGTATTTCACTGCTTTCATTTACAGATTATTGCTTCCAAAAATGCCACAATAGGAGATTGCAATTATTAATTGTAAATTTAATATCATCGTTTTTACTGATCATGGTTGGCTGAGTTTCATTTACAGATTATTGCTTCCAAAAATGCCACAATAGGAGATTGCAATTATTAATTGTAAATTTAATATCATCGTTTTTACGGATCATGGTTGGCTGAGTTGCAGCCATTATAAAACAGAGTGAACTGTGGAAGGTTAGAAATAGATCCAGAAATTACATTCTCCAAAATTATACAGAAAACTTACATCATCTTTTTGCTCCCGGGGCCTGCTTTTAGTGAGAGCAAGAACAGGTAGGTTCTGCTTCGCCACCAGAGGCTATGTTGTAACTGTGCTCCCACGTATCTGCAGATGCCGCTTGGGCATGAGGGACGTGCCGAGGATGTTTCTCTCTCTTGTCTCCCTTTATCTGCTTTAATGCATGCTTAAGTGCAGGCAACAAAGCTTCCATGCATTCAGCTACTGCATTTGGATTTCCAGGCATGTTGATGATCTAACAAGGATGCAGAGAAAGCATAGTAAGGGGATGGCATAGCAATATGGTTACCTTAGCTACCGTTTTATATAACTTTTATGATCCGATTATATAGTATCATTAGAAACTTGTCAGGTGGGGAGGAGGACATTGTCATAACTGGATTCAACATCCATAATATGATTTCTACTAGCATTATTCATTTATCATTAACTGGCACCACACTATACTACCAACTCAGGAGCCTGAAGAACTAAATATATTAAGCTTACATATAATTTTAATATACCAAGCAAATACCAACGAGCCTTATCTACAGCGGAATTAACCAGCCTGTCAAATTCATGGGGCCTTTTGATGGATCAGCTACAAGGCTAGATGTCATTCTAACATAAGACTCTAATCCACAGGTAAGATAATTCTCAAACCCATAAGTCAACAAGAATCTCAAGTCAATCACAGAGCAAGGCCAACTCCAGTGAGGACTTTCAAAGTTGCATATAAAAGATTTTCCGGGTGCTTTGCATTGCAATCTTTTGGGAGAGAAAACTTTGCATAGTTACTGAGGCATAGCAAGAATTTTCAAGACAGACAGTACAGTTTAGAAAGTTGAATTTCCATATAATTGCTAGTCTCACTTTACTAATAAATGTTCTTTTAACAATTTACTAGCAAATATTTTAGAACATTTATCCTAAACTTATTTCTGGATTCAAATAATAAAAAAATAATTATCTCCAACAATAATGCAACTTTGGCCTTTCAAAAACCAGCATGCATTTCCTTCACAGTACAATCAATAAGGATAAGAATAGAAATAAAACTGAGGCTTACCAGGGTTGATCCTCTTATCCCTGCTGCAGAGCGGGAGAGCATAGCAAATGGTGTCACCTGTTTTGGACAATGAAAAAGGAGAGAATCTTTTTCACTAACTTATGCGTAAGATTACCAGCAGTATTGTAGGACAGACAAACAGTAACATTTGAAACATCAAACAATAATAGATGGACAGAGCAGAGGGAAGAGAGAAGTAAAAGGGAGTGAAAGATGCTGGTCCGTCTGCCAATAGATTACCTTTTAGCAAACCAAAAAATGTCCCACTAAATGAGAGTTCAGCAAGTGGGGGTACCTTTAACATCAATTATTCAAGGTATCCCAGTAGAAAAAGATTCATCACCACACAAAATCTTCCAAGAAAATTGATCAAATGAACATAAATATTTATACACATGT
Source organism: Azadirachta indica (assembly GCA_022749755.1). Lineage (NCBI taxonomy): Eukaryota > Viridiplantae > Streptophyta > Magnoliopsida > Sapindales > Meliaceae > Azadirachta > Azadirachta indica. The sequence continues at coordinate 981,780 of CM040452.1, read as the reverse complement.
ATGTGGGTATGGATGTCTGTCAGGACAAGTTACAAATAAATCATGATCCTAATTTCTTAAGGGGAAGAAAACGGGGAACGTTTTTATAACACTTTCTTTCTTGTTTAATTGTTTTCTCTTTCCCTTTCAAGATGCAAATATTAATACTTAAAAACTTCAAGATGGAACTGTAAATGCATAAGAATTTGACATTTAAACAAACAGTAAACGTGATATGTAAGAAAAAACCATAGGCTCACATCTAAACAGTCACTATGAACTTCAAACTACCAGCTCCACTTGAAAAATGCATGTATAATGGCATAAGACCAATGATTAAACCCTAATAAATGAATTAAATACTTTTGTTTTCAACATTAATACACTTCCATTGAAACACCTAATTCAAATAAATTTTCTTACCAAAAACTCCATCTTCAAAGAGGTAAAGTTACATAGAGAAGGAGTTGACTACTTTGAAGATGGGGTTATTGGTACAAAATTTAGAAATAAACCTATAAATGCATTAACATACATTACTAATTTATATGAAAACTGTCGGTACCTTCAAACTCTCCTGCATCATGACATACAAAAGACCAGGTGTTTCTCTCTCAATCAATTCTTTTGTTGCTTCTGGAGTTACATCTCTTGGAGTGAAGCCAGTGCCACCTTGTTTGAGAAAATATAATCAGAAAACAGGGGAAAAGAAAACAGAACAATTTTTACTCTCCCATAAACTTCAAAAAGGTGAGTTCAAAGCAAGATCCTCACCAAGTGTAAGAATCAGATCCATTTTGTCAACATCAGACCATCTCCGGAGAACATCTTTAATTTTTTTCACATCATCCGAGACCACATCCGTCACAACTACCCTTGCTCCACCTAACCTTTCTGAAGAGGAATTTACTACAGAAACCGCCCTAGGTCCGCTGAAAAGATCAAGGTGTTCAATAACAATTTAAACATTTAAACTGAAATGCACAAAAAGAACAAGAAAAGTAAGCATTTGATATCTTTCAAACAACATAGCCTATACAGAAATTGACTGCCAAGACAAATCAAAGCACTTCTATCATTCCAACAAGTGAGTCTAACCAAGAAAAAAGAAAGCCAAATACGAACAACGAAACAAAACACAGAGAAAAATGTACTAAATTTGCAAACATCAGCTAACCCACAACCCATAACAACCAAAGGCCTTTAGCACAATTGCATTTTATGCTCGTACAAGAGGCTTCAAGTCTGGTCAACTATTCAAATCATCGAGCAGCTCCTATGAGGAGCCTCCTAAGGCGCTTCTCAGCAAGGTTATATAATAAGTACTCAACAAAAATGAAAAGAAAACAGGACACAAGTAGGATGACTTGCCAAGCTACTTTAAGAACAATGTTGCAGAGATTTTAGTGCTTTCCATGTTCCACTTTGACAAGGAGCAATATCAACTTTGCTTTTTTGCTTTGGCATCAAGCAAGTGACCCTTCTGAAACAATGATTCAAAGAGCTGTACCCAGATGCTATTAAATTATATACAAGTGCCTCCCTTTCCCCACTAAAGCAATTTTATAAAAGATAAATCAAGATCTGATTTTCTAAAACACTAATCATCCAATCATTTGTGGCAGAGCATTCACCATTACCATATCTATAACTCGGATATGGTGGAACATCAGCTCTGCCTGGTCACTTTAGCATCCACAAAGTGACTTTTTTGACATGACTGTGCAAAAAGGTGTATCTGGATGCCTTCTGGTCAAAAAATAACATATCTGGTTCTAGATTATTCTCCCCACCCACCAGGAAAAAAAAATTGAAAGAGATCATCTAGTACTCTAATATCTCCTTTTCAGATACACAGTAACAAGTTGTAAGATAATGCAACATTAAAATTTAGTGCTCTCAGGAAGTCATTCTCAAAATGAAGCATGAAAATAACTCTTTAAAAACATTAAATTCTATATACAAGAAACAAAAACACAATAGGCACTTCCACTCCTAAACCATAGAAACCCGGTCTTGATGGATTAGTGTCAAAATCCAGAAAATTTACGATGTCATAATAGTTTCCTTAGTCAGTGATATTTTAATTTGATAATACGATTTAAGTATTATTCTTAGGAACATTTTAGCAATTCATTATTGGACAAAGTAGGCTAGTTTGGTTATTGCTTCTTGATTTCTAGGACAATATTGTTGGCAAGACCTAATGGATTTAAGAATCTTCGAGTTCCGAAGAAAGTAGCCAAATCTCTGCATATATCTATTTGTATCCCTAGCATAATGAAGAGCTGATTTTTGAGTTTGATTATTGTGAGGTTGCCAATTTGTTTGATTAATTTTCTGGCTCTACTTACTCTATTTTTGTTGATTCCACCACAATCCTGACACAGAAAAGGCCCAACCTGAAGATTTTCAAGCTGTACAAGATCCTTTTATGACAATAAAAATCAAACCACTTCAATGTGTCAAATATCTCCAAAAGGTCTATTGACAGTGGTGGACTGTAAAGGAAACAAAATGAAGATGGTACCTAAATCAAATGATTCAAATCATCGGATCACAAACGTCACTGATTCCAAGTACAGTATTTAAGAATTTCCTCTAATTTATGATTGGCATTCCCAAGAATATCATGTCCATCAATATCCTAAGAAAATGTCACAATGAAGTTTATTCTTAAGTAATTGTGCTTATGCAAAGTTTTCTATTATCATGTTAACCACCCCCCTGGAAAGAAAAACAAACAAACATAAAACTAAAAGGATATGAACAAATAAAATTCTGCACATCTAATTACACCAAGGAAGCATGTAAAAGGAAGACGTAAATATAATACCTTCGATCAGGCCCAGCCCCTAATGCAACGGTATCACTCACCGTAAGAACAGCTACTCTGAACTCAGTATCCTGAGAACCATCTGTAGTTACCTCTTTGGGTTTGTTTCCTTGCAAAGTAGAAGCCAAAATAGGCGATGAGACACTATTGCCATCATCAGTACTGCTGAAATCAGAAATCACAATGGCAGACACAGAACTTCCAGCAGAAATTACACTGCCAGTTGCTGGCAACTCCAACAAGGCATTAGCCGACTTCATACTTAAGAGTCTGCTGCTCATCTGATGACCAGTGCTCTCAGCAACAAATCTGAAACCAATCAAACAATTAATTCTTTAGTAAAAACGCCAGGACAAAAGGTTAAAATGGCCCAACTGCCTACACAAGATGAGCCCAAAGAATTCATGACATTGGTGGTTGCAATCAATGACACAGAAAATATGAAACAGAAGTAAACATAAGGAGCTTACCCAGGATTGCCAAAACCATCATTGGCCTTCCATCTAATAATGGCACGATGAAATTCTGGTCGCACTGAATCTGTCTTCACAGGCTGGAGAAGACGAGCCTGAACTCTTCACATAAAACAAAAAGAAAAGAAGATAGCATCCAGTAAAGTTTTAATTTTGCTCTAAACTTTTCATTTATAATGGCTAAATAACAATTTTAGCAGGGACGAGTAGGAGAGAGAATGAGAGGGGGACAACATTTCAGAAGTTACAACAACCTGGAGAGATGGGGGTTTGCCCATCCAGATAGATAGCGTATGGCGGGGATCACAAAGAGATGAAAACAGACTAGACAGCTCACTGGATTTCCAGGCAAACCAAATGCAAGAATTTTATTAACCATCGTATTCTCCGCAGGTTTTAAATTGATTTCAGCAAATATCAAAGGCTTCCCTGGTTTCATGCAAACCTGTAATCCACACCGAATCATGATAAGATAACTTGTCTAATGCCACTAAAACTGACACATTAAATCAACTACCCGAGTTCAGGATATCATCATTAAAAATAACTTGTTCTATTACTAATGTACAAGTTGGTTCTCCTGTGCCTACAAACACCTCCAAATTTCCGAAGGTTTAAGAGAACGTAAATGGGACATAGTTTACCTTGCTGAAATGTAAGGTCCCTTTCTTTTCAAGCAATGGCTTGACAAAATCCTTGTCTCCCATGGAAACACCTCCAGAAGTTAGAAGAACATTAATCCCAGCAGAAAAAGCGTTATCCAAGATCTTTTCAAGTTTTCCTTCATCATCTCTAGCAATACCAAGATCAATAACTTTGCAATACTGCTGCATCGCAGCTGCCAATATCATTGAACGGTTTGAGTCCCTAATCTGCAAAAAGATGTGCCAGCTTAGACGCCAAATCTAAGCTGATGCAGATTCCTTTTGTCTTTTTCCTTTTTCTTTTTCCTCCTCCTTTTTGGATGAGAAATTTTCTTTAATCTGGTGCTGATATTATTTGCATGGAGTAAAGGAACACGAGACAATCATGATGCACTTCCAAAGTTATAATCTACCCATAAGCTGATGATATATCATTTGAGCATGCTTTTGTCTTTCTTTTTTAAGGAAATAACACATGGAAAACATGGAGATTAAGAAATGTTCAAATAAATTCTCTAGGTTAGTACAATGCATGGTAAACAGGCATCCCTAAGAGAAGTGGAGATGAGTCCTGTATAAAACTTCTTTCCATAGCAAACTCAATGTTCACATGGAACCCTCAGGTTTTAAGGTCCTTAGGAGAGAAACATATTTTTTTCTCTTTTTATTTGCTCCTATAAATAAGATATTAGAAGCTGAAAAAGAGTTCCTTGCCTTTCAATATAAAAAAGCGAAACAGTGATTCGTCAGAGGATGGTATTTGAATATAAGGGAGGAAAGTCATAAGATACCATATAGGGAGCAGTAACATAAGAATAACAGCTACCCTCATGTTAGCCAAATCACAAGGAGTGACCTTAAGCATATATAAGCCTTTGACTATGAGGAAACCTATGGCCTTGAAATTCACCTAGGTATCAGTAATTCACATTAACCATACAACCCACTTTCTTTGTGAGGAATCTAGGAGGCAAAGTAGAAGACTACACACCTTTATTTAAGAACAAATTTATTTATATTTTTTTTTTAAATTCCTTTTATCCAATATTACAAGAAAATAGCCCAAATCCCTCCCTTGGCTGGTTGAGCAGAACCTAAATCTCATACTTCTTGTACCACTCCAAGAGAGTTTTTAACAGTTGAACTAACTAGCACCAACAAGGTTGAATTATTTTAACATTTCCAATTTCTGCTTTTCCCATACAAACAAAAAGGGAAAAAGCAATAGTTCATTCAACAAGAAGTCACAAGAAAGAATGATTGCTCAATTTAAAGTTTTGTCATATAATCATCTGCCACATGCCAGTCACAAGTGGTGGGAATCTGTCAGGTCAGTATTCACAAAAACTGAACTTAGTCAGACCTACATCCTTCGAAGAAGAAATTACTCGCAATCTGGTGCTGAAGCCCAGGATCTTGAAGACATGCACCATGTGTCATGCAGAGTAAAGTCTCTAACAGATATAGGGTACCTGGCCACGGTTTAGACACTGGGTTGTTGGTTCTACAAGCTCATCTCCAGTTGAAAGCACTCCAATAGTTGGTGCACAATATACCTGCATGACAGCTTTAGTCTCAGCTCGTCACAAATCTATCAAACACAAAATGAGAAGCATTGCAATACCTTCACTATCATTATGCCTGCAGTAGCAAGTAGCCCAATTTCTGAAGCACCTATTCTTTCTCCGGATTTCAATATTATGGCATCCTTCTCAATGTCACAACCCTTCAAACCAGATACCATGAGCTTTCAAAGAAATATGTATGATGGCAAATAAATCAGAACTACATATGATAAAGGCAAAACGTCCAGAAAAAGGTGTTATCAGGTCACTAAGTGTAGTAAACCTTTCATAAATTATCCAATTCAGTTTGGTCATCTCGTTTCGCCATAGAAGACTGATCAGTTGACAAGGTAATTCCAGAATTACAGATTTTTGTAAAGTAAATTTTGTAGTTAAAGTTGTAGACTCAAAAGAGCATCCTGAAGCACCATAACTAACACTGTTTGTGGAGGCTCAAGCACCATTAAATACCAAGTAACACGTGCATAACAATGCAGAACCCTGTAATCTATGGTCCCAATAAAGAAAGGTGTAGACCTACAGCATATAAGGATTAGATACTACTCTGGTCCTTAAACTCGAAGCCCCACACAAGCAGTGTTTCATCTATATGGTTAGTTATGAGTCCAGAAAAAAACTATCATATTATCTTTTGTCTACAAAGAAGGCTCCAAATAAACTTTTTATGTATGATGGACAAACATAATAATGGTAGATAAACTATTAATTGTCTTCTGTGCTGCCCAATGTGGGCAAAAATTAACAGCATTCAAAGCATTTAGGGGGCTTTTGGGACATCCATCTTCTACTCTCCTTTTCATGACTTTGTTGTGGTGTCACAGAAATATCTTTTTTCCAATACAAAATGTCACAAGAATGACATGCTTTCATTCCAAACAACACATAAAATAGAAATTTTTTGTCTGCTAAAACTTAAGGCTATTACAGCTTTGAAGTTAGCATTGTGATCAGAAACCAATCACTTGCATTCAATAACATTTCTTTGTGTTTAGGCATGTAATTATTGAAGGTTACCAGGTTATTGGAAATAAGCAGCAACAACAACAAGAAGAATAATAATAAGAATAATAATAAAAGACTACAGTAAAATCTTGAACATTATTTTCTAAATTTAAATACGGGATTAATTATCTCTTTAAGTAGCAAAAGATCATAAACTATCATATAGAAAAAGTCAGAATCAAAAAATATGAGGCATCAGAATCCTACCACCGGACGAATATCAACACCTTTGCTAGTCTGTTTCAAAATTTGTATTCGCTTGCCTTCAACTGCAGTATCTTTGACTTGTTCAGTGTCCTCAACTTGAACAACTGCATCGGCACCATCGGGTATCGGTCCTGAGGGAGAACAAAAACCAAATGGAAAAAAGGGGTCAAAACTGCATCTGCAGAATTAAATTAACATGAGAACCTTCAATGTCTACAAAGCTTAAAACCATCTTTTTATGTCACAAAAAGAATAATCCTGTTTGAAATGCTTGTGTCTTTGAATACCGATAGCCCAACAACACATAAAAAAAATAAAATGAACAAACCCTATTGACTAGGTTTAATGCCTTCTACAAACAACTAAAGAATATTTCAAAATTGAAAGATATAAATGACTTGATCAGCATTCATTTGAATCACAAAGAGAAATTACTTAGACTATTTTCTAAGCACTTGCACCAAGCTTTAGTATAAAAAGAAATTAATTAGTCAAAGTTTTTTGTGCAAATACTTGGAAGGGCAGTTGCTTGTAAGTATTTATACCACATTTTAGTGCACGCACTGACACACATACACAAACACATATAAAATACCATTTACCATCAAATCAAAACTTCAACGCTCTCAAACCAGGGCACCCTAACCAGCCCTAGTCCAGCGCCATGGTTAGCAATTTCAGATACTATAGTAGCAAAAATAGTAGCTAAGAGGTGAAAACCACCATCACTAAACCAAAAGCATTCATTAAAAGCAAGAAAAAGAGAAACTCAGAGAATTAACCTTTGAAATACTAATAGGGACACTTTTTCCAATCTTCGTTAGAGAATGCTTCTGGTGGTGTCAAATTTTTCTTACACAATACAACTACAATGTGTAATTCCTTTTGCTAAGAAATATGTGGTTATTGATAGTAAATGCTTTTGTACCTAAACTTCAAAAGATATACCATTTAAGCAGAATATTGGCTATATCACACTGAATCTGGATAGGATAATAAAACCTTTAGTACTTGTTGACATGTAAAAGAAACTGAAACATTTGACATAAAAAATTTCATTTAAATTCACAATGCAACAAATGAATTAGGATTGATGGGAAGCTCGTTTGATGACCCAGGTATAAAACTCTCCTTGTAGTTCTACAGAATGCTCCTAACTGTACAATCATTATTAACTTAAGCACCATAATCAATCATCAAATAACTCATGATGTATAATAAAAAATGCACTAAGGTGGCCAGCTAAACGAATATTGAGGACATTTTTGCTCTTTCAAGGAGAAAGAGGGACAATATACATATGGTATAGTCCTATGTCTACCAAGCATCATAATCAATCGTCAAATAACTCATGATGAACAATAAAAAGTGCACTAAGGTGGCCAGGTAAATGAATATTGAGGAGACTTTTGCTCTTTCAAGGAATGAAAGAGGGACAGCACGCAAAGGGCGTAGTCCACCAAGCAACTCTTCTGTTTTCTCACTGGTTGGAGAGTTTAAGGTGATGAGGAGGAATTATGAGTATAATTGAAGATTTGAGTAGAGTTTAGAGCAAAATTCAGGAAATGTTTAATGCTTACAAACAATTTTGTGTTAGAAAGTAAAAGATGATGATTTAGGCATCATTCCGAAAATACCTTGCATCAGGGTGACTGAAATCACATATTGTAGCATTAAAAGCTGAAATCACAATAATTAAATGATTTATACCTAAATGAAAAACTTATATAGAAAGTTTTAATGCAACTGAAACCGACTCCTAGAAAACATCAAATAAACTAGGAAATTGAGACAACAATAAATTCAAATGAAAAATATTGAAGACTTTCGACAGACTTTTGGACCTTATAGAGAGACTCTTGAAAAATAAGAGACAACTGAGTTTGACTCACATTTAAGACCTTGGACTGAGTTTTTGATGACTTCTCAGAAATATTACATGTTTTAGACTGTTAATAGGTTTTCCTGTTAATATTTAAATCATATAAGATACCGAGTAGGTTTAACATCATCTGGAATAAGCCAAGTGAAACTTTGGGCCCTAGATTCTATTATATTGTCAAGCAAGGCTGCCGCTTATCATCATCAACGAAGCTCCTTATTCATGGACAAAATGGTAAACATAAAGAAGCTTCCAGCAGTTTATACTAATTTCTCCGACTTTTGAAAGTTATCTTAGGGTGATTTAGAAGCCCCACACAATAAAATGTGTTTCTTTGTGATTAGCATTCTATGGCAGAAATCCAAGGACTTAAGTTGTAAACATTGAGATAACTTAGAAGTATCTTAGATATGGCAAAGAAGAGTTGAAAGTCATTTTTAGAACATAAGTTCTCAAGTTTAAGATTGCCAAAAAAATCTTAATAGCCCCAATTATGTCCTTCAAGTGCACTGTTCAAATCCCAGACAATACCCAGAGGCAACAAAAGCTATCATTCACAGAATTATCATCCAAAAATCCACACAAATGATAAAATTGTGTATTAACGTAAAATAAATTTATAAACCTCCAGTTGTCACATAGGCCACTGTTCCAGGAGTCACTATCACACCAACTCCATCATTTCCAGCTCTTGATTCAGTTATTACAGGATATTCACCAGGTCCATCTGAAGCAACTACTGCATAACCATCCTGCAACAGCCAATTTTTATACAATGAATGTCATTCAATTAACTATAGGAAACTACGAATTACACAATAGCCCTGGTGATTTGATAATTGACCTGAAATTAACCAAAATTTACTATTTCATCCAGAGCACCTTATTTTAGTCTTGAAAGTTACATCGAAATTCATGCTGGATAAGGAAAAACATTCTTCCCCATCAAACAAACTAACATCAGAACAAATAGCCATGCACTGAAATCAATAATATCTTCAACAACATAATTTAAACTGACACTGGCATATATTTGGAATTAAGATGTTGCAACTTATAATCTGAGTACTGTAGAATAGAATCACTAATGCCAAATATAAGTGTATGGATTATTCCTAAATATCATTTGCCAAATTCCAAACACTGCAACTGATGTGCCTTCAAAAATTAAACACGAACACCGCAGATACAATCTCGCCCTCAATTAAAGAAATCACGACTCGCATAACAAGCATGAAATGCCAATCCATTAATTACAAAAATTCATAAAAAGATTCAAGGAGTATAACGCAAGAGTGAAAAGAAAGAAATGAAGTGACAGAAATGAGAGTTTTGGATTATGCGATTAACCTTAATAGAAGCTGGGTAAGGAGGCAAAGGGTCAGGCGCACGAATATCCTCCGCCAAGACTTTGCCCAGTGCTTCGTTTAGCGGCACCGTCACCGGCGGCAGGCGCTGAGCCACCCTCAGAACTGTTTTAAGAGCCTCTTCCGCTGATATCATCATGGCTTTGCTGCCGCATCAATCTTCATTTCCACCCATTTCCTCCACCGAGTCAAAATGAACACTGATCAACAGACAAGAGTCGAAGCCAAATAGAGAACGAGAGAAGCCTTTTATGCTGAAGGGGTTATATTTGTTCCAAGCCCTTTTAGTTTCCAAAAACTTGTGATATACCCCTAAGGCTTTGTATAATTATACAAATGTCATTAATTTAAAAATTTAATCAAAACAATCCCTTGTTACTGTTGTTGTCAACTTGCAATTTAATGATTAACGAAAAAAATAAATTAAATTAAAATATTTTTAAAGCATAGAATATAATTTTTTAAAAAAATTTCCATAAAAATTTTTTAAACATATAAATTGTTCACTTAAAAATAAAAAATTTACTTCTAAATTTTCATAAAAAGGAAGAGATATATTATAAACATATTTATTTGTTGACTAACATTGATTACAATACGTTGGATATATTATTACATTCATCTAAACTGCAGTCTCCAAGAGGATAGCCTAGTGGTTTTAGATTTTTATACTAACAGTAAAAGGTTAAAACATTGATATGTAACATAAATTAAGATTTTATTGGCTATTTTATGACTCTTTTTTTTTTTTTGGTTGATTTTTAGTAGCATTTAACATTTTCAATGTTTCCCAAACTAAGAAATTGAAACGGACCCATATTTATCTTGTTAAATCACAAAACTTAAATTAAATTGTTAGTTAGCAACAATAATAGTTGTTTATTGTTACCATACAAAAGTAACGGTTTATCAAAAATTTTGAATCCCAACCAATATTTAGAAAATCAAAAAATGTGAAACTTTACTTGAATTATCTTAGAATATTACCATCTTACAAATAACTACTTTTACAAATAAAAATAAATAATTTTAAGTTTATGAAACACTTTTTACACCAAAACTATAATATAAAATATTTTAATTTACATCACAATAGCATTGATACCAAAAGTTATTTATTTATATTTCATTAGATATTTGCTCAATAATTTTATACATCAAAGTCTCCTTCATTGCTTTTACTAGCAAACAAGATACAATAACTACTCAATAGGGCTAGTTAGAGTGGTGGTGACTGTTCATATTATCATGTTGATCAATTAATGGCTAATATCAAAATTTTAGTTCAACATGAATTTGGCTTATTTATTAATTTTATTAGAATTTTAAACATTGGATTAGGATGTTAGCATAATAGTTTCACTACTATAAAAATGGTCTTTTTTAATAAAAAATATTTATCAAGAAGTGCCTTTCTTGACAAAATATATTTGTCAATAAAAACCTATTCATAAATTATTGACAGTAATTGGGCATTATCTTTTTTTGACAGAAGTGTTTTCTGTCACAACTCAGTGATAACATGTTATTATAAAATTAAAATAAATATTTTTTTGTCATGTAGTTATCAATAATTCTAAATATATAATTATAAAAAATGATATATTTTTTATATACGAATTTCCTATTTTTGTCAGTTTTATTGATCTTTTCTGAATTTGTTAATTCGATTTCCATTTTATATTTTTCAGCTTTTTTATTAATTATCTTTTTTGGGCAATTTGTAATTTTTAAGATTTTTAATTCTTGTTTACAATTATTTTCTATACAAGTTATTTATATAATAATATTCAATGACAATAATAAATATTAATTATCAACTTAATTTAAAATACCAAACAGTGGAATTAAAAAAAATTATTACTAACATAATTTGATAAAATACTATCATTTCAATCCACAAAAAATAACATACCTGTGATCTAAATTCAATTAATATCATTGCCAACATCATTAAAAACTCATCATCAAATCCAACTAAAATTAATTAACCAAAATTTTCTATTAAATCACCTACTTAGATGTAAAACTACTTACAAACAAAATTGGCCCACTTCACCCTAATTTCATCCAACTCTTCTTCAGTATAACTCTTTTTTTCCGAAAATTATTAACAAGTTATAAAAAAGAATAATTAGTAATTTAAATTATTAAATGAGTGAATTGTCATTAAACACCTTACATTCTCTGTCAATACTTTTGTATCTTTAGATATATCTATCATGTAACCCATTATATAATACCTGCATTCAATGCCACCTTATTGAATTGGTGACTACATAAATAATATTATTGTCTAATTATTTTAAGGCCTTGATATTGCTTGCATAATATCACACATATATCCATGCATAAACTATAATATATCTTTATTGTTCTCCAATTAATATTCTGTTTCTTACTTGAACTCTCATCTTGAGCATTATATATCATAATGCCACTATACAATTTGACATCATATATAATTTACAATCGTTGTTATTAATTATAGAAAGTTCAAGGTATTGGCAAAGAAAATAAAAGCCTTACTTGTTTAGGATGTCCCTCAAATCCTTTTTCATTTCACCTTCTAATAGATCCATAAAATACACAGTTCTAACATTACATTTATAGCAACCAACACCCAATGGAAACTATTTTGACGTGCATTTAATTATAAGTTAGTCAATGAATATAAATGAATGATAAAATCACATTTGATATGAACTATAAATGCTTTACCTTAGATTGTATGGTATGAGAATGACTTGACCACATATTGTTTTTTGTAATCGGTTTGCAATTACACATGCTTTGTCATTGCGCATTTCATTGCCACTTGATCTTTTGGTGAAAAACACTGCACTAGAATTAATAAATCTAAACTACTTTTTCGATCGTCTTTCCTTCAAATTGTTATACAATAACCTGCTTAAAGAACAAAACAAAAAGAAAAGAACATGCAAAATTATGTATTGAAATCAGATTTTAGTGTTAATAATTATCAAAATATATATTCTAAATGAATTAGAATGTAATTTTTTTTACATTATGTACAAAATGATGCAGTTCATAGTAAGCTCTTTCACATAAATGATTATTTGACTAGGTTTTTATTAAGGGTCATGTGCTTAATCTTTTCTTTATATAACATTCTCTTTCTAACATATTAATAAGTGGTATGTTGAAATTACATATTTAGGGACACAAACTGACCCACACCTTATATATGACTAGTTATTAGTTTTTTACCCAATAACTGTACAGAGATGTCATTTTTTCCTTCAATCTTTAATGATCCCTTCTTCACTTCATTTTTAAGTTCATTTTATAATGTATGAAACAAGCAAGAATTAGTATTAGGATTTAGCATTTTATTAGTTTTCTATTAATCATTCTAGTTAAAAAAAATAAGAACATCTTACTATCTTTTCAACCACAAGAAAAACCTCTGGATCATATCCTCCTCTTGTTTTTTGCCAAGCACGCTTTCACAATAAATTTCTATCAATTTCAAGTTTTGATAGACCCATCTTTGTCATCTACAATACATAAAGCAAAATCTTGTTTAGAATAGCTACAAAAAATATAATAAGTAACGTATTGACTAAGAATAAAAAATAAAAAGCAACTAACTTACAATTTCTTTTAGTAAACCAAAGTATCTTTTTCGACTAGGCCGATGTTTATATTTATTCAACTTTTTTTTTTGTGCTTCTTCCCTCACTTTCTGCAAACAATACATTAATATTAATATCAAATTAACATTTTAATTTATTAATAATAATGCGCTTTAAATTATTAATTTCAAAATCTTCTAACAGTCTTAATGCAATAAAAGCCGTTCAATATTTTTGTTTAATAAATTTATATTCCAATAATAGTTTCTCTAATGGCTATGGATTATATTTATTGGGAATAATATAGTTCACAGTAAGATGAATTTTAAATTGTTGAAAAGTTATCTTCAGTGAATGCAACACTTGTTTCTTATTATTACAATTATCAAGATCATAAATGTTTCTATATGCACAATAACAAAACAACTTCATAATAAAAAAAAAAGTTAAAACATAAAGATATATGAGAGAAAGCATAAGAGTGATTTCATTTCACCAATAATACATAATTCACAGAAAATCTTTTAAAACTTGAGTACTTTTTTCTAATCAGTATAAATTATTGGAATGGTTTGCCTTACTAAGACACCTGAATTACTTTTTAAATCTATCACTCTTCCTTCCTAACTTTGTACATCTCGTAAATTATATCTTTCAATGACCTTATTTCTATTTGAACTTCTAATAAAACTTGTTTTCTTGATTATATTTCATGTCGACCTTTTATTTGAATCACTAATGTCACCATCATTATTATTGTCACTAGAATAACTCTTTGTCATCCTATAATGAAAAAAATAAAATGGCAATATAACAAAGTTATAAGTATCATACCAATAATTTATCAAATGATCATGCAACAAGGTAACATGTAAAAACTTATAATTATAAAATGAGTATGTAAAAAAGTAGCATGTAAAAATGTACAATTATCAAATAAGTATATAACAACGCATAATATAAAATTATCTCAAGTTATCCTTACCAGCAACCAAAATACCTTTACAATCAGATCATACATAATTTGTAATGTCATCGTCATCCGATTAAGAAAAACCTATATTGACAAAAGGTGAATTATCCACTAACAAGTTCATATAATCTACATTGCATTAAATTGAGTACTTCTTTTACGTATTGAACAAACAATCGAAAAATGTATTATCAATTTAATCTTTTATATAGAAGACTTATTTTGTTTAAGATGCTAAGATAAAATAATTTGATGTATACTTTATTCGATCAAGGTCTACCATTAGAAAACCAAGTTCATCAAATTTAACACTATCTCTACTATCAACCCAATCACACTTAAAAATTAAAACCTTAAACATGTGATAATCCCATCAGTTGAAAGTGCAAGTCGAAGATTTCTACTTTCTTTTCCAAAATCAGACCATATTTCAACCACCAATTGTAATGATAAAGAGTCAACATGATGGTGGAACATACCATCTTTTTCCCTCTCATTTATGTGCCAAGTCAAAAGCTTCACAGTATATAGAGATTATAATATACACCTAAACCTTGAAATGATAAGAAAATACCACATCTTTGTTGACACTTTATTTGATTTCTTCCCTATGGTTGTATTAGAATTTTTCCATCTTGATTCTTCACACATAAAATATTCAGATAAAAGTTCATACTCCTTTCTATATAAAATATAATCATGGGAACAAGTATGCATTTTTTCATAATTTATACTTAATATACTTATTTTCTTTTTTACCTCATACACGAAAGTAGGTAATAAATTTTTTAATGGTAAAATATCTTTAAGATAATAAAGTAAATCTGAAAAACTTTTATCTTACTATCCGTATTTGCCTTTAACATTGTATAATTTGATTAATTAAGATAATTTAGTATATTTTATGCATTCAGGATAAAGTAATTTTTTAACATCCTCTGGTAAGTCTTTAAATGTTGTAGGGTCATTGTTATAATATTTAAAAGCATCATGAACCATTTTAAGAATAGTAAGAAAATCATTATCTACGTACGGGTTAGAAAACTCAGTTGATGATATATCACTTTCACCATGCCCAATCTAGTTAGTATAATTGTGGTCAATTCCCCAAATAAACATATGATTTTTGACTTTTCAAAAAGTTTGAAACATAACATTGACACACTTTGTACGTGAACATCTAATATATTGTTTGTTTTCAGAATGAAGTATCACAAACTCCAAAAATCAATCAACCCCATCTTTATATATTTTTGACATCCTATTATGTTTCGTCTATGATTTATTCATAGTATAATACTAGATAATAAATAGAAGGGTGAAGAAAAAACTTATTTTAAAATAAAACTTGTCCTTAATGTTTAATTTGGTATTATCGACCGTGAGGGAAGAAGATGAAAATAAACAAAACCTATGAAAAATTGAAATATTACAAATGCATTAATAATAAAAATTAAAAAGATTAAAGATACATTAATAATAAAAATAAAAATTAGTAAAAAAATAAATATATACTAAGAAACCATATTCTACAATAAGTTTATCCTATTTATTTTCTTATAAAAAATTCTCAGAAATCAAATTAAGGGGGAAATTAAGCTTACTAATGATCAAATTCGACAATAGAATCAATAATCGAATTGCTCACCAAATTACTTAGGGATTGTTAGCAATTTAACTAGAAAACAACAAGTGAATGATGATTTTTTAAAATAATGTTGTGATCGTCGGTGGCGACCGTAAGGTTGAATGTGTGTGTGTAAATTAAATTATATGTTAAGTTTAGGAGTTTTTAATTAAATATAAAAATAACGTTATTTTTTTTAGTTACTACAGTAACTACAAGAACAATTCTATAGTTACAATAACTACAGAACAATTATGCAATTACAATACTTTAGCTACAATAAATTTTAATTAAGTTATTAAAATTATTTTTATGGTAATTATATTCGGTTACTGTAGCTATAGTAAATAGAAGTATTTATTTTCATACATATTTTTATGATTAAATATGATTTTGTGATTCTATCAAGAGATGTATATCATACATATTTTTTTTTGTCAAGAAATTCAATTTTATTTTAGCACACTATTTATTGACAAAATTATATCAAACTATTATGACATAAGTCATTTTTATTAAGATTAAATCTGTTAAGAAAGATCATTTTTATAGTAATGTCTTAAATAAAAGGTTAAAAAACCAAAATTATAGGGAGTTAGAGATTTAGTTGAGAAAGGTTGAGCTAGCTTTTATCATAATGAACTTGCAAGGAATTTAGATGGTATAGGGAATAGTTTCATATTGAGAAAGGATTATAAATCCTTATATAGACTAAAGTGGAGCTGTTTTGATATCCTTCATCCCTTGAGCCATATTTGTTCTCTTAGCTTAGATCATTTTGAAATAGATTCTTATAATATGCCATTGCTATATTTAGATAATGATGTTATTTATTTAGGTTACAATAATGATATTTTAAGAATAAAATAAAAACCTTTTGTAAGAATGTATTCATGTATTACTGAAAGTTATTTTTTTGGTTATTTGTTATTATATTATTTACTTGTTACATTTATCCCTCTATATCCTTCTATAAAACAAATGTTACATTATTAAGTTATCAATTATATATAATTGATAAATATTTTATTATTTATTAATTAAAATAACTTAGTTAATGTATCATAAGATGTAGAATATAATCAGAGAATTAAATCTAATATTAAGTGATATGGAACATTTCATTATAAGCTGTTGCATGGACGTGGATATATAGTTTTGTCCTAAGTGTTATGAATCCTCTTGATAGTTTAAAAGGGTGTTATTTTAAGGTCCTTCATCCCTTAAGCTCTATCAACCCTTTAAGTTTAGATTATTTTGATACACGTCCTTATGATATTCCTTATGCCCTATCAATCTTCCTTGGATAACAATGTTATTTAGATTACCGTTGTTGTTTAGGAATTACATGTAAACCTTTTATAAAACTATATTAGTATATTAATGAAAACTATCTTTTGTCTTTGTTTGTTATTTTATTATTTAATTTTTATATATTTTCTTTCATCCATTTCTACCTAACAATTGTTACATTATTAACTTATCAATCATATATAATTGATATATTTATTGTGATTTATCAATTACAATGATTTAATTTATGTAGATGCAGGGAATAGCATATATTAAGAGGATAAATCTGATATTAAAATATAGAACATTCTATTTTAAACCCAAAGGATTTGCATATTATGTGAATAATTTAAATCAAAAGAAGGTTTTACATTAAGGCCATAAGTGGCTAAGCAAGCTTTAATGAAGAAGTTTGAGTCAATTTTTTCAAAGAATGAATCTTATACTAAGAGACATAAAACATTTTATTTTAAACTACTTGTATCAAGAATTTGGATGTTAAGAGAATAATTTTGAACAAGGGAGAGTTATGTACCCTCTTGATAAATTAATGAAGATTACTTTAAGGTCCTTAATCCCCTAAGCCCTATTAGCTCTCCAAGTTTAGATCATTGATATAGATTTTTATGATACGTCTCTTTTATCCTTAGATGATGATATTGTTTAGGCTATAACAACATTATTTTAAAAAAAAAGAAAATTTTTTGTAAAAATGTATGGATATTTTCACATACCTCCCGTAAGGTTTATAGTAATAACACCATTAATAATATTTTATAGAAAATAGCACTCTTTTCATTTAAATTGGCCGGATATTAAGGTAATTTTTACTTCACTTTACTCTTTCTTCTCCCACAATACAAATCCCATTTTTTTTAATTCCAATAAAAGTATAAAAGAAACATATTCAAATTGATTAGATAAAAAGAAAGAAGAAATTAAGATTTAATATAATTAATAATAGTTAATTTTACAATATTATTCCAAACAATTCTTAAAACTTTACTGTTTAATTTTTTAAAACAACCATTGCTTTCAAAAACCCAAATATCAACTTTATCAAAACACTAAATCAATAAGTATACTGCAAAACTTTATAGCCACAAATATGGAAAATAAAATAAAATTTAAAAACTAGCCAAAGAGGTTGAATGTGGCAAATAAAACATCAAATATATAACTTCAAAATTTTCTTTCCTTGTCATTTACTTAATCATCTATCAAACAATAAAAATAAAAAACCAAGAAAACAAATCAAATTCTAAGTTTTAAAGGGGAGATAGAAAATTAAATTAAAATACAAACTTTTTTTTTAACTAAATTGCATTATAAAAATTCAGACAAAAAAAATAAATAAAATCAATAGATAAATTACACCATTTAAAAGAAAGAAAATTGAAATGGAAGATGGTGAGGAAAAGGATTTATAGGTCCTTAAAGTTTAACCTATTGGACTGATTAGTCCTAATAGTTTTAAAAATACCTATAAAAGTTTTAGTTTATTTTAATGATGAACATACCCTTATTTAATTATAGTTATCTAAAAAAAATATTTTTAAATTCTTAATTAACATTGAATATAAGAATAATGAGTATTTTCTTACAGCATACTGATAAAATATAAGTAAAATATAAATTTATTTATTTTATAATATGTTAACAATGTAATATTTATTACGTATTAGAAATTAAATATTTATTAATAAGACCATTAATAAAATCTATTTTACAAATAAAATGTATTATAATTAAATATTTTATGATTATATATATTATAATCCAAATAAAATATATTTTTATATAACTTAAATATATATAATATAATATAAATAAGATATATTATCTACAAAATAAATAAAGTTATAATATATTAGTAAATATTATAGTATTAATGTGCTATAATATAATATTATTATTTAGTTTATTAATGTGTTTTACATAGATATACTATATTTTATCAAATTTTAAAAGCTTGATCATTATTTTTGATAAATAACCATTATTGTGTAAGGGTATACTTGTCCTTTTAAAATAAATTAAAACTTTCATATATTTTTTTAAAACCATTGGAACTAATCAGTTTAATAGACTAAACCTTAATGATTTATAAGTCCTTTACCCCACTTGACTTGTAAAAAACTAGACAAATATAATTTAGTTAATGGGTTGGTGACATTTTAGTTTATATAGATGGTGAGATGATAGAGTTACGGATCAATGTTAACGAATTGTTTGTATTTAATAAATTAGAATTTCACTTTCACTTTCCAATCAGAAAGTTAGAAGTCATTTTAGTGACACAACAAAAGCGTGAGATTAGCAATAGTGGTGGTGGCAATGATAAGTATATGTCTATTCGATTGATGATGATGTATGTTGCATAACACGACATAGGCAACTTAGGCTCTTTTATAATTTATAAATAAAATATTATATATTAAAATAAATAACCAACACTTGTTCTTCTTACTATAGTCACCGTCGCCTCATAAACCTACACTTATCTTCACTCAAACTTTAATCCACACAAACTTCTTCAATTCCTTTACTTAGTCTTTATACAAAATCAAAATTTGCAAAATTTTTCTCTCATTAGATCGTAATCCTCTTTGTCTTTCTCTCATTACTCTACTAAATCTCACATATCTCATTTTTCTAATTTTATGCACATTCGATCTTCGGTCACCAAACTCAGATCTCAAACAAAAACAAGATTTTTGTTTACTCTACTGTTAGAATTTGAAGTCAGTACTTAGTAGTAGTTAAATATGTAGCCTTTGAAGTATAAACCAAGATTAGTAATAGCGTATGTCCATGGAACAACCCAAGGCCAAAATTTTTGAAATATTGGTAGTTGTTCAGTTGTAGCAAATACAAATAGTGGTAGCGATGGTGGTAGTGATAGTGCGGGATGGTTGGAGGGGAAAGGATTTGGTGTTGATGGTATTAGTGGTAATGCAAGATTAAAGGAAAGGATTTTGAGAGAGAAAAACTGTTGAATGCTGTTGATGATAGTGGTTTCGTGTTTAGAGAGTGAGAGTGATCGAGAAAATAGGGAAAGAAGAAAGAGAGTAGAAATGCTTTATATGAGACCCACTTATTGCTCATTGAGACCCATATATTTTATAAATTTAATTTTATAAAATTAATAATTATACTATTTTAACCCTGAAAGCCTTGTTTTCTCATTATCTCAAGTAACAGTCGGACATAACGAGGTTTTTTTCTTAAGGGGGTGATGAGCAATTAACTTAAACTTGAGGGGGGTTTAAAGCATTTTTTGTACTCTTTGTTAGGTGTTTTACCATAAATTTTAGGGTAGGTACGTTAAAGTATCCTAAAAATGTATTCATGTATTAACAAAAATTATCTTCTATCTTTATTTATTGTTTACTTATTTACTCTTTATATTCATAGGAATTTATTCAAGAGACAAAAAAAATGTCAATTTTTGCAAAGTGATTTGGACTTTAAGGGAATGGTTTGAAACTAGGGATGGCAATGGGGCGGGGTGAAGGTGAGGAGACATGCCCCATTTCCCTCCCTGTTTTCTATTTTAACCTTCATTCCCCGCTCTATTCCCTACTAAATTTAATGGGATGGAGATGGAGAATCCTTGTATGAGAAATGAGTTCCCCATCCTTATATAAATTCCCCATTTTATATTATTTTTATAAATTAATTTTAATAATATAAAAATTTAATTAATTTAAATAAAAATATTATTATTATATAATATTGGAAACACAATATAGGATCTTTTTAATTTTTAATCTTTTACTTTTTATTTGTATATTCTACTTTTTATAATATTAATTCATGACTCCATAATTTTTTATTACTAATTACATTTAATTATAATATATAATTTTAAAAATTATAATATAAAATTATATTTACATATATAAAATTTAATTTATAAATTATAATATATTTATATTATGTTTTTTTGGGAAATGGGGTGGGGGTGGAGTGGGGAGAGGTAAACCAATCCCCGTCCCATTAATAAATTGGGAATTAATTTCTCCCCGTTCCTCGCCTTATTATCTGAAATTTATCTAAATTTTCCCCCATTAGGGGTGGATCTCTGTGGGTTTGGGGCCTCGCGGGAAATTTTACCATTCCTATTTGAAACACTAATGTAGTAGCTCAAGAGAGGAATCAATTAGGTTTTCAAAATTAAATAAACTAACTATGCAACCCAAATTTATATCCTAAACAATTGAAAATTTTTATAGTAGCATACAAAAAATTGAATAAATAATTTCAATCATCAATATGTAAATTATTATAATTTAAACTATAAGTTTGTGTCAACAAATGTGTGAAATATATAAATATAAATATAAATGAACTGCCTAGAGAAAAAAATGAATACAATGACTTTTACATGGTTCGACAAACTCCAACTTACATCAACACCTCCAAGCTCCAATCTTGAGGATTTCAATGTTTGTTCTTCAAACCCAAAGACAAACAATTAAAAATCCAAGTAAATTTACACAGCTGCTATTCAAATCTTACATCAAGAGAGTTTGATTGAGTGTCTCACTTATATCTTACCATAAATATGTTTTCTCTTAAATTCACACTAATAAATCTAGGGATAAAATTGAAAATAATCATTAATATAGTATTTGATAATAAACATAACTAAAAAATAAATATTAAAATCATAATAAATTAATATCAATACTGAATAAATATACTAACATAAATAAAAATATATAATATATTATTGTGTGAAAGATCCAATTTAACGCCAAGCATGAAACATATATTCATAAGAATAGTTACATAATAACAAGAATAATAAAAGCAATATAATATGAAAGTATTTAACTAACAACAAATGAAAAATTAAATAAATATATTTAACTATCAACAAAAGAAAAATTAAATAAATACTTTATATACTTGAATCAACGAATCGTGCTAACAAATATTGTAAATAATCAGCTAAAATATAAAGAAAATGTTTGGACTATACAAAACTTTGTATAAATAAAGCATTAAAATACGATAAATTAGAAATGGAAAATATTTTGGATCTAAATGCAAGTCCTTTATAACTTTGTAAGGATATACAATTTTTCATTTCGTTGACATTTGAATGAATTGAATTGGGTGCATACGTATTTAAACGTGATCATAAAGGCGGTGGTTTCATCGTGGCGATGTAGGATTTTGAGGCGGCGGCGGCAGCCATAAGACTTTGAGTTTACAACATTATGTTAGTAAACTTTATGTATAAAATTAAGGATTTGATTAAAAACAGTTAAAATTGAGTTAAATTCAAACTACAATCGAATGGAAATTAAATTAAAATTAAACCAATTCAAATAAATTAAATTTAGTATGATTTTACTGTAATTATTAAAAACCAAACTGGCCGGGAACTTGTCTAAATAAGAATAAGAAAACATTCAATATATTATCTATAACTCTTTTTGTTTGACTATTTATGTGTAAATAAAAATTAAAATCTAATTATTAAAAATTATAAAATGGAATTAATTTTTTTAATCACAAAACGTTTTTCTTTCGTTTTTAAATTTTCACCATGCCATTTTAATTACAATTTAATTCCTATCCATTTTTAACCGCCAAGCGGAGCAGAGAATTGTTTTTTGCCATTCGCCAAAACTCCTACTTTAACCGTTCAAACAGTGGACCCCACTTCAGAAGACAAACCACCGAGGAATTCTGGTATTTCAGAAAACTTCCCTCGGAGAATTTACATTCGAACCCTCTAGACTGCCACGTGGCAGGCCTCGGTTTCTCTTTCGGACACCGTCAGCTTCTTGTTTGGCAACATCATTTCACCTCACTTTCTTCTCCGTTTCATCACGCACAAACGCAGAAAACCCTAACTAAAATCTCGAGACCTTCCATTAATTCAAATTCTTCAATAATCCTTGAAATTTGCTGAATGTTCTAACCATTTCAATGAAGCAATGACGAACAGCAGCCCGAGCCCACTGATTTCGCCGACGAGCTCGCGGTCCGTTACGGAAACCGTGAACGGATCGCACAAATTCGTGATTAAGGGATACTCATTAGCCAAAGGAATGGGAATCGGGAAGCACATTGCTAGCGAAAATTTCACCGTCGGCGGTTATCAGTGGGCAATATACTTTTATCCCGACGGCAAAAATCCCGAGGATAATTCCGCTTACGTTTCGGTTTTTATTGCTTTAGCGAGTGAAGGCACAGATGTAAGAGCGTTGTTTGAGCTGACGCTCGTGGATCAGAGTGGTAAAGGGAAACACAAAGTGCATAGCCATTTTGACCGATCGCTGGAGAGCGGACCTTACACGCTTAAGTATCGCGGGAGTATGTGGTAGGGTTTGTTTTCTTTTTCATTTGAATGTGAAATGGGAAATTTTGGTTATAATTTGTGGAATTTCTTTGCCATTTTATGTTTAGGGTTGAGATGAAATGGTGAAATGTACCCCGTTGTTGTTTATGTGATGTTCTCATTTGTGATTTGTAGTTATTTAAGTCTGTTCTATGTAACTTAAAGTAATTTGACTGCTTTTGGTTAGTGTGTGTGAAGGGAGACGATGGGGGTGCCGTGCTAGGACAATGTTAGGAAGGTAATATAGTGTGGAGTAATCTGTGTACTTTTTTCTAAAGCACAATTGGAATTGCATATAAGGTAGATGAGATGGTTGATCAACACAAATATGTAAAATAAATTTGTCAATCCATTGAATGCAACTCTGAGCTAATGTGCTTCATATGATACTATTTGTGATAATTGTCTTTAATTTTGCACTTGCATTACAATGCTGTCATTACATAAGATACATGGATTTTTTTCTTATTCTAATAACAAGAATGCTTTTCTTATTAAAGTTACTGTAAACCTTTTCTGTAGTTGTTTCTCCAACATTAAATGCATTTGGAGAAAAGTTGTGAAATCCTTTTGCAGGCCTTTACAGCAGATATTCATTTCACAGCTACATCATGTTATAATGACTTTATAATCCCATGGATAATCTTCTCCTTGTTTCTCGCTAATTTGAATATCACTGTTTTATTTCTTGGCCGATTGTACTTGCCAAAATGTTTGATTACTTTATGCTACTTTTGTGGCAGATACAATATTGTATCACAATTCTCCTGCTGCAAATCTCCTATTTATGACTGGTTAGACACGCTGTAAATGATTGCTTGCATTTGAGTATTTATTACCTGATGATCCATTTACAGCATTTTGGGTGTTCATACCATGTCAATATTTAATTTAATTTGCTTCAATTTAGGGGTTACAAGCGTTTTTTCAGACGAGGTTTGCTAGAAACATCAGATTACCTCAAGGATGATTGCTTGAAAATCAATTGTACTGTTGGAGTAGTGGTATCAGCAATAGACTGTTCACGATTACATTCAATTCAGGTCCCAGATTCTGATATAGGAGCACATTTTGGCATGCTACTGGAAAACACAGAAAACTCAGATGTCACCTTTAATGTAGCCGGGGAAAAATTTCATGCTCACAAGTTGGTATTGGCTGCTCGATCTCCAATATTTCGATCTAAATTTTTTGAAGAGGAGGAAGACAAGCAGGAGATTGTCATAAGCGATTTAGATCCCAAAGTTTTTAAGGTGGAATTATTTCTTATTTATATTCCTGCCGTGTTGTTTTCTGGGAGGTATTAAGAGAGTATTTCTCTATTGTGATAGAATCTCACTCTTTATTACTGTTACTTCTTTATTTTCTACAGGCCATGCTGCACTTCATATACAGAGATACTCTTACAGAGGATGTGGATGTGGCAACACCTAGCTCGTCTTGTGTATCATCAGTATCTGACACGTTGACAGTGAAGTTGTTAGCAGCAGCAGACAGGTATGGTCTGGAGAGGCTCCGAGTGATGTGCGAATCTCATCTATGCAAGGATATTTCTGTGAACTCTGTCGCCAAAATGTTAGCCTTGGCTGACAAATATCATGCCACAGAATTAAAAGGTGTCTGCTTGAGATTTGCCGCTGAAAATCTTGCAGGTTTGTTTTCATTCCTCATAGTTTTCTTTGATTGTCAATCAGAAGATACCATGTCTGTTTATACTTTATGCGAAGACAAAAGTGCTACAGCTAATTTGAGCAGGAAACAATTCTCCAGGGCAATTATTTCCCAAATGCATCTATATTGTATCATGCCTGTTTTGATCCTTTTCTGCATGGAGACGAATTTCTATGCTTATTTAAGACATATATGTTATGAGTGTATGTTGATCTTGGTTTTCTGTAGGGCTTTTAGGTTAATGCTTTTCAGGAATAAATAAAATTGAAAAACTTCAACAGTAAACCCTTATGTGGGACATTTACGGGTATGAGGTTTAATAATGCTAAACCTCCAGTTTTAAACCTGACAATGTGCAGTGCGCAAGCAAAGAATTGAACTTTGCAATGCTTTTACTGTCAAAATCATCCTGGCTGGCATGATAGAAATTTTCATGCTGCTGCTAGCATGATCATCGGTAGCTGAATTTTCTGTCTCTTGTGGTATCATTAGATGTTCTTTAGTTGCTAATTCTTGCTTGTGAATCAACTGCTACGTTGACTACACGAAACAACATACGTGTATTACTTAATATGTTGTGCTTGGTCAGTTGCCAAACCCTTAAAGTAACAAATAATATTATCAATGTACTAATGATATCATGACCTGCATTCTTTTTTTTATTCAATGGCTAGAAGTGTTGACAGATGATAGGTGCCAGACCACAAACTAAACCAAGTTTGCTGAACCAATCAGTGGGTAGTGCAGGTTATTATATTACGGTTTCATAGAAATATTGGAAAGCCTGGTTAAGATTCTCTGCTTTGGATTGATCAGTAGGTGATCGATTCCCTTTTTGTTTGTTCTGTGTGGAATGAGTGTGGAATGATTGATATTCTAATTGAGTATAGGAACTCTTTTTCATTGCTTTGTTGATAGGGTCATTATGCATTTGTTAATGGTTTAGAATATGTAGCTACACACAGATTTATCAGTCTAGATGCTAGAACGAGTTTTGCTGTGGTAGAACATAAACTCACTTAGGTAATACCTTTGTTTGTACTTTTCTTACATAGACACAAGGTAAACTGGAAAGCGTATTTTTGGCTAGTCATGTTGAAGCTTCCAAATGTATCTAAGCAATTGGAATTCAAATTTAATTGTTGTTGTTAGTGGTGCAGGGTAGGTTGATTATGTGCATGGAAAAGTTCACCACCCTTCATGATGAGGGAGATTTATCTAAACAACATTGGTAATGAATTTTAACAAGTGGTTTTGGCAACAAAGTTATTGCAGAAGTGCAAATATACTAACTTTGGCTGTTAGATGCTCCTGTTTCTTTGGGGTTTGATCTTTGTTCCTAATGGCCACTTAGCTCTTGCGAGGTGGTTGCATGATTCTCTTGAACATCCCTAGATTTTGTTAACAATGAAGCTAACCCAGCTGATAGAGAATTGAAGATTCTTTTAATGTTGTCTTTAGGCCCTTCTATTCCCATAGGGACTGACATTTGCTAATGGCCACTTGCAATTGAGAGGTTTAATGTTTAGTCTAAAGCTTTTGTCAGTCTGTAGATTTTGTTAATATGTGGACATATAAAGGCAAGATAATCTAATATTGTCAAGTTCTGGTAGGTATTACATTTCTTCAAATCTTCCTATCTTCCTATTCCTTCCTCACCATTCTCCACAAGAGGGAGAGAGAGGCTTAATTTTGGGACAATTTAATTATATTTAATACTTGTAGTTTGACATATCTCTGCTGTTCTTGAGTTTATTTAACCTGGTCTGTTATTTGAAGAGATGACAAATATTACTTCAAGTCTCATTTGGGGCTGGCTATACATTTCAGATGTGATTCATCAGCATCTAGGGTATTTTATTGTTTGACCTGGTTTATCCTGCAATATATCTTTGTCTTCTGACTGAAGGAGGGTGAAAAACAGGGCAATACTAATTTTTTTTTTTAGTGGGTCTGTTGGTCAAAAGAGAAGCGACTTGTGAATTTTTTTAAACCATGTGGGTTTTGCTTATGCTTGAAGTTGGCACATTTAATTCATCTGCATTTTAGTGATGAAAGATTACATGGAGAAAGGTTAGAGAGGCTAATTTTGATGAACCACAGTAGCCAGTATCAGTACTAATTGGGTTTAGATAAAATCAGT
Organism: Azadirachta indica; assembly: GCA_022749755.1. NCBI lineage: Eukaryota > Viridiplantae > Streptophyta > Magnoliopsida > Sapindales > Meliaceae > Azadirachta > Azadirachta indica. Next base: position 954,137 of record CM040452.1, on the reverse strand, counting down.
GTTTGACTTAATGTGGATCGGGGGTATTGGAGACTTTTGCATGTTAAATTCAGTTGCATGCTCCATTAGTACAGCTTTAGCGGGAGTGAAGGTTTATAAGTTTGCTCATAAATGTAATTATAAACATTGATGACATATGTTCTCTAATTAATTCTCAACTTTCTGCAGCTGTTATGCGATCAGATGGGTTTGAATACCTAAAAGAGAATTGCCCATCGCTGCAGTCAGAGCTTTTGAAAACGGTAGCAGGTTGCGAGGAGGATTGCAGCAGTGGGGGTGGAAAGTCTCGGAGTGTATGGGCTCAGCTATCAGATGGTGGTGATACTAATGGCAGGAGAGTTAGGCAAAGAACTTGATATCTGATGATTTTGTCCTTGTAAATGAAGGTGATAATGTTGTGAAAAGAAATTTTAATGGCTAACGAAGACATTCTGTTTCCGGACATGAGCCTAAGAGCTGTAAACTGATTGTTGATATCTGACTATGGGCTTGTAGTGTAAATTTGTACTAAGCTTTGTTCAACTGTCTACTAATGTTACTTAGTCTGAAACATGGCTCTGCTTAGTATCTTGTTTGACCATTACGGACAAATTCTATAATTCTCTTAAAGTTAAGAGAATTAGAGAATGTAATTTTTTGGTCATGTATGTGTCTGGAACTGTGTATGTTTGACCCTTCCCTCTTTTTCTTTTCTTGTGGTTGCAGATGTTAAGCTTTTTAAACAAACTAATCTTGTGCCCATGCAGATAATGTTTCGCTTGGTATACTCGAAGATTTTTTCAGAAAGAGTAGCAAGCCTTTCTAAGCAGAATTACAAAACTGAAGGTGGCAGCTATTGGCCTGTGTCCAAGTAAATGCAGATATTGAATAGGCATGGGTTTGGCTATATATATACATACGATTGTATTGTAGCCTTATATAAGGGAACTTATTTTTTGATTTCTTATATTTATTCCTGTATTCTTTAAGATGCATGGATAGAGTTTTGATGTTCTATTTTATAATAATGCATAAAAAGTTGTACCTTTCCTAACATTTCTCATGATACTCTCTCTTGCAAATAGTATGATAAATGTGATTGAATCTCTTGATGTCAAGTCAAATTCAAAACCTATGGATTTCATTATTGTTGTTTAATGGATTTAGAAGTGGGCAGAAAATCGGATTGAATCTATTGAATTGAAATTTACGGGTTTGATTCGATATTTTATGTAATTCGGTCCGATTTCGGTTTTTAAAATGAAAATTTCGAAATTTTTGATTCAGTTTCGGTTTTGATATAAAAAATTTGAATCAGATTAAAAATATTATTTTTTAATATTTTTTTTTTAATGACGTCGTTTTATTATATTTTTATAAAACGACGTAATTTAGTATACTGAAAAATTTTAAAAAAATAATAAATTTATTAAAAAATTGAATTAATTCGAACATTAAACTGATTGGTTCGGTTTTAATTTGCTTTTAGCATGTAATTGATTCGATCTAATTCGAATTTTTCTTCCTATTTGGTCACGTTTGGTCTCAAAATTTAAAATTCAAAATTTCTAAGTTGGGTTCGATTTTTTAAAATTCCAAATCAAACCTGCTCTTACCCATCCCTAAATGGACCTATAAATTAACATTAGCGCACTTTGAAAAATCAATTTATTTGCTCAAAGTATAAGGTGATAAAAAGTAAAGAGTACTCTAAACGAGTTGGAATGTAACGTTAATATTTTAATTAATGTGATGCATAATACTAATATTTATTAATAGGTTTTTTTAGAGGATACTAACATTATTAAAGTTTTGTTCGGAATTTAGGTATTAACAGTTCTGTTTATCCTAAATATTTACACAAAAAATATTGTGCAGTAATAAGAAAGGCATTTACCCAAATTTAGTAGTGGGAGAGTGTTTTAGTAGGACACTAACAAACTCACTAGCCAAAGGATGAGTGCATAATATATATTATTGTTCCAATTGTTCTACTAACAAATATTGTTAATATGTGTCATAAATTTTTAATGAAGTAAGAATATTAATAACATTAGGATACAAATTTTCTTGCCAACCACCCTTGGCAACGGTGATTGATACTCTTATCCTTTACTTATAAAGTATGAATACAATTTCTCCCATTAACCTAGTAAAACGGCTAATTTCTTCTAAAAAAAAAAAATTTGTGAAGATCTGATGAATAAATAATTTGTTAGTGGAGTGGTACTATTTAGTACTACTCTTTTATATTTATTTAACTTAGCTAATAATTTTTTTTCAAAAAATTTTAAAGGATAGTATTTTATCGTAGATTATGTTCAATTCTTTTTCTTGATAATCATTTTTTAAAAAAATTCAAAAAGTATAGGATGTTTGTCTTGAATTATGTTGAATTCTCTTTCTTGTTTATAGAGATAATTAAAGAAGATGAATAGGAAAAAATTAATTGTTATAGACATTTTGATCTAACATGTGTATATTTGGCTTAAAAAACGATTATAATTTAATATTGAAGTTGCCTATAGTTAAATGGGAGTTAATCTTTGAGTTTTAATGATTGTAAGTGTGTGTTTTGAATTTGATTACGAACTTAGAATTTAATTAATAATTAATTACGTTTAATTTACTTACCCAATCAATCATCAGAAGTTAGAACACGGCTTTATACTATTCTAAATAAGTACTTAGCGACTAATTAGTAAGTGCAATTTAGCAATTCAATAAAATAACTCGTACACTTCCTCTCCAAGCAATTAATTTATTCATTATTTCTTGAACCATTAGTATTTATATTAATTAACTTCTTAATTACTTCTTTTATTTATTTTTTATTTTTGTAATTATTGAAATTAATTTACCAGCTAGCGCCTAGTTGTTCTGCTTGCTAGCTGCTACAAAAGCAAAAGCAAAAATAATACAAAACATATGAAATGCTAATAACATTGCATTTGCTGTTTGATTTCCCCTGTGATTGTATGAATTATTATATCGGATAGTGTAATACTGTGGTGATTCTGTTGACATTTTTAAAATCAATAGATGTTTTAATGGAATAAAAATACAAAATTATACATATAAGTCAGATTATTAAAAGTATTTTATTATTTCTTTCTTTTAATGTCTTACTGCAAATAAGGTCTTATACTAATCTAACCTTCAAAATATAATGAAAGTTTTATAAAATTATATTCTCAGTATAAAACCCTATAATAATTTATTTTCTAATAAAAATTATATAAACTTTTAATGTTTTGGTGTAGTTGTAAGATGATTTCAAATTTTCGCAAGAATATCTCTAAGAATGTGCGCCATCCCTCTAGGTTTAAAATTTTTAAACCATGCATTGGTATGTTACAGAATAAAATTATTATTAATTAACTATTAAATTATAATCTTGTAACTAACAAATACATATAACTAATATACAAATACTGATCCACTAAACTATAGTTTTTCATCTAAAATATAAATAAATAAATAAATATTGGTTGCACAACTTATGATATATTTAATGGCTAATTATATTTAATTTATTTCAATATTTCAACAATGTTATTTGTGTATAATTTTTTTTAAATTTTAATAAAATTGAGTAAATTTTAAGGAAATACATTATTCATGTATTAATTAGGAAAAGAAAAAGTTGTAAATAGTAAAGAAGAGATTAGGAATATAAATATTTTGGAGAAAAAATTAGAATGAATTTTTTTTCTTCACTTATTATATGTGTTAGAGAAATTAAAATATAATATTTTTTTGTGAGAGATACATACTCATCAATTTTTTTGTTTATAATATATTATGCTTACATAACATGAAAAAGAATTAAGAGTACATTTGAAAAAGTTCGTAAAATAGTATTTTTAAAAATCAAAATAATTTTTTTCTAAGTATAGAAAACGTTTTAGTCGTAGTGTATGTTAAAATAATTTTCTAAAACAAAAAAAGTAAATATATCTTATTTAACAGATTTATGTACAACTAAAAAAAAAATTACATGTACTATTTATAAAAATATATAAAAAAGATCGGATTTTACATGATTTTTTTAATTAATTCTTTTCATTAACTTTTAAATAATATCATTTATCATTTTTCTCTCAACAAACTCTTTAAATTAAAGACTAAATTACTCATTCTCACTTTTAAATTTTGTACATATAAATTTTGTTTCTAAAATTAGTCGAACATTATTACGTAAATTTCTTTGCTTCAAGGAATATTGGACTAAAATTCAATCATATAGAATTTCTGAAATTATTGTTATATCCATTTGTATCTTCTAGCTAAATATATTAGAATTTTTGATAAATATATATATATTTATGTTTATTTGTTTATTTTGCTTCAAGTAAATGATTATTTAATTAAGAGTTATTTATTTAATTAATTAAAAATCTTTTTGAAATTCTATTTAATTGAGCTTCAAACAAAATACTTTACGTGTCAATTTTAGAACGGAACAACACTCCTAAAACGAATAATATTACTTTAATAAATATTTATCAAACACTCCCTTTGTTTTTTCACCATGCCTTCAACTTCAAGTCTAACAATGTAGGGACTAATTGTAAAAATTGACCAACAAGTATTCCAATTTGTTGGTTTTCAAAAGTTTAGGGACAAAAAAGTAATTATCCGTACAACAAATCAGACATACTAGTAATCACAACGTTGCCAGGTCTAACAAACTCGATCCATAACGCGTATTCTTTCTCCCCAAGGAAACATAAATATAAATATTATAAATAAATAAAATGAATTAATTTAATTATAAAATTCCTTTATGAAAAAGGAGATCGAGGCTGCTATATATACTGCATCTCTTTTGATATTTTACTTATACTTGACATATAAGTAAACCCTGATTATAGTTATAATGACGATCAATGACTATTGGTGCAGTCACTGTCGTCTCAGATTTACCTCTTGCGCTGTGAATTCTGATAATTCTCATAATGGTGGATTATTATTCGTGTAAGTAATTAATTATTTAAATTCTTAGTTTTTTTTTTTATTTTATTTCATTATTTTTATCTTAATATTATAGAAAGTTTTTAGACATTAGTTAATAATTAATTTCTTGTTTTTGGTGGGGCACTTGTTGTCGTACCTGTGGGAAGCTAATCGCTGATTATAGCATCATCGGAGGACAAAAACACAAGAGGTCAATGAGGTGCAGAAGAATTAAAAGAATCAGAAAAATAAAAAATAGAGACTATTTCCAAGACTAGAGTTGCTGTTGATTTTTCTAAGCAGTTTCAATTTAATTAATTAGGATTTTCTGGTATGTAATTACTAATTATATGTATATGTAACCCGAATTAACTGGAAATTAGTTTATATAAATATATTGATGTAACGGTTTTATATTTAAATTGGCAAAATCATTCAAATATCAAATATCAAATATTAAGAAAGTAAAAGAAGAGGATTAAAAATATTTTAGCATATAAATTAATCTAATTTATTGTTAGAATTTTTTAATAATAATATTGTTAGGATTAAAATTTGACTTGTTTAGTTTTATTAGATTTAGTGCTATTATGTATACTTCTAATTCAAATATTATTAATCTTTTCCTAATTTGTTAAGGATTTTTAAGTTTACTAGGATTTCTACTTTATGTTATTTTATTATTTTATCCTATATAAAGTTGTGTCTATTTATTTAATTTATAATTTAAGAAAGATTCAATATATTTTTATTTTTTTCAACGTGATATCAAAGCGCAAAGATTCTTAAATCGAGAAGTCCAATATGGGTAATGTAATAAGAGTAGTAAATAGTAACAAATGCTACTGTTCACATTTATTGTTCACAAGATATTGTTTGTATTTACTGTTCACAAATTACTATTCACCCAAAAAATCTCTAGAAAAGATCAAAGATGTGGTAAAAGACAAGAAAGTTTTTCTCTCTGCAACCGTACTAATCATCTATTTAAAAACAGTTGGAAAAAGTTTGAAAAACCAACATTTAAAAATCAAAGTTATCTCATTCATAAGAACAACTCTTGTGAATTTGCAACTTCTTCCTCTGACAATTCTAAGAACTCTCATATGCCATTATCTAACTAAGTTATTTGTCAATATATTCTAAATAACCAGCTGATTAATGGATTCTTAATGAGGGTTAGAAATACATTTTTTTCTTTTAATTCTATTTCTTGGATAATTGATTTTGGGGCATCATCTCATATGATTGGTAATAACTTTGTTTTTAGTTCTTATTCCTCATCTGGTAAATTATATTCTATAGTATTGGCAGATGGTTTTAAAATCGATGTTATAGAAATAGGAATTGTTTTTGCCAATTCTACTCTTTATCTTTCTTCAGTTCTCCATATACCTAAATTTCCTATTAATCTTTTATCAGTTAGTCAAATAAATAAAAATTGAAATTGTTCCATCACATTCTTTCCGTCTTATTGTATTTTTCAGGATTTTGGTACGGGGAAGATAATTAGTGGAGGATGGGAGATGAATAAGTGTATCACCTTTCTAGTTCATTACAATTCTCTAGTTGTACATTATCCTCCTTAGTATCTTCAGAACAATGGTACTGCAGACTAACACATCCTTTTCCTAAATCCTTAAACGAATCAATTTATTTGGTATTGTCAATTCTAATATTGAGTGCAAGTCTTGTCAATTAGGCAAATATCATCGTATCTTTTTTCCTTCGCGAGTCAATAAACCTAATTTGTGTCCTTTTTAGTTGGTTCATTCTGATATTTGGGGTCCATATCAAATTTCTAATTATCATGGTTTTAAGTATTTTCTATCATTTGTTGATGATTGTTCTTAAGTTATATGGATATATCTTTTAAAAGAATGAATAGAAGTCTCTATTATATTTGAATCATTTTTCAAAGAAGTACAAATTCAGTTTAGTGTGTGTATTCAAAATTTTCGTTCTAACAATACCTTATAATATTGTCACTTTACATGTTCTAAATTTTGTGGGAAATAAGGGGTGATTCATCAAACCTAATGCCTTTATACTCCGCAACAAAACGTTGTAGTTGAAAGCGAAAATAGGCACTTGTTAGACATTACCTATATAATCTTATTTAATATGAAAGTACCATCTAAATTCTTAGAAGAAACAATTCTTATTACCTGTTATCTAATAAATAGGCTTTCATCTTCCGTTCTTAACTTTAGAGTGCCATACAATAGTTTATTTCTTGACAGATCTCTTTTTTCACTTCCATCTTGTATTTTTGGTTGTGTTTGTTTTGTCTATATATTTAATACTTATGACAAACTTTCAACTTGGTCTGCTCAATATATTTTCTAAGATATTCAAATAACTCAGAAAGGTTATAAATGTCTATATCCTATTTTTGGTAAAACTTCTATTAGTGATGATGTTGTCTTTTTCGAATCTACTCTTTATTTCTCGAAAAAGAGATTTAATTTAGAAACTAATCTTATTTCACTTATTGCACCTCTTTTTCATTCTATGGATCCCATTGTACCTATTCTTGTACCTGCCATTCCTATAGAGAAAACCCTCTAAGTATATGTATATAAAAAAGATCGTTAACGATTTGATGAACAAAATGAGTCCCCTTCAGATGCCTTTTTTACCCAAGCGACGACCTCTAATCAAGATCCTCTTCGATCAATTGATGATTTAGATCTTGATCTCTTTATTGCAATTCAAAAAGGTAAAAGACCAACTACTACTAGGTATCCTCTTGCTCAATTTGTTTCTTTCAATATATTTTCATTTGCTTTTCAATCCTTCACCTTGTCTTTGACTACTATATCTTTGCCTAGGATATCTCAAGAAGCATTTGTGCATCTTGGTTGGCGCAAAGCTATAGAAGAAGAGACGGTAGCTCTTTATGATCATAACACTTGGGAACTATAGAAACTCCCAAATGACAAAGAAGCTGTAAGTTATCGGTGGGTATTTGCCATTAATTATTATCCAGATGGTACCATAGAGAGATTAAAAGCTCGATTGGTAGTTAAAGGTTTTACTTAGACACATAGAGTATATTATTTTGAAATATTTTCTCCAGTTGTTCGACTTAATTCTATTAGAGTTCTTATATCTTTAGCTGTTTTTCATGATTAGCCTTTTTTTCAACTTGATATTAAAAATGCTTTTCTAAATTGAGATTTGCAGGAAGAGGTTTTTATGAAGCAACCTCTAGAGTTTGTTGCATAAGGGGAGTTTAACTTAGTATATCGGTTGAAAAAAGCTATAGATGGTCTTAAGCAGTCTTCGAGGGCATGGTTTGAAAAACTTAGTTGTGTGTTGACATTTCTTAATTTCAAAAGATGTCAATCTAATCATTTAGTTTTCGTTCAACATACTTCGTTAGAAATAGTTATTTTTGTAGTGTATATACATGATATTATTGTTTCTAGGAGTGATTTGCATAGGATTAAAGTAGTGAAGAATCAACTAAAGAAACATTTCCAAACTAAAGACTTGGGTCAACTCAAGTATTTCTTGGGCATTGAAGTAGTAAAAGGAAAAGAAGGTTTGGTGTTGTCTCAAAGGAAATATGTCCAAGATTTATTGATGGAAACATGGATGTTAGGATCTAAACTAGCTAATACTTCTATGGAACCAAACATAAAGTTTGATGGTGAAAATAATCAAAGTTTGAGGATAAAAGAAGGTATAGAAGCCTTGTGGGAAAATTAATTTATTTGACAACAATAAGACTTGATATCACTTTCGTAGTTTGTGCTGTGAGTCAATACATGCAAGAACAAAAAAAGATTTATCGGAAAGTAGTCTGTAGAATTCTTAGGTACCTCAAGTGGAGTATCAGAATGAATGAGAATTCTTAACAAAAACTGTAGCATGTTAGATATTGTATGCTTCTCTGATACAGATTGGGCAGGATCTACAACTGACAAATGATCTACAAGTGGCTATTGTACCTTTCTTGGTGGCAACCTAATGACTTAGATGAGTAAGAAACAAAATGTCGTAACTAGGTCTAGTGTGTGAACCCCAACATGCCACAGGTAGTTAGAATTATGAGTAGATATGTGCATAATCCTATAAAAAGATATTAATAAACTGTAAAATAAATTTTATGGTATATTATGGGCATTAGTTTAGTATTTTTGAGCAGGATAATTCTTTGGGTCAATGTGATTGGACATGTTTGATTTCAATTCTGCCGGTTGGTTGAATAAGGGGTAATCAACTACTAATTATATTTTTACTCTTGCTTGACTCCTGAGCACTGTAAGTTCGAGGTCTAGTCTACATTATACAAATGCTTTATCTACTATAGAGACAGAGTACATGGGAGTTAGAATTACTTGTAGAATTCTTACATACTTGTAATTTTTTGATGATAGAAAATATCATTGTGTAAACTGACAAAATTAAGTCTCAATCTAACAAGATACACCTGTGTTTTTCAGCAATTTACAAAATTTTTAGTGATTGTTCTAGCATTATTGTAATTTATTAATGCAATTTAAAACTCAAAATTTGACGACAAAGAAGTATTCTCACTTCCACTAATTTGATAATTTATTAGTGATATTAACAAACAACTTTTGATTAGCGTTAGCAAGAAATCCAGGTTCGGCTAGAAAAAAGTTGGAAATTGAAATTAAACCTTAAATGTATCTCGAACTGTAATTTTTTGTCCTGATAAGTGCTCGCTTTTGCTTTTGATTTTGTTTCACCTCTATTGTTTTTATTCTGAGTGCTCCTTTCAGAATTTGATTTGATGTCATTTTTAATAACCCTAGGAAAGCATTCGTTTCTTTTATCAAAATATATAAGGTTTATAACAGAGTCCAAAAATCTATAGAATATTTACTGTTTTCCCAAAATCAAGGGATATGTAGCAATACTTTTCTTAATAATATCGTTATTATATGTGAAAAAGTAACTGATTATACTAAGCAAACATTTTGTACAAATGTTGTATAATTATGTATAAAAAAATAAAATTTTAAAGAAATAAAAGATAGCCTCTGTTCCTCTGATTGTCCAGATCATCTATAGTTTTATATAATTTTATTCGCGGAATTATGATAAATACATCCTTAAAAATTGATGAAAATATAAAATGTTCATGGTGACTCAGCATCTTATCCGAGTAGATTTAATTTCATAAAATTATTTTCAAATATTCGAGAACACCAAAATTAAAATATAATTAGTTAAATTCGCTTGCTATTATATAAATTTATTTAATTTTTATGTTTTAATTAATACTAATAATACTATAAAGTCGTCATGTCTAGATAACAACACGTTTTTTTTTGTCCCTTGTGCAAATTGAGGCATTTATATAAATACATAAAATTGTAACTGCTTCATTAAATATATAAGAGATGCCTTAAATTCATTAATTAGTTAAAAAATAAAACCAAACCGACATTAAGTATGTTATAATAGAATAAGTAGAGAAAAAGAGATCAAAACAATAATTGTGTATGTCACTTTCTTTTTTTTTTTTTTTAAATGTGCCGACTTTAATGAAATAATTGGACATAGCAACAAGCATTACTTATTAAATAAGTATATAATTTGCAAGAGGTTGGATTCAAACTTGTGGAAATCATTGCCAAATAAAAATATAAGCATTATTTTTTAGGCAGTTATCTTTAAGCACCAATTATTAAACAATAACATTATTATGCACAATTTAATTAGGCAGTGGAAACAAACACGTAAACTTTTTTATATATTTTCTATATATAAATATAAACACAAACATTTGAAAGGCTTAATTAATTCTTACATTCTTTAATTCATTAGTAATTGGACATGTGTACATATATTAATTGTTTCTCTCTCTTTCTCTTTCTCTGCACATGTGAGTCCAAATAAACAAAGAAAATTTCAAGTACATCTGATCAGTCAAATAAGAAATGCGCCCATTTTCTTTGAATATGATGATTAACGTGTCCAATTAAAAATATCAAAAATAAAAATTAATGACATGTATTACAAATAAAAGTATATGCAATCACGTTTGCGTGTGAAATTATTAAAATTTGAAGTTAGGATAATCGCATTTTCTTTCCTCAATTTTATTGAAATAATAAATTAACATATAATTATATTTCTTTTAATAATTTCATCCTGAACAAGATTTATATAAAAATTAAAAAATAACTAAAATTAGGGATTTATTTGTTAAAATTACCAATCCTTGTCTTGAATTTTTTTTATTTAGATTAACTTTAGGAATTACTTAGTATTAGTAATTAATAGGAAGTTTATCCATAAAAAATCAGATATTAACAAATCAGTCCCTCACTTTTGGCAAAACAATAAATTGGTTCAGATATTATTTAGTCAAATTTAATAACTTTAGTGTTTGTTTGGTATAACTTTTTAATTAGAACTTTTTAAAATAACCTTTTATTCGTACAATTTTTATAAGTAGAGTTTTTAACAAAAATTTATTAATCATTCGGTTGTTACAAATTTTTTTTTTAAAAATTTAAATAATTAATTTAATAAAAATTTTAATATATAATTTTAAAGAAATAACATAAATTTTAAAAATAAAATAAGAATATTTTAAATAATTTTATCTTTTAAAAAAACTGACAAAATTCTATTATTAAAAATCTAAATTTTAAATTTCTTTTAGTAGAAAAAAATAGTTTTTTAATTTTCAAAAATTTTTTTTAGTTCTAAGGAAACGATATCAAAAAATTTGAAAAAAATTTTTATTATTAAAAAAGTCATTTTATTTAGCGAAAAAGTCAAAATAAACGGACACTTAGTTTTAATCTTATAACTTTTAATTAAAATTTTTATAATTACAAATTTGGAATGTTGATGAAATAAGTCCATATCAAATAACTTTTATATTTTTACTTTTTTAACAAATTAGACCCTTATGATTGATGAAAAGGAAAAAGAATTAAATATATAAACAGAGCACAACTTTCTTGCCTCTTTGCTCCAAGATTCATCCATCACCTTCCCAAATTCAAATGCAAATAAATTTAATCCCACTCTATATAGAGTTCACCACCCATTATACATAAGATCCACCGTATTATAGTGTAGGATCATCCAAATTGGATGTAAATATTCGGGTGGTGTTAAACTAAACTTGATCAAGCCTCTCGATTCTCGATAAATTTTGAATGTAATATTAGTAGATTGTATATATAATATTCAAGGAAAAAAATACAAATCAATTCGAATTCAAATACAAATAAACTCAAATGCGCTATCAATATTACTAAATCAATTTTCAATCCTCAACATGTTTTTCGTCAATAATCAACTATTTGACTCATTTCGTAGAATTTTAGGAAAGTTTGGGAGTTTATTTTATATTTTTCCTAAGATAAAAGATTCTGAAGGGATGATGAATGGGACATACAAGACCTAAAAGGTAAGTTAATTAGGAAAAATACCAGTTACCTATGATTTTGATATTGCTATATCTTATTAACGAAAATAATTGAAAAAAATATCATACGATTTGTTTAAAATTTGACGCAAATATACCTATTAAAATAAAAGGACAAAAAATAAGTATATTAATATTGAATTATTTTCATAAAAAATTGTGTTTTTTTTTAAAAATACATTACAAATAAAATATTAGCAAAAATAATCATTGTAACTTTACAAGAATATAATTAAAAGTTAAAAGCATTTATACAATATTGTTATTAAATTTTATTTCAACAAAAAAAGTAATATATCTTAAATAAAATATATTAGTCATTTAAAAAATAAACAAAAAAAAAAGTTGAGGAGGAAAATGGAAGTTGAGGGAAAGTAGATTAGCTCAATGTGTACATATACTTCATATTTATTTATATTATAGACATAATTTTATATTACTATAAACAATTTTTATTTAAAATATTATTGTATTATTTTTTGCGGATTGGATACGATTTTGCTGGCAATGCAAATTCATAATCATAAGTAATCTCAGATTTTTTACTCCACTAAAAAAAATCAAGTTACGACTAAAATGTTGAACTCAATTAAAAAAATTTGTTTAATTTATTATTTTAATAAAATTTAGAAATAATAAATTATTATCCAAATTAAAATACTGATAATGAGTTGAGATAAATCTATATTATTCTCTTGCTAAAAATAAAACAGGTAAACTAAGTATGGTTGTAATCTAACATTGGTAGATATGGAAGCTTTTAGAAAAACTAAACACGTATTTTTCTTGAAATTTTTTAAAAGGTTACAATTAATTTTCAACAATTTCTTTTAATTTCATTTTCTTTTACTTGAAAAGTTCAAATTAAAAAAGCAAAATCAATCAAAAATATGAATTATGCATGTGTTCAATAGTTACATAAGTGACATAATTATTTGGCTTGATTTTCTAATGAGTTAAAAGAATTTTTTTATATTAATTTTTTTAAAATATTTATATATAATTTGGTTAATATTAGAAAAAGGTTTTAATAACTTTTTGATTAAAAATCTAAAATTGACACTGTTGATGATAGAATTTTATGAGATTTTTTTAAAAGGTCGGCAAGGTATCTACGATAAGATAAGATAGGGTGAGATGTAAACATTGTGTGTTTATATTCAAAATTACCATAAATAAGTCAGCTCCAGCGTCCCACTTAGTGTAAATTATTATTGTTATTACCATTTAAATATTCACAAATTTCTAAATCATTAAAAAATTTTAGATTCCTCGTGTTTTGACTGTGCGCGGTTTCAAGTGCGATCGTACCCCTAAATGCCTCTGAAATGTGGCCTAATTACACACTGTTCCCATATACTTTAAAAAATATTCTATTCCCCCTGACCTTTAAATTCTTCGTTGTTTATTACACGTATCATAACTCATGTGGACTTTAAACCCAATCAAACCGATGTTTCAATAATACTTTTAATTTATTATTTAATATTTACACATATAAATAACTTAACATATTAATTTCAGGTTTTTTAGATTATATATATTAACATATTAATTTTATATTTTTATTGTTATAAAAACTAATAATTTAACATTTATATTCAAATATTTAAAATAAAAATATAAATATAATATTTAAATTTAGATTTCAATCATATTTAAAATTTAGATAAAAAAATTATATTAATTAGTTAAAAAATAAAACCAAACCGACGTTAAGTATGTTATAATAGAATAAGTAGAGAAAAAGAGATCAAAACAATAATTGTGCATGTTTTTTTTTTTAAATGTGCTGACTTTAATGAAATAATGGGGCATAGCAAGAAGCATTATTTATTAAATAAGTATATAATTTGCAAGAGCTTGGATTCAAACTTGTGGAATGAAATCATTGCCAAATAAAAATATAAGCATTATTTTTTAGGCAGTTACCATTAAGCACCAATTAGTAAACAATAACATTATTATGCACAATTTAATTAGGCAGTGGAAACAAACACGTAAACTTTTTTATTTATTTTCTGTATATAAATATAAACATAAACATTTGAAAGGCTTACTTAATTATTACATTCTTTATTTCATTATTAATTGGCCATGTGCACATATATTACCTGTTTCTCTCTCTTTCTTTGTACATGTGAGTGGAAATCTATCAAGCATCCAAATAAACAAAGAAAATCTCAAGTACATCTGATCTGTCAAATAAGAAATGCGCCCATTTTCTTTGAATATGATGATTAACACGTCCAATTAAAAAAATCAAAAATAAAAATGATTTTTATTAATTTTGCTCCTATATATTTTGAATTATTTTATTTGACCCTTCTTAAATTTTATTCTAACTCCGCCTCTTGTTTGGTTAGTATTAGAGAAAGATTATTGATAATAGAATTTTATGAGATTTGTTAAAAGATGGGAAGGTATCTATCTACCAGAAGATAAGAGGGGATGAGATGTAAAGATTGTTTGTTTATACTCAAAATTACTATAAATAAGTCAGCTCCAGCGTCTCACTTGTGTAAATTATTATTGTTATTACCATTTAAATATTCACAAATTTCTAAATCAATAAAAAATTTTAGATTCCCCATGTTTTTATTGTGCGCAGTTCCATGTGTGGTAGTACCCCTAAAAATTGAAAAAAAAAATGTCCATTACCTCTGAAGTGTGGTCTAATTATACATATTCTCCTATACTTTAAAACATATTCTATTCCCCCTGGCCTTTAAATTCTTCGTCGTCTATTATGTGTATCATAACTCATATGGACTTTAAACCCAATCAAACCGTTGGTTCAAACTAATTTATACGAACCACTTAAAAATTTTAAAAGATGATAAATATAAATTTGAAGAAAATTAAATCTTTAATATAAAGGTGAAAGAATATATAATTTACACTCAAATATCTTTGCATCTTTTTAATTCTTTCTCAAGTTATATATATTTAAAGGATATTACAAATATTATCTTTATAAAATTATTATTCAAGTCGGGTTTGACTCAAATTTATCTCAAATTTAGATTCATTATTAATGGTTAAATGATGATCAAGTTAAAAATATTTATCAAAAAAGCTAATGTTAGCGAGGTTTTTGTACAATATTACAAAATTAGAGAATATTAGTAAATAAACTAAACGTGAAGGTGATAACTGGTCGTGGTGTTTCTTAAGTATATGCCTGTGTTAAAAAAATGAATAGTTGAATATTTTATGATTAAAAAATTGATTGCATGTAACACGATGCACGTCGCTGAATTCTTTTATTGAATTTCTCCGCATTGCAACGAAATCATATGCATTATTTTTTCATTTAGGCATAGAAAAAGGAAATCCCACCCGAATGGAAATATATAGATTTAGTCCGTCCACATATATGTTAATGTCATATATTCAGCAAATATAATGCCTCGTTATTTGAGATCAAAGCATTTGGACGTATGCCCCGTTTTTCCTTTTTTCTTATTGCAAATTCAATCAGAAATTTTTAAATTTTACGTTAAAAGAAAAGAGTAATTTTCCAGTTTTAAATAATATTTCACTTGGTGAACTAATTAATTTTAATAGCCATATTTATTGATATATATCGGATATGTCTATCTTTTATTGAAAGTTCCGCTCTATTACTAAATAACAATAACTAGCCGTTAACTCTTAACGCCCTTAAAGATAAAATACTAATAATGAGCTGAGATAAATCTATATTACTGTTTTGTTAAAAAAAAAAATAGGTAAACTAAGTATGGTTATAATCTAACATAGGTAGATGTAGAAGCCTTTATGAAAACTAAACATGTATTTTTCTTGAAATTTTTAGAAAGCTACAATTAATTTTCAACAATTTCTTTTAATTTCATTTTATTTTACTTCAAAAGTTAAAATTAAAAACATAAAAGGCATAAATTAGGAAAAATGGCTTGTGAATTTCTAAGGTTTGACTTATTGGACTGATTAGTCCCAATGATTTTAAAAATATCAAATTAAAGTTCCAATTTATTTTAAAATGATGAATATACTCTTATATAATCATAGTTATCTAAAAAACTTATTTCTAAATTCTTAATTAAAACTAAATATAGGAGTGATGAGTATTATTCTATAACTTACTAATAATTAAGTACTTACGCATATAATATAAGTAAAATATAAATTTATTTTATTTTACAATATATTAACAATTCAATGTTAATTACGTATTAGAAATTAAATATTTATTAATAAGATTATTAACAAAATAGAAATTTATAAATAAATATATTATAATCAAATATTTTATGATTATATTACAATCTAAATAAAATATATTTATATATAGCTAAAATATATATAATATAATAAAAAAATAAAACATATTATCTGTAAAATAAATAAAGATAATATATTAATAAATATTAAAGTGCTATAAAATAATACTATTATGTGGTTTATTAATGTATTTTATATAAATATATTATATTTTATCAAATTTTAAGAGTTTAATAGTTATTTATAATAAATAACTATTATCGTATAGGGGTATATTTGTTATTTTAAAATAAATTAAGATTTTTATAAGTATTTTTGAAACTATTAAAACTAATCACTTTAAAACAATAAATATACATTTTAAAAGGTTAGAATTGATAATGTTCACTCAAAACCTTCAAAATATACTGCAGCCAATATTATATAAAGTAATGTATTATTTGAATATTGTTTTGTTTATAAACAAATTGTTTGCATGCGACAAGATCCCGTTCAGGCGTTTGATATGCAGACGGATACATTTTACGAAGACATGATCACCTCTTTCCTTACTGAAACTGCTAATTAGTTAATAACTGATAATAATAATTTTTTACTCCTACAAAGGTCTAATGTTAGCCTATAAATAAGGCTACATTGAAGCTACGTATAGTTCATCTATTGGCCTTTGCTCTATATTGTTCTTCGAGCAGTAAGTATACCAATCCAAGCATGTCCAACGTCCATGAAAATCGTCGTCCACTGGCAAACTTTAGTCCTTTAATATGGAAAGACACTTTCGACTCCATATCCTCACCTAAGTTGGTAAAAATATTCTCTCTCCTTCTTAATTAATTATATTCTAACTTATAGACGAAGTAAAGCTCAATTGAGCTTGTCTTGTTTGTTTATGAATGCAGGAACTTGAATATGATAAGCAGTTTGAAGAGCTGAAAGAACAGGTGAAGGAAATGTTTACTGCTGCTTCTATCGATGATCCCGTAAAGGAAGTTATTCTCATCAACTCGCTATGCCGTCTTGGTGCATCACATCACTTTGAGACTGAGATTGAACAACGATTACGTCATATTTTTGAAGCGCATCCTAATCTTGCTGTTGAGAATGACTATGATTTATACACTGTCGCTCTTATATTTCGAATTTTCAGACAGCACGGTTTCAAAATGTCGTGTGGTAAGTGTACACACTTATAAATATATATGTCTGTATCTTAAACTATAACGTAACAATAAACGATATCAGGGTTGCTTCACATATTATAGTTTTGCATCCTTTTAATGGAAACAATTAGTTAAATAAACATTATACACCCACGACACAGTACAACGAAAGATATTGATAATCACCTTTGCATATGATACTGATAAATCACAATGGATAATGTATCAGGTGTGTTTAACAGATATAAAGAGTCGGATGGTAAATTTAACGAAAGTTTAATAAGCGATGTGAGGGGGATGTTAAGTTTGTACGAAGCTACACAATTGAGAGTACACGCAGAACATGTTCTAGAGGAGGCCCTCACTTTCACAACGGCTCATCTGAAGAGAATATCCTTGGCTCCAAACACAAGCCCTCAATTAGCAAAACACATAACTGAAGCCCTGGAGCAGCCCTTCCACACAGGTGTGCCAAGACTTGAGGAACTCAAATATATTTCTTTCTACAAGCATGAAGAATCTAGAAATGACACTCTACTGAAGTTTGCAAAATTAGATTTCAATCGTGTACAATTACTGCACAAACAAGAGTTGAGCTACCTTACAAGGTATATATATAGTTAATTGTAGATTTATATATATAGAATATATATTCAATTAGGAATATTATTTAACAAGTTTTCATTTTTAATTTATTACAGCTGGTGGAAAGACTTAAACTTTGCATCAACATATTTTTATATGAGAGATAGACTTGTGGAAATATACCTGTGGAGTTTTGCACAACATTATGAGCCTTGTTACTCGTGTGCTCGGGTGATATTTACCAAAATATTTATGATAACAACGGCTATAGATGATACATACGATGCATATGGTTTCTTTGATGAACTCCGATGTTTTACAGATGCAATAGAACGGTTTGTATATATATGTGCATTAACTCAATCATTAATTAATGAGAATTATAAAGATACTAAATCATACATTTACTCATAAAAATATATATCTTTTCAGGTGGGACATCACTGCCCTTAGTCAATTGCCGGATTATATGAAACCTCTATATAGCTCTGTTTTGAATCTTTTTGAAGAATTAAATAATGAAATGACCAAGGAAGGAAGATCTTATAGCCTCTCATATACAAAGGAAATGGTAATTGATTTTATCTCTTCCTTTCGAAATATATATATATATATATAATTGCTACATTTTCATAACTTGATATTTTTGTTGTTAAAATTATTAGATGAAAGAAGTTATAAGAGCATATTTCGTTGAGGCTCAATGGTTTCGCGAAGGTTTTGTGCCATTATTTGATGAGCGGATGAGCAATGCATTAATTACAGCATGTTGTGTTCTTGCTCCCGCCTCAGCATTTATAGGAATTAAAGAAATTGCAGGAATCCATGCTTATGAGTGGCTACAAAGTAAACCAAAAGTTATGATATCTTCGTTTAAAATCCTTCGTCTCATAGCTGATTTTGTATCTCACAAGGTATGTTATGTTGACTGCTCACTCATGTGAAAGTTAGCGTGTGTATGTACATATATATACATATACACATACATACATACATGAAGGAATCTTACATACATATATATTTATATATTGTCTTTAAAGTGTGAAAATTCATAACTTTCTAAAATACGGATTTGAGAAAGTCTAAATAAATTTATTGCACTGGTAATTAATTCACATCAAATCATATTTTTTTATTTTAAATCTGCATATAATTATTCAAGTTTGCTTCTGGAAAATAGGGACGTCTTCTAGAAAAAAAGCCTATACATACATATATGCATACAATAAACACACACACACACTAGATAGTTTCCATTTAAAATTATGGTATAGTTTTAAAATCTCAATTAAAGCCTTGATTGGCAAGTGAAATTGAATGAATATGTTTGGTAATTAATCATAAATTCGAAAATTAGTTAAATTTAATATCTTATTGAGAAATTAATATTCTTTAATTTTTTTTATTTTATATATTAAAAACCGATTTGCATTCTTTTATGAATCATTTGTTTAAAAATAATAACAACTAAACAAGTATTTTATCTATTTTCATAAAATAAAAATAAAATTAGCAAATGGAAAGCGATTAATTGTGAAGAAACACGTATTTACTATGTTTTTTAAACAAAATGAAAGAATAACAATTCCAAAATAGAGTTAATATCTGACACTTACTTACAGGATGAGCAAAAGAGGGGGCATGTTGCCTCTGTCGTAGAATCTTACATGAAGGAATATGGAACCTCAAGGACGGAAACAGGTGAAAGGTTTAAAATAATGATTACAAATTTATGGAAGGATATAAATGAAGAATGCATGAGGCCAACAATTGTTCCATTGCAATTAATTAATCCAATTGTTAACGTCGCACGTATAGCGGAAGTTTTTTACAAAGAGGTTGATGGTATAACAAATCCAGAGTATGTGAAAGACTTCGTCAGAAAACTGTTCGTTGATCCAATACCTCTTTAAGAATTGAATACTTGATGGCTGCCACAGACTGCAACATGCTGCTGTTGTTGGAGTTATGTTTATGGCTGTTGGCTTTTACTTTGCTGTGCTGGTTGCTTTTGTTTGTATTGGTGTTGCTATAGCTGCTGGTTGTTGCTGCTGTTGTGAAATGCAACCTACTGCTATTGGGTTATTTTATTTTATTTTATTTTTTTTTCTGTGGCTCGTGTTGCAGTTATGTTTGGTGCAATTTGTCGCTGTTGGTATTTGGTGTTGGAGTTATGCATTAATTGTATTCCTTTGTCATTTTTGGATATTATTGTTCTTTTTCCTTTCTTTACTTAATAAATCTCTTTAAGCTTCACACTTAGAGATTACTTATTAAAAAAAATTGAACTAGGTGTATTTTTGTAACAATTTTTTAAAATAGTCTGCTTTTGTTATAAATATTTTAAAAAAAAAAAGAGAGAGAAAGAAACACTAATACCCTCTAACTCACTATATGTGGCACTTGAATCGCAAACCTCTTGTATCACCTTTAGAAATTTTAATAATTAAATTAATTAATACCCACACTTAGGAGATAGAGAAAAAGAATAACAAGGAAACCACCCACTTACTGTATTATCTTAACTCCAACACCAGCCACAAAAAAAATAACTCGTATACTTCAATACAGTAATTATTTAATTTATTATCTTATAAGTCTAATTTAAATGTAACACGTCTAATATATATATAGTTTTCAAATTTTCTTGAACCATTAATATTTATATTAATTAACTTCTTAATTACTTTATTTATTTATTTATTTTTTTTTAATCATTGAAATTAATTTACCAGCTAGCGCCTAGTTGTTCTGCTTGCGAGGTGCTACAAAAGCAAAAACAAAAATAATACAAAACATATGAAATGCTAACAACATTGCATTTGCTGTTTGATTTCCCCAATGATTGTATGAATTATTATATCGTATAGTGTAATACTGTGGTGATTCTGTTGACATTTTTAAAATCGATAGATGTTTTAATGGAATAAAAATAGACAATTATACATATAAGTCAGATTATTAAAAGTATTATATTGTTTCTTTCTTTAATGTCTTACTGCAAATAAGGTTTTATACTAATCTAACCTTCAAGATATAATAAAAGTTTCATAAAATTATATTCTCAATATAAAACCCTATAATAATTTATTTTCTAGTAAAAACTATATAAACCGTAAATCTTTTGTTGTAGTTGTGAGATATCTTCAAGAATATGCACCATCTGTCTATAGTTTAAAATTTTTTTAGCCATGGGTACGTTACAGAATAAAATTATCATTAATTAACTATTAACTTATAATTTTGTAACTAACAAATACATATAAATAATATATAAATACTGATCCACTAAACTATAATTTATCGTCAAAATATAAGTAAATAAATAAATATTGGTTGCACAACTTATGATATATTTAATGGTTAATTATATTTGATTTATTTCAATATTTCGACAATGTTATTTGTGTATAATTTTTTTAAATTTTAATAAAATTGAGTAAATTTTAAGGGAATACATCATTCATGTATTAATTAGGAAAGGAAAAAGTAGTAAATAGTAAAGAAGAGATTAGGAATATAAATATTTTGGAGAAAAAGTTAGAATGAATTTTTTTTCTTCACGTGTTATATGTGTTAGAGAAATTAAAATATAATACTTGTGTGAGAGATACATACTCATCAATTTTTTTGTTTATAATATATTATGCTTATATAAGATGAAAAAGAATTAAGAATACATTTAAAAAAGTTTGTAAAATAGTATTCTAAAAATTATAAGAATGTTGTTTTTCAAAATAATTTTTTTAAGTACAGAAAACGTTTTAGTAGTAGTTTATGTTAAAATAATTTTCTACAACAAAATAGTAAATGTCTTATTTAAGAGACTTATGTACAACCAAAAAAATGACATGTACTATTTATAAAAATATATAAAAAAGATCGGATTTTACATGATTCTTTTAATTAATTCTTTTCAATAACCTTTAAATAATATCATTTACCATTTTTCTCTCACAAACTCTTTAAATTAAAGACTAAATTACTCATTCTCACTTTTAAATTTTGTACATATCAATTTTGTTTCTAAAATTACTCGAAATAATGACGTAAATTTGTTTGCTTCGAGGAATATTGGACTAAAATTCAACCATATAGAATTTATGAAATTATTGTTATATCCATTTGCATCTTCCAGATAAATATATTAGAATTTATGACATGTATTTATTTATTTATTTATTTTGCTTCAAGTAAATGATTATTTAATTAAGAGTTGTTTACTTAATTAATTAAACATCTATTTGAAATTCTATTTAATTGAGCTTCATGCAAAATACTTTACATGTTAATTTTAGAACGGAACAACACTCCTAAAACGAATAATATTACTTTAATAAATATTTATCAAATACTCCATTTGTTTTTTCACCTTCAACTTCAAGTCTAACAATGTAGGGACTAATTGTAAAAATTGGCCAACAAGTATTCCAATTTGTTGGTTTTCAAAAGTTCAGGGACAAAAAAGTATCCGTACAACAAATCAGCCATTCTAGTAATCACAACGTTGCCAGGTCTAATAAACTCGATCCATAACGCGTATTCTTTCTCCCCAAGGAAATATAAATATAAATATTATAAGTAAATAAACATTAATTAATTTAATTATAAAACTCCTATATGAAAGAGGAGATCGAGGCTGCTATATACACTACATCTCTTCTGATATAGTACTTATGCTTAATACATAAGTAAATCCAGATTGTAGTTATAATGAAAAACAATTACTATTGGTGCAGTCACTGTCGTCTCAGATTTACTTCTTGCGCTGTGAATTCTGATAATTCTCATAATCGTGGATTATTATTCATGTAAGTAATTCTTAATTTTTTTTATTTTATTTCATTATTTTTATTTTAATATTGTAGAAAGTTTTTAGAAATTAATTACTTAATTTCTTGTTTTGGGTGAGTGCAGTTGTTGTCGTACCTGTGGGAAGCTAATCTCTGATTGTAGCACCATCCGACGACAAAACACAAGAAGGCAATGAGGCGCAGAAGAAGTAAAAGAATCAGAAAAATCAAAAACAGAGACTATTTCCAAGACTAGAGTTGCTGTTGATTTTTCTAAGCAGTTTCAATTTAATTAATTAGGATTTTCTGGTACGTAATTACTAATTACATGTATATTTAACCCCAATTACCTGGAAATTAGTTTATGTAAATATATGGATGTAACAGTGTTATATTTAAATTGGCAAAATCATTCACCATCAGATACCACCACCAGAATTGAAACACTTGGGCAAGCAAATCCCTGACCACCGATTTACCTCTCTTAGCAACTTAATCCAATTCAAATTAATTCACAAATCCTAGAATATCTAAATCCGAAAACAATAATATAAAAAAAAATTATTAAAAAACGATAAAGGTTTTGTTGATGTAGAAGGGACTTCGACAACAATTTTGCAATTATTCAAGGTAGTTTCATGATTGTTTACATAAGATTGGATTTTGTAGTGCTAGTAAAAATACGATTGGGTTTTGTTTCGTTTTGGGAAAAAGGAACAAGAAGAACCTCTTGACGGACCAAATTTCTTAGTCAAATTAGTCAAAAAAAGGAACCTCACCACATTCTCCGCCATGTTTTCTCTGCAACCTTGGTAACTTTTAGTCACCAGCTTTAATGGATGACGGGATGACTGTAGACAAATTAACTTTCTCAAAGGGAGTTTTTTCAATCTAACAATTCATCGTATTATTATAAACAAATTCTATCTGTGACAGTAGTGCATCCCATTACTTAGGCTTCTCCCCACAAACACAATGCAAAACAAGATGTTTTCTAATATATAATTAATCACCTCTATTTGTTATTATTTTGATGGTGAAAAACACTATTATACTACAATCTTGTATCAAATTTTTTCCATAAAATATGCTAAATATAACTAAGAAATTTGATATCCCTATATGAATTGACTTAGGAGTACTATGGAAATGAACCATTTCTTTAAAATACAATCTCGTTATATGAGTTGCGTCAGCACTTTTCTTATAAGTAATAAAATGAGCCACCTCTTGAAAAACTATGTATAACAGGAAGAATAGAATCATTACTTTGTTGGATACAAGATAATCCTAATATAAAATCCATGGACACATTCTTCTAAATATTTTCAAGCATATTCAACGACATGTATAATCTAATGTTTCGAAATTGTCCCTTAGCAACTTGGCATATTTGGCACTTCTGTACAATTCTTCCCATATCTTCTTCAATTTACAGTTAATAATACCTCTCTTCTACTAAAGCCATTGTCTTATCTTGCCCCACATGACCAACTAAACCTCCACTATGTAATTCCTATATTAACTGCTCTTGTAACAAACAATAAAAAATATATAACTTATTGGCTTTGAACAAATAACTACCATGAATAAGAAAATCTCCCATTTGCTGAATGTGGTTGAATTGATCCCAAATTTTTTGAAAATTTTCATCAACTGTATATTGCTCTTTCACTTCCTTAAACCCAATTATTTCATTACTCAAAGTTACTAGTAAAATAGCTCGCCTACTCAAAATATTAGCTATCTTATTATATTGCCTAGATTTATACTTCAACATAAAGGTAAACTTTTGCATAAATGATACCCACCTAGCATGCATGTTATTCAAATAATGTTGACTATTGATACTTCAATGCTTGATGACCACTATAGAGTAGAAACTCTCTCTAAATCAACTAAAATCCCAATGCATTAATACCTTGAACACTACATAAAATTTCTAGTCATATGTAGAACACTTCTACCTAGTAGCACTTAACTTTTCACTAAAATACTCTATAGCTCTACCTTTTCAAATAAGAACATGACAAATACCTATTCCTAATGCATCAGACTCTACTTTAAATAATTTGTCAAAGTTAGATAGTGCCAACATAGGAGCCATATAAAGCTATTCTTTTCTTTCACCCTAGTTAAAATTTTCCTTCTTATTTGGGGAAATATTTTTCATTTACTTTTTTATATTTTTCTTAAGAAAATATAATGAATTTAATATAATTTTTTAAATAAATTTATTATATGTACAAATAATTAAAAAATATTTCATTTAAATTTTTTTTGATAATTAAATATCAAATTATATTAAGAAAGTAAAAGAAGAGGGTTAAAATATTTTAGCATATGAATTTAATTTAATTTATTGTTAAAATTTTTTAATAATATTATTGTTAGGATTAAAATTTGACTTGTTTAGTTCTATTAGGTTTAGTGCTTTTAAGTATAGTTTTAATTCAAGTATTATTAGTTTTTTACTAATTTATTAAGGATTCCTAAGTTTACTAGGATTTTTAGTTTATGTTACTTTATTATTTCGATCTCTATAAAAGTATGTTATGTATTTAGTTTATAATTGAAGAAAAATTCAACATATTTTTATTTTTTTCGACATGGTATCAAAGTAGCATAAAGATTCTTAAATTGGGAAGCCATATATGGTATTGTAGTTAGAGTCACAAATAGTAACAAATGTTACTGTTTGCATTACTATTCATAAGATACTGTTTGTATTTACTATTTATAAGTTACTGTTTATGGAGAAAAATCTCTAGAAAAGGTCAAAGATGTGGTAGAAGACAAGAAGGTTTTTTTTTTTTTTTTTTTAACAATTGTACTAATCATCTATTTGAAAACAGTTGGAAAAACTTTAGAAAACCAACATATACAAATCAAAGTTATCTCATCTATAAGGACAACTCTTGTGAACTTGTATCTTCTTCTAGTAATTATGAGAACTCTTGTGTGCTAATTAATGGATCCTCAATAAGGATTAAAAATACTTCTTTTTTCCTCTTAATTCTACTCCTTGGATAATTGATTTTAGGGCATTACCTTATATGACTGGTAATAACTCTGTTTTTAGTTCTTATTCCTCATTTGGTAAATCATCTTCTGTAGTATTGGCAGATGGTTTTAAAACCGATGTTGTAGGAATAGAAATTGTTCTTGCCAATTCTACTTTTCATCTTTCTTCAGCTCTCCATATACCTAAATTTCTTATTAATCTTTTATCAATTACTCAAATAACTAAAAATTTAAATTGTTCCATCACATTTTTTCCATGTCATTGTATTTTTTAAAATCTTGGAACGAGAAAGACGATTAGTGGAGGATGGGAGTTGAATGGAGTGTATCACCTTTTTAGTCCATTAGAATTGTCTAGCTGTGCATTATCCTCCTCAGTAGCTTTAGAACAATGGCACTGCAGACTAGGACATTCTTTTTTCTAAATTCTTAAACGAATGAATCTACCTGGTATTGTTAATTCTAATATTGAGTGCGAGTCTTGTTAATTAGATAAACATCACTGTATCCTTTTCCTACATAAGTCAATAAACCTAGTTTGCATCCTTTTCATTTGGTTCATTCTAATATTTGGGGTCCATGTCAAATTTTGAATCATCATGCTTTTAAGTATTTTCTATCATTTGTTGATGATTGTTCTCGAACTATATGAATATATTTTTTAAAATAACAATTAGAAGTCTTTATTATATTTGAATCATTTTTGAAAGAAGTACAAACTTAGTTTGGCGTGTCTATTCAAATTTTTTGTTCTAACAATGCTTTAAAATATTGTCACTCTATACTTTCTGAATTTTGTAGGAAACAAGGAGTGATTCATCAAACCTCATGCCCTTATACTTCTCGACAAAATGGTGTAGCTGAAAGGAAAAATAGGCACTTGTTAGACGTTTCTCGAACAATCCTATTTCATATGAAATTACTATCTAAATTCTGAGAAGAAGCAATTTTTACTATTTGTTATCTAATAAATAGGCTTTAATCTTCCGTTCTTAACTTTAAAGCACCATACAATATTTTATTTCTTGACAGACCTTTTTTTTCACTTCCACCTCGTATTTTTGGTTGTGTTTGTTTTGTCCATATGTTTAATACTCATGACAAACTTTCAGCTCGGTTTGTTAAATATATTTTTCTAGGATATTCGAAGAACTCACAAAGGTTATAAATGTCTAGATCTTATTTCTAGTAAAACTTTCATTAGTGCTAATGTCACCTTTTTCGAATCTACTCCTTATTTCTCAGAAAATGGATTTAATTTAGAAACTAATCTTATTTCACTTACCGTACCTCTTTCTCATTCTATGGATCCCGTTGTACCTATTCTTGTACCTGCCATTCTTATAAAGAAGCCCCTCCAAGTATATGTATATAAAAAAGATCGTCAACAGTTTGATTAACAAGGTGAGTTTCCTTTAGATCACTCTTCTGCCCAAGTAACAACCTCTAATCAAGATCCTCCTCGATTAATTGATGATTTAGATCTTAATCTCCTTATTGTAATTCAAAAAGGTAAAGGAACAACTGCTGCTAGGTATCTTCTTGCTCAATTTGTTTCTTTCAATATACTTTCATTTGCTTTCGATTCTTTGCCTTGTCTTTGGCTACTATATCTTTGCCTAAAATATCTCATGAAGTATTTGCATATCATAATTGGCGCAAAGCTATGGAAGAAGAGATGGTAGCTCTTTATGATTGTGGCACTTGGGAACTAAAAAACTTACAAATGGTAAAGAAGCTGTAAGTTGTTAGTGGGTATTTGCCATCAAGTATTACTTAGATGGTACCATAGAGAGATTAAAAGCTCTGTTGGTAGCTAAAGGTTTTACTCAGACATATGGAATAGATTATTTTGAAATATTTTCTCCAGTTGCTCAGCTTAATTCTGTTAGAATTCTTATATTTTTAGCTGTTTTTTATGATTGGTCTCTTTTTCAACTTGCTATTAAAAATGCTTTTCTAAATAGAGATTTGCAGGAAGATGTTTAAATGTAGCAACCTTCAGAGTTTGTTGCTCAAGGTGAGTCTAACTTAACATGTCAGTTGAAAAAAGTTATATTTGGTCTTAAGTAATCTCCAAGGGCATGGTTTGAAAAACTTAGTGGTGTGTTGACATCTCTCAATTTCAAAAGATGTCAATCAAATCATTTACTCTTCGTTCAACATATTTCGTTAGAAATAGTTATTTTTCTGGTGTATGTAGATGATATTATTGTTTCTGGGAGTAATTCGCATAGGATTAAGATAGTAAAGAATCAACTGAAGAAACATTTCCAAACTAAAGACTTGGGTCAACTCAAATATTTTTCGGGCATTTAAGTAGCAAAAGGAAAGGAAGGTTTGGTGTTGTCTTAAAGGACATATGTCCAGCATTTATTTTTGTAAACATGGATGTTAGGATTTAAACCAGTTGATACTTTTATTTAACCAAACATAAAGCTTGATGGTGAAAATAATCCAAAGTTTGAGGACAAAAAAGAGTACGAAAGCCTTGTGAGAAAATTAATTTATTTGACAACAATAAGACCTGATATCATATTTATAATTTGTCTTGTGAGTCAACACATGCAAGAATTAAAAAAGATTCATTGAAAAGTAGTTTGTAGAATTTTCAGGTACCTCAAGCGAACTATCGAAATAAGAATTCTTTACAAAAAAGGTAGCACGTTAAATATTGTATGCTTCTCTGATGCAAATTGGGCAGAATCTAAAACTAACAGATGATCTACAAGTGGCTATTGTACCTTTCTTGGTGGCAACCTAATGACTTAGAGGAGTAAGAAACAAAAGGTTGTAACTATGTCCAACGCTGAAGTAGAATATCGGACTAAGGCTCATACAGCTTTTAAATTGATGTGGGTTAAAAATCTTTTGAAAGAGTTTGGGGTTGAGGTGAAGAGTTCGGCTATAATGTATTGCGACAATTGGGTGGCTACTTATATAGCCAGCAATCTAGTTTTTCATGAGAGAACTAAACATATAGAGATAAATTGTCATTTTATTAGAGAGATTATTACTTCAGGAGAGGTCATTATTCTATATATCAAGTTGGAAGATCAAATTGGAGACATCTGCACTAAAGCAGTAGACAAAAGAATCTTTACGTATCTTTATTCCAAGCCAAGCATCACTAATATTTATGTTCCAACTTGAGGGAGAGTGTTAGAATTAAAATTTGACTTATTTAGTTTTATTAGGTTTAGTGCTATTAAGTATAGTTTTAGTTCAAGTATTATTAGTTTTTTTCTAATTTGTTAAGAATTCCTAAATTTACTAGGATTCATAGTTTATGTTATTTTATTATTTTATCTTATATAAAAGCATGTTTATGTACTTAATTTATAATTTAAGAAAGATTCAAAATATTTTTATTTTCTTCAACAAGTATTTTCATTTCTAAATTTTTAATTGAAATAATAAATTAAAAAAATCATTTAGTATTTTGTGTATTGTGAAAGATATTAAATAGGGGCTAAATTGTTATAATTAAAAAAAATATATTGTAAAAAATATTAAAATGGAGATTAAATTATTATAATTAGAAAAATATATCTTATTTTATTATTTTATAAAAGTTAATGGATAGAGATAATAATAACTTAACAAGTTACCTGATGAAATAAAAGTCTATTTTAGAAGTAGTAGATGAAAAAGGTGCTACAAATGTTTTGAAATGATTGAAAAAATAAGTACCCCAGTTGCTCTTCATTTCAAGCTTAGTTTATTTTTTATCTCCAAGTACTAAAACAGACCGATAGTGCATAAATGTCAAAGGTTTTGTATTCAAATATAGTGGGTAGCTTAATGTATATGATGGTGTGTGTGAACCCCAACATGTCACAGGCAGTTAGAAGATTTATGAGTAGATATGTGCATAATGCTATAAAAAGATATTAACAAGCTCTAAAATAGATTTTATGGTGTATTATGGGCATTAGTTTAGTATTTTTGAGCAGGAAATTCTTTGGGTCAATGTGATTGGACACGTTGATTTCAATTCTGCTGCTCACTTGAATACGCGCTGATCAACTACTAATTATATTTTTACTCTTGCTTGACTCCTGAGCACTGTAACTAGGAGGTCTACTCTACAATATACAATTGCTTCATCTACTATAGAGACAGAGTACATGGCAGTTAGAATTACTCGTAGAATTCTTACAGTTTTAATTTTTTTATGACAGAAAATATCATTGTGTAAACTGACAAAATTAAGTCTCAATCTAACAAGACACACCTGTAAATAGGGAACATCGTCATTTCGTATATATAGATATCTATAGTCATTTTATTTTTTATTAAAATGGGGTACTTTAACATTACAAATATTTGAAAAAGTAAAATTAAAGGAAGTTTAAAATTTAAGTTTGTTACAGTATACTTAAAATAACTTTATTAAAAATTCTTTCTTGAATGACAACCAAACCACATGAACGAAAAATATGAAATGAATTTTTAATATTAAAAAAAAATTCTCTTATTGTTTGTTTGCTTTTTAAATTTAAATTTTAATAATTTTATGTAAATGTTTAAGAGTTATTTATTTTTTAATTTATATTTTAAAACTTGTTAAATATGTTTAAATGTAATTAAATTAAAAATTTTAACTTAAATTTGAATAACAAAATATTTGAATGAATTAAATATTTTATTTATCAATAATACCTTAATTTATTATTTAATATTTACATATATAAATAACTTAACATATTAATTTTAGAGTTTTTAGAGCATATAGGTCAACATATTAGATTTATATTTTTATTTTTATAAAAATTAATAACTTAACATTTATATTCCAACGTTTAAGATAAAAACACAAATATATTATTTAAATTTAGATTTCAATCAAATTTAGATTTAAGTTATATTCAAAGTTTAAAAAAAAAACACTACATTAATTAGTTAAAAAATAAAACCAAACTGACATTAAGTATGTTATAATAGAATAAGTAGAGAAAAAGAGATCAAAACAATAATTGTGTATGTTTCTTTTTTTATTTTTTAAATGTGCTGACTTTAATGAAATAATTGGGCATAGCAACAATCATTATTTATTAAATAAGTATATAATTTGCAAGTGGTTGGATTTAAACTTGTGGAATGAAATCATTGCCAAATAAAAATATAACCATTATTTTTTAGGCAGTTATCATTAAGCACCAATTAGTAAACAATAACATTATTATGCACTATTTAATTAGGCAGTGGAAACAAACACGTAAAATTTTATTTATTTTCTATATGTAAATATAAACATAAACATTTGAAAGGCTTACTTAATTATTACATTCTTTAATTCATTATTAATTGGACGTGTGCACATATATTAATTGTTTCTCTCTCTCTCTTTCTCTGTACATGTGAGTCCAAATAAACAAAGAAAATTTCAAATACATCTGATCAGTAAAATAAGAAATGCGCCCATTTTCTTTGAATATGATGATTAACGTGTCTAATTAAAAATATCAAAAATAAAAATTAATGACATGTATTACAAATAAAAGTATATGCAATCACGTTTGCGTGTGAAATTATTAAAATTTGAAGTTAGGATAATCGCATTTTCTTTCCTAAATTTTATTGAAATAATAAATTAAGATATAATTATATTTCTTTTAATAATTATATCTCTTGAATAAGATTTATATAAAAAAATAAAAGATAACTAAAATTAGGGATTTCTTTGTTAAAGTTACGAATATTTGTCTTGATTTTTTTATTTAGATTAACTTTAGGGATGAAAATAGTATTACCAATTAATTTGAAGTTTATATATAAGAATCAGATATTAACAAATCCGTCCCTTAGTTTTGGGAAAACAATAAACTAGTTCAGATATTATTTGGTCAAAAATTTAATATCTTCTTAGTCCCCAGTCTTAATAACTTATTATAAATTTTTTGCAATTACAAATTTGTAATGCTGATGAAACAAGTGCACATCAAATAACTCTCTACATCTTTGCTTTATCTACTGTAGAGACACAGTCCATGGTAGTTAGAATTACTCGTAGAATTCTTACATAGGTTTAATTTTTTAATGATAGAAAATATCATTGTGTAAACTTACAAAATTAAGTCTTAATCTAACAAGACACACCTATGTTTTTCAGCAATTTACAAAATTTTTAGTGATTGTTCTAGCATCACTGTAACTTATTAATGTAATCTGAAACTCAAAATTTGACGAAAACAAGTATTCTCACTTCCACTAATTTGATAATTTATTAGTGATATTAACAAATAATGTTTGACGAGCGTTAACAAAAAATCTAGACTCGGCCAGAAAAAGCTCAAAATTCAAATCAGACCTTAAATATATCTCAAACTAAGCCCATACTTTTATGTTTAAAGTTAGATAGGATTTGGGTTCAAGTTCAGAGCGAGGTTTTCATTTAAAATCCAGGTCAGTCCAATTGGTAAATTCTATTGATCAAATACTAAGATCTAAACTTAATTTATCTAAACATTACTCCAGAAAAGGTATTTTCAGTCGCACAATCACCTGTAGCCCCTATCTGCAGCCAACATCAATCACAAGTCATAACCACCTAGAGCTGCTACCGATCACCCACAGCCACCACCTTGTACAGATTAGCCACAACATAACTTCAATTGGATTCTGGGATCTGTTTTTCTTTATTTATTTGAAATATTATAGATCCGTTTGATTCGATTTCACCTATATTTTTTTTGTCCTGATAAGTGCTCGTTTTTGCCTTTGATTTTGTTTCACCTCTATTGTTTTTATTCTGAGTGCTCCGTCCAGGATTTGATTTGACGTCATTTTTAATAACCATAGGAAGGCATTCGTTTCTTTTATTTGAGAAATGCAATATTACTCAAAACTTGAATAGTATTCTTTTGAATCCTCATTTTGAGTACAAGCCTTTTAGGTAGTTGTATCATTTTGGGGCCACAAGATTAGCACAAACACCACATGAAAATATATCTAACTATAAGGGCGTAAGAATTAATTAAAATTGACTCGTATACTCGCATTGTAAATTAAAAATAAACTTTTTTTACACTTTTTAGTCTTTAACATAAGACTTTTATGCTTTGTCCCCAGTAAATTTTGATTGTATGCATGCATGCCTTATAATTAGAAAGTTGGCTACGCCCCTAACGTTAGTGTTGTATTATTATCACTTTATCCAATAACATGGAAGTGCCACATCAATGTATATAGATATATTTTGTTTAAGGATTTCTATATCTAACATTAAAATTGATTTTTTTGACCTTTCAAATGCCAACACAAGAGAGATGAGTAGATTTACCTCATTGGTTGACGGTTGTGATATCGTTTTCAAGACGGCCGATTGCATACGAAGCTTGAACAATCTTGGGTCTAGCTAATAACCATGGATACGGGCTGATCATCATTGCTGTGTCTTCCATTCATACAAATGATGTAGCTGTACTTGCAATACTACAATCTGTTACGATTGCGTTCTCCAAATGCTCATCAAATGTCGGCACATAACCTTCATTGAACCACCGGGCGAGCGCTAGCCAACTCTTTCACCTAATTAATTATCATTTTTCAGAAAGTTGAAAATTCAGTTATGGTCTAATTAATATATAATTACTAAATGAGATAATAATATATAATTAATAACAGTTCTGGAACTATATCTTTCTTTGCCAAACATAAAAGCTAATAAATTAATTAAGTGTTATTAGCCTAATTATAAATAAATAAATAAATAAAGGAAGTGAAAATGAGGCACACCTTGCCCATCCTTTGTGTAACATATTCCTTCTGTATGCATGCCATTATTCAGTTCCTCCAAAAGATCCACAATGCGGTATAAAGATCTTTCATATAATCTGGTAAATGATCAATAGTACTAGCATAATACCTACCAAAACAAAGAAAAAATTAAGCAGTATATATTTGGACAACCAAAATACTTATTACAATTTGAATGTGTTTAATTTTCAATATAGAACCAACATAGATGATACATATATTACTTAATTGAAAATTAGGGTTATTAAATAGCACCATATCTAATTTTTTATTGAAAAAGAAAATATATGAAAGGAAGAAAGTAGTGAACGAACTAAAACCTTTGTAATGCGTTTGTAAAATTTTGGAGCTCATCAAATGTACCATAGCTATCAAATTAGTCATCCAAAATTGTGAACATCATAGCAAATTTAGTACACATTAGCCGAGCGTGAGAGTAATGAGGCTCAAAAAATATAATTCATATGCAAAGAGATAAATTTCCATAGTTTTGTTCTCTTTGGGAAAATACATGAGCATAATGCATTCAATACTAGATAAGAATAGAATATGCAATTGGTAAAACCCTTTTGTTGTGGTTAGGTTTTGCACAGTGCCAGAGGTGAAAAATCCCAGACCAGGTAAAGTTCCGGCACCCAGGAGAATCATGATCGGGTAGAAAATATAGATCAGATCATGTGATAAAATACAACCCGATTAGAGATAATAAAGATCATGGGAACCAACTGCAAGCTTCATCAAGTAACCATCCATCACTCCACCTTCAATAATCATAGGTAGTTATGGCTGCAAACAACCTCCAGATGGTTGATTCTTGAAGCTATAAAACCTCGGCAGTTTGAGGAATAAGCTACACATTTTTAAACTAGAGCAGAACTCTACCAAATTTTAATCTCATTCAAAATTTCTCCTCTTGATGATTTATTGACTTAAGTATCAGAGATCACACGCTGGAGAGATCAGCTATTCTCTAATCTTTGGTGTATTGCAAGCGAAGAAGAGTTTCTAGAAGATTTGAAAATCAAAGTTTCTTGTTTGTGGTGAAAAAAGCAAATTTTTGGCATCAACAACTTACGCTGTTTATGGGAAGTTGAGTGAAAAGCTAATTTCTAGATTTTAGAAGTTGAGCTCACGATGGCAGCGAAGGATAAGCACCAACCAAGAAGGCCACGAGTGACGGGGAAAAGCCTTCAGCAGGATGACTCCGATAGTTTTCATCAGCATGAAGAGAAGTACTTGAAGATTCTACACAAGGAGGAATCAAATTTGTGAACTAATTCAGACCCACAACCACCGAACCAGGTGACAATATAATTGGACCCACGTGAATTTAACTAGTTACAAAGGAAGCTGGAGGAGAGTCGCAAATTGCACGCAGAAAAAGACAAGAAAATGGAAAGGTTGGAAAATACAATAGAGTCTCTACAAAAGGAATTGGGTTAGCTTAAGCAATTGCTTAGGCAAAATCCAAAAAGAGTATGAGCCAATAAGGCACCAATTCGAGTAGACCTGGAGGAAATTAGTATGCTAAAGTTTAGGCGTAAGGTTAAAAAAGACGGTCATCTATAAAGGCTTGTATCCAGAGGTAGGTTGGAAGGCCATGATTTGCTAGAGGTTGAATATTTGAACAGGAGAAAATAAACTGCATCAAAAGGGGAAGGAAAATGCTACTAAACAACCTGTGCGGGGAAAGTTGCAAAATCTTAATCCTAATGCACCGATTATGATTCGGGACGATCTAAAACTTAGACATGGCTGATAGGATTAGGGCCATAATTCAAAGCGTATTACTGAACAGAGTGTCTATTCATATGAAATACGATCGTACCTGAATCAAAACCAACAAAAAGAGAGAGAAACCTCTGTGCATGCAGAAGTACCAGAGATACAGCAGGGAGTGAGGTTTGAGCAAATCCAAGGAGAAAACTGTGCTCTTTAGGTGGTTAATAGATAAGAGATGAAAGAATGCCTTAAGAAGTTGGTAGAGGAGTATAAGGTGTAAATGAGACACGATTAGTAAGGGCGAGCTACTATGACGAAGGTGGGTCTTGGGTCTCCATTCACCAAGGAAATTTAAGAGTTAGCTTTACCCAAAAAATTCAAGATACCAAAAATCACCCTCTATGTGTGGAAGACTGACCCAGTCTTGCATGTTGAGTTTGTCAAGGAGATTATGCATATTCAGGGTTTACTTGAGCTTCAGATATGCTATCCATTTCCCCAACACTTGAAGGACAGGCTAGGAAATGATATAAAAGCTTAAGACCAAGTACGATTCAAAGTTTCTCCCAATTGTGTGAAGCATTTACTAATAAGTTTAGGGGTACAGCCCTAACACATAAGAGCATGAGTTCCCTACTATTATTAAAGTAAGGTCGAGGAGAAAGTTTGAGAAGTTACGCCAAGAGATATCATGACGAAGTCATAGAACTGCGAATATTCAGTCATCCTTTAGCATTGGATGGAGTGAGGAAAGGATTGCAAATGGACAGAGCATGATATAAAATCTATAAGCAGGATATGACGATGTATAAGCTGGCTTACAAGGAGCTGTTTAATGAGATCCAAATTGAAGATTGGGTGCTCCTCAAGTAGAAAGAGGAGAGGATAAGCGGATGTCGGGATAAGTTAAGCACTTTTTGGACAAAAAAGAAAGAGAAAGAAAGTTTTCGCGACAGCAGGTTTAGGAAAAGAAGAGAGAAGGATTTTCAGTAACCTCGATCTAAGAGACCAGGTGAAGCTCCCACTACCATCAAAAGAGGGAGAAAAAAGGGTAGCTCAGTTGTAGGATTAGCAGAGGCTCACGCTACTTAATACGTCTCTAGCTGATATCTAAGAAGATATCAAGGATTTGGGCCTATTGGTGTTCGATCCTCACTTGTTAAAAGTAAACTTAGATAAAAAAAAACCCAGAGACAAAGTTTGTGCTTTCCATCAAGACCACGAACACAAAACCAATAAATACCTTGACTTGAATTACCAAATAGAGATGTTGGTTAGGAATGGTTATGTTGATAAGTATATGGATCACACACGAACAGGCCAAGATAAAACTGATCAAGATAATTTAGTGGAGGATTCCAAGCATAGGAATCCAATAATATCTATAGAGCCTACTTTGGTAAGAAACTCGAACAAGGCTAAGAAAAATTGCTTAAGGTATTCTCTGCCAAACCTAATAGCTAGTGCGCATATCATGAATGCATGCATGAAAGAGAAGCCACGAATAACTACGGTGCCCATCATGTTTCTAGATAGGAATGAAGTAAGTGTAAGCTATCCACATAATGATGCACTCGTGGTCACATTGGGTGTAGGACCTTCTAAGGTCAACAAAATTTTGGTAGATACTGAAAGCTAAGCCGACATCATATTTAAGAGCACGTTGGACTCGATGAAGATAGAGGACCTAAGGTTTAGGCTAGTTGACATTGCATTGTACGGGTATGCTGAGTTTTACACTCTCCCTATTGGAATAGTTTAGTTACCAGTAACAATAGGGAGTTTGTTGTATCAAAAGACCATTATGGTATTGTTTCAGGTGGTCAATTTAAAGATGTTATATTCCATAATCTTAGGAGGGCCATCCTTGAGATTAACTAAGACAGTGGAAAGTATATATTACCTGAAGTTAAATATTAGGGCAGATAATAGAATTGGGTAGTTTGAAGA
The DNA here is from genome assembly GCA_022749755.1 of Azadirachta indica. NCBI lineage: Eukaryota > Viridiplantae > Streptophyta > Magnoliopsida > Sapindales > Meliaceae > Azadirachta > Azadirachta indica. The sequence continues at coordinate 916,527 of CM040452.1, read as the reverse complement.
GATCAAAAGCAGGCCAGAAGCTGCTTCGTAGTTTCTTTGAGTTGGACATATTGTATTACTTCCCATGGTCAGGAAGGTGAATGCTCAGGCACAAATATGGAGAATTTTGAGTAAGAAATAATTTTGTAAAAGTTGGATAAGAAGTTTGGTCAGGAGGAAATGAGGCCACTAGCAGAACTTGTGGAGAAGTTAGAAGAAGTAATTTTAGACCAGAATGACCCATAGAAAGAGGCCAAGATCTAGTTACAACTATTGGAAGCAGAAAAAAGGAGGCTTGAGAATTTTTTGCAAACATCGTTGCATAGATGCATGATGACATGTCAGGTATTGATCCCAAAATAATATCCCACCATCTTGCAATAAGCCTTACTTTAAAAGCTATAAATCAAAAAAAGAAAGTTTTCAACCAGAAAAGAAGGGAAGCAATTCGGGTAGAAGTTGATAAGCTTTTAAAGGTGGGATTCATTAGGGAAGCTCATTATCCGGAGTCAATTGCCAATATGGTTATGGTTAAGAAGTCCAATAGCGAGTGGAAATTTTATGTGGACTTCACCAACCTAAATAAAGCTTGTCCTAAAAATGGGTTTCCACTTCTAAAGATAAAATAACTAGTGGATTCAATAACGGGTCATAGGCCCTTAAGTTTAATGGATGCCTTTTTTGGATATAATGAGATCATGATGCATGAACTTGATTAAGAGAATACAACTTTTATCATAAATCAACAATTATACTGCTATAAGTTCATGTCATTTAGATTGAATAATGCCAGGGTTATATTTCAGAGATTAGTCAATCGAGTATTCAAGCCTTTGATAAGGAATATGATGGAAGTATATATAGACAACATGATTGCTAAGTTAGTTTATATGGGTGATGATGTCTAACACTTGAAGGAGACTTTCTCACTCTTGAGGAAGTATAGGATGAAACTCAACCCAAACAAATGCACTTTTAGAGTGAGTTCAGGGAAATTCTTAAGTTCATGGTCAGCTAGTGAGGGATAGAGGCAAACCCCCAGAAGATCAAGACAATCTTAGAAATGAAGTCACTTTTGACTCTAAAGGGATTACAAAGGCTGATAGGGAGGCTGGCAACCCTGAGCAGGTTCATCTCAAATGCCACTAACAAGTGTTTTCAGTTTTTTCAGATTATCAAAAAAAGGAAACATATGCATTGAAAGAAGGAATGTAAGGTAAGCTTTCAAGAGTTGAAACATTACCTAGCAAATACTTCATGCCTGATTAGCTTACAAAAATAAGATATCCTCTATTTATAATCAGCGATTTCTGACCATTTAGTGAGCTTGGTACTATTTAAGAAAGATCACGATAAAGTTCATAGGCCAATCTATTACACCAATAAATCTCTTTTGGATGTCAAAACCAAGTATTCGCCCCTCAGAAGTTAGCCTTGGTGCTTATGGTGGTAGTGAGAAAATTATGAGCATATTTCCAAGCACACCAAATCGTGGTATTGACAGACCAACTATTGAAACAGATCCCCACTGACCATACCTTTTAGGACTATTGGTAAAATGGATTGTGGAGCTCAGCAAGTTTGACATCAATTTCAAGCCACAAAAGGCAATAAAGGCTCAGGCCTTAACGAATTTCATTACAAAAAAATCCGTAACAGAGAATGTGATGGTTGTACAAATCACAAAACCTCCAACTATTTAGGAAAAGGATACTCCACCCAACCAACAAAAGACAACCCAACTATGGTAGTTGTATATTGATGTTGCTTCAAACACAAGGAAAAGAAGTAGGAATTATCCTTTTTAGACTAAAAAAATTGGTTTATACCCTCATATTCAACTTCAGAGTGATGAACAATGAAGCTGAATATGAGGCATTGTTAGCTGGTCTGGGTTTAGCACTGACATTTGGAATGGATCACTTAAAGGTCAAAGGTGATTCGTAGCTCATGGTGAATCAAGTAAACGGAAAATTTCTAGCTTGGGAGGAGAACATACAATCTTACTTGGACAAGGTCAGGTAATTGATGAGTAAAATGAAAAGTGACCATGGAATGGGTCTCTTAAGCAAAAATACTTGTGCAAATGCCCTTGTGAGATTGGCATCCTCATTATAAGAGAAAATCTCCTAATTCTATCTTGGTGGAGCTCCTACCTTGTAAGATTGTTGACTAGAAGAAGGATTCTTCCACAATAATAAAGGATCAACATGGATGGATTCAAACTTGAAATACCTCTAAGAGGGAGAATTGTCGGAGGATAAGGAAGCTGCCAAAAAGGTCAAGAATAGGTTAGCTCGATACCTAATTGTGGATAGAGCGCTATATAAAAAAGGGCTTGGGTTCCCTTATTTGCGATGCTTGTTATCAAAGGAAGCAGATTATGTGCTCAATGAGACCCACATGGGAATTTGTGAAGATCATGAAGAAGCCCGATTCCGAGTAAAACAGGTGTTAAGACAGGGATATTATTAACTGACTCTACATTAAGATGCCATTAAGGTTGCAAGATCATGTCAAGGATGTTAGCTCTACAGTGATGTACCTGAGCGACCCACTAAGAAGCTCACTACACTCCTTAGCCCATGACCATTTATTCAATGGGGTATGGATTTGAGCAAAATACTTTTCTTTTATTTTTTAAAATACAATTAAAAATTTTATACTTTTTAACATAAATTATTTTAAACTAGTGTGTGTGTATATATATATATGCACATACACTTACCTAAATAAATTTTCATTTGCACTATTCATTATATATTTTGATCATTTACGTTAATGCAACATTTTAATAATAAAATTTATCAAAAGTACAAAATTGCATGAAAATTTCAAAACAATAATAATTTTGTATTTATAATTGAATTGCGTGTGATTTTAAGAAAATTTGAGTCTATTAATCTTGTACAATTAAAAAAAATAATTATAAGATTAAACAAAAGGATTAAAATACCTATTGCTGTGGACTTGACCACAATTATTACAAACCGACGTCAGAGTATGACCCTATTAGAATCAAATTAAGATGAACGACAAAGCAGCTTACCACAATCTCTATCAATTCTATAATTAGAAACAGAAAAATCTCTAAATATGGTTGAGGAAAAAAAAATCTATAAAGCCTAATAATTTACACTTAAAAATTCCAATAGAAGATTCTACAGCTTAGATAATATATAATAAGAATCGAATATTTTGGTTAAAAATCTCTGAATAAATTGATGACCGACGGATGCAGTTTAATGAAAAAATTTTAATGTTTAATATAAAATGGAAATCTATAATAATATAAAAATAAAAAATATTAATTCTTTTTTCAAAGTACAAATTTGAAAAACATGTGTGTTGGGGAGTGCATGTGCGTCAAAGGTAATATAAGAAATGCATCCCTTTACTAGGTACGACTCATAAAAATTATTAAAGTTTTATTCTTTCAAATATAACTTATTTTTCATAACTCCCATTACATATTATGCGTCAAACTAATATCAAATATTAATAAAATAGATAGCAAAATCCATGTATAAAATTATTGATTCTACTACAAAAGGGTAAAGGACCAATTCCTCCCTAACTTTCGAGAGATTGATTCCCTCTTACACAAATATCGGAAGAGAATATCTTTAAAATATTTAATGGGTGAAATGTGTTTTTAATTTACATTTAGTGAAAGTTAGATGAAAGGTGCGTTTTGGAGTGTGTGGAATGTTAAAAAAAGTATTCTATATATATATATATATATATATATTATATATTGCGATCAGTTGAGAGTACATATGATAAGAATTAGGATATTGTTATTTGAGTCTATGTTCATTTGTGAAAGGAAACAAGAAAGACTGAAGTTTTAAACAATAATTACTAGAAAATCTCTTCATGGCTTAAGTCCCCCTTCTTTTCTTTTCATTCAAGTTTTTGACTAACTTTGCTAGTTGAGTAGACTATTATAAATGTTAGAAAAATTCTAAAAAGATGTTTTAACCTTTAAATTTTAACTTAATCACTAATAGTCCATTCTAACCTTCATCTTTTACTGGTTTTTAACCAATATGACAAGACAATCTCTTAATCACACTCTATTTTTCATTACTAAAATTTTTGAAAGAAAGAACTACTTATAATCCCTAGAAAAATATAGTATACAGTAATTTATATAGAGAAATAACATATTAAGTATTATAAAAAATATATATATAATACAGTAAACAATTGATAGATAACTCAGTGTTTCTTATTATTGTAAACAAAGATCTTGTTCACCTTCGGGCCTTACAAACTCTTTTTTTTGACGATAACAAAATATTTTGTTTTATTGAACTGTGAAGATGGAAGACGTGTGCATATAACCAAGAAAAATCAACCTTCATGCTCTTAGAATATGCGAAACATTTAAATTTTGTTTACATATTTGTGTAAATTAGAATTATTGAATTGACTAAGCTCAAAAGTTATTTTTTTGTAAAGTTGGTTTTAAAAAAACTATACTTTCAGAAAATATATTTTTCACAAAACAATGTTTTATTAGAACAAATTTGTGATTAAGTTAAAAACTGATTTTCAAATCATAAGGACCAATTTGTAAGAGACCTATTTGAAATATTCTCAAACTTGCTAAAAACTAGTTTAATGAGTATTTTGAAAGAAAACCAAACCAAAAATTTTGAATCAAAATAATGTTTCAATTTATTAAAAGAAAAGATTTTTACTATAGGTTCAATAAAACCTGCAAACAAAAAAATGGAGAATAGTGTCAAATTTTGAAGAACAAACATCAAGGCAACGAGGATAAACTGTAGGACCATTAAATGATAAAGGACAAACTGTTTTCGGAAAATTAAAAATTTATGAATCCTAGTGACTACAAACGACAAGTTTTTGCTACTAAAAATTTTATAATCTTCACTAAGCACACCTTGCAATTCATCTCATAATCTTTTTCTCTTTGTGAGAGAATTTAGCCGTGTGATATTCCTTGTTTACTTTTCGTTTTATTGTGGAAGAGGGCTGAAGAATATTATCTCTTGAATTTGGTAAGTGTGAGAAATTATTTGTAAGGTTTAAGAGTTTTACTCAAGAGTTTCGTTACATGAGAAATTACATAGGTGTGTTTTCTTAGATAATAACATTTAGATTAGATTTTATTTTATTATAAACATGATAATTTCAAACATTAATATTTGCTATAATATGGTTAAAAAACAAGTATGATATAATTATGTTCTTTTTAATCAATTAACTGTTTCAAATAAAAAGGCAAATAGTATTTAGGGTCTATTTATTATAACTTTTCAAATACAATTTTTTAAAGTAGAGATTTTATCCGTAAGGCTTTATGAGTAGAGTTTTTAATAAAAGTTTATTAATCGTTTGGTTGTTATAAATAACTTTTGAGAAAAATTTAAATAATTACTTTAATAAATAAATTTTTAATATTTTATTTTAAAAAAATAACATAAAATTTTTAAAATAACATAAAATTTTTAAAATAAAGTAAAAGTATTTTATACAATTTTATTTTTTAAAAAAGGTAAAGAAGTTCTACTGTCAAAAACTCAAATTTTAAGTGCCTTTTAATAGAAGAAAAATAATTTTTTTAATTCTCAAAAATTCTTTTTTATTATTAATCAAACGATATTAAAAAATTTAAAAAGATTTTTTATCATTAGAAAAGTTTTTTTAACCAATAAAAAAATCAAACTAAATAGACACTTAGTAAATGAAGTAATTTGATTGTATTTATTTAATATAAAGTATACAATTTGGTTGAGATTAAGATCGAGAAATCGACATAATGAAAATGATAAGTTACGACATAATGAAAATTATAAGTTAAGACATAGACCATTATTTATATGTTTGTGAATTTAATGAGATTAAGATTGAGAATGAGAAATTGACTAACATAAAATTGTAATATATATATATATACAATAAAACATAATATCTCAATTTTAAAGACATTTTAATTAACCGTTATTATTTTTTAATTATTTTTCTTTCTTCGATAAACTAATCATGTTACAACATATTTATAAAAAAATTAGTTGGTGTTAAATCATAATCAAATGAGTAATGCGCAATGTAATTACAATCAAATCTTTAATAATTAGACACTTGGACTTAAATTCAAAGAAGATAAAGCCCCCACCAAATAGATGTTTCTTGTCAGACGGAAGATTTTATCATTTTCAATGTCTTTGTACAAAACCGAGAACTGGGGTTTAATTTTTGGTCACAAGTATTAATTTTGCTGCTTAACTACTCGGGCATGTGTTTTAATTAGTTGCCCCACCAACCTTCCCCTGACATTAATATTAATGATATTCAATGCAAGTGACCAAAATCTTCCAATTCTAGTCAAAATCAACAATTAAATAAGCATTTAGTCAATGGGACAATAACACAGGAGTCCCTCAGTTTGCTTTTAATGTTTTTACTTCTAAGGATATACTTTGTTATTTATGATTACGACCCTTTTTGAAGTGATTGAAATAATTTACTATGATATTCAATGCAAGTCACCGAGGTCTTCCAATTCTAGCTCAATATGAGTAATGAGCTAGGCATTTAGTCAATGGGACAATAATTATGATCAATAAGTTTATGACTGCGACCATTGTTGAAGCAGGGGCAGAAGGCCTACATGCCCTGAAGGGTCCTGACTCTCAGGTCTCACAATTTTTAAGTTTATAATTTAAAAAGTTGTTAATTTATCTCTAAATTTTTTAATTGTTTTAAATATTATCCGATTAATTTTATTTTTTAACTATTTTAACTCTTCAATTATTTAGTTTTAGCTCAACACAATAATTTAATATGATATTCAATGCAAATCACCAAACTCTTCCAATTCTCCAATCCTAAGTATTTAGAGTCCCTTTGATATATCTTTTCAAATAAAGTTTTTTAAAGTAGAACTTTTATTTGTAAAACTTTTATGAATAGAGTTTTTAATAAAAATTGATTAATCGTTTGGTTGTAACAAATGATTTTTGAGAAAAATTTGAGTAATTATTTTAATAGACAGATTTTTAATATTTTATTTTAAAAAAATTACGTAAAATTTTTAAAATAAAATAAGAGTATTTTAAATAATTTTATCTTTTAAAAAAGTTAGGAAAGCTCTACTACTAGAAGGCTAAATTTTGGGTTTCTTCCAATAGAAAAAAAATGGCTTTTGTAATTCCCAAAAACTCTTTTTCACTGTCACCAAACGATATTAAAAAATTTAAAAAAAACTTTTATCATTAAAAAAACCCTTTTAACCAATGAAAAAGTCAAATTAAACGGGCATTTAGTCAATGCGACAATAACACACGAGTTCATCATTTTGTTTTTGATGTTTTTACGTAGGAAAAAAATACTAGACTCATTATCCCTGTTGTATTAAAATAGGGTTTTAATAAAAAAGACCACTATTTGCTCTTAAAATCACATTTGACCATGTAAAATATTGCTATTCAAAACTGACCACTCTTATAATTATTGGACCAAACTGCCCCTATCCTTTCCCTTAAGTTTTCTCTTTTTTGTTTTTCTGTTTTTCAATTCATCCACTTTCTCCCTAAAAACAAAACAAAACAAAACAAAACAAAACATAATTTCTAACACCCAATCCAAAACGCCCATTAACCTTATCATTGTTATACATTATACCAAGTAATAATTGTCACCAATCCAAGATTGATTACAAAGGTGAGATTCGATTCTTTTTCTTTTTAATTTAGTTAGTTGAAGATGTATTGTTTTATGTTATTTTACATAAAAATACACAATGTGATATTCGGAGTTGGGAGATTTGCTATGATGTTAAAAGTTGTATAAAAAAAATATAGAAATCTATAGGTTAAAGACGAATGGATTGACGAATTAGAAACTAGAACACAACATTTTCTATCTTACTTAAGAGTTAACTCTCGAGCAAGACAGAATAAGTATTATTTAGAATTTATCTTATTCTGTATTTTACTGATAATTAACATGTTGTGACATAGGTGCGGTATGGCTATAAAGTTAAAAATTAACACTCGATTCGACAGATCATAGGAACAGACATATATTTTGGTGGAGAGAGCATGCCATTGTTCGTGGATTGGGATATTTTATTCAAAAATTTTATGCAAATTGTAAACAGAGCACACGAGATTAATCCTGCTAAGTGAAAAATTAGGGCAAAGGTAATCTTTGTTGACACTGTACAAGGTTAGGAGTGCCCCCCGTTCCTGTAAATATTAACAATGAATTCACGTTCAGAGCATTTATGAACTCTAACAGTTTAAACTACTTATCGAGCATAAGGGCATATTGTGCACTATATTTGAACATGGAACGAGTAGGAGAAACCGTACAAACAAGGCCATAAAATGACAATCATTTCACTGGGCCTAGGAAAACAGTTCTCCCATTTAGGTCATTAAGGGGAAGTAATTATCTGAGTACTTCGATTCTTCCAATCCCAACACAATTTTAGCATAGTAGGCAATTCTAGTGTCTTGGTAAAATAAATCATTTGCGTCCGTCGATGCAAAATAAGGAGCAATCACCATTGGCTGAATATATAGATTTGCCTATTAGGCAACATGGGCAATATGTCAACGATGATGATGCAACCACCTTGTATGGAGGTATTTCTCTGCCCCACTAGAATGTCGTACAATCCTCGAAGTATTATGCATGTCAACCGGACTTCGTTGGCATAGATTTTGCTATTGATAGAGAATTTAGAAATGTTGCCAATGACAAAGAAATCGAGACAAGAGAAGCTGCTCGTCTTTATCTAGTAGCCAAAAGTAGCCCAATGAAAGATACATCATCATCAAACCAGTACATTCATTTTTTACCTCTAATGCCATTGCCCACAACACTTATTGGCGATGCTTTATCAATTAAACACGCAGTGCCGACAACATATGTGAGTCACATTTTTAGAACGAAACAAGAGTTGTGAGACAAACTAGGGTTGATGGCATTGAAGAACACTTTCAGTTCAAAGTTTCCAAGTTAACCACCCAAAGATTTAAAGCGAAGTGAATTGTGGAGGGTTGTAAATAGCGAATTCGGACAATTAAGAATGACAACGACACCTATTTTCAAGTTACATGCATTAACACAAGACACACGTGTCAAAATGATGAGTTACACGATGGACACTAACAAGCAGCAACTCAGCTTATTGGACAAATTATCAAGAACAGGTTTAAAGATGCCAGTAAGATTTACACTCTAAAGAATATTCATGACGATATTTAGAATGATTATAGGGTTCGTCTTTCTTACTTCAAGACTTGGCAAAGTAAGGAAGAAGCGTTGAAGCTACTACATGGAGATCCAAGTGAATCGTACAAGGGATTATCATTGTATTGCCACGTCCTCAAAGGAAAAAATATGGGTACAGTCACTGCAATGGAAACTGATGTTGAAGACCACTTTTTATACTTCTTCATGGCACTAGGTCCATGTATTCGAGAGTTTCGCAATACTATCCAACCTGTTATTGCTGTGGACGGTACATTTCTAAAGGAAAGTATCGTGGGTCATTATTTGTTGCAGTTGCGGTGGATGGGAATAAAGAAGTATATCTTGTTGCCTTCAGAGTTATCGATTTAGAAAGTGATGTATTGTGGGAATAGTTATTTTCAAAGTTATAGGATGCAATTAGTTCAATGGAGGACTTGGTTTTCATTTTTGACAGTCACACTTCTATTGAGAAAGAAATTTCCACAGTTTTCCGAGATACAGTACACCGGTTTTGTGTTTATCATATTTCCAAGAATCTTAAAGCGAAATACAAGATGTAATAAAAAAGGATTGAGACTTCTATGACAACATATTGGCGCACTGCTAAAGCATATCAAATTAGTGAATTTAATGAATTTATAAACAATATGAGGTCGATGCATCCTACCACTGCAGCGTACTTAGAAAATAAAGTAGGTGTTTACAAATGGGCTAGATCACACTTTCCTTAGCGATGGTATGACATGCTAATCACTAACATTGCCGAGAGTATGAATTCCTTGCTAAAACATGCATGAGCTCTCCCCATTGTACTGCTGGTCGACTTTATTAAGTCTGTTATCTAAAGATAGTTTTATGAGCGTCGAGAGTTGGTTGCTTTGCAACAAAACTACTTCACTGCGAGGGTGCAAAGTAGAGTTGATGACGAAACAGAGTTGTCGCAAACCATGACTGGGGACCCACTTGCGCAATTTGAGTTCCAAGTGAATGATCGGGTTAGGGTAGATGTAGTTAATCTACGGTAGAAGAAATGCTATTGCAACATTTTGAAATATCACAATTACCTTACGCTCACGCTTTTGCTGCGTGTAGACATGTTCGACTTGCAATTGACTCTATTTGCTCACCATTTTACAACACAAAATGCACTTGTCCACGTGTATGCCGAGCCAATCCACCCGGTTGGAGATAAAAGTGATTGGGTGATTCTATCAGAGTTACGTGAAAGGAACATCAAACCTTTAAGAGAACCATTCCAACCGGTCGACCAAGAAAACAACGAATCCTGTTGCAAAGAGAAGACATCATTATGAGGAGGTGTTCTTGGTGCCATGTCATTGGTCATAATCGTACCACATGGAAAAATCTGATTCCTCTTCACCCAAGTTAATCGTTTCTAGTATTATTATGTACTTTTTTAGCAATGTACGACTTGTTTAACCTCTTAAATTAACTGTACTTGAGATCACCTTCAAATTTTATTGGTTTTAATAAGATAAGTTTTTTTGCTTATTGTGTGTGGGATATGTTCAATTTAGTCTTTTTTTCATATGCCAATGTTCGGTGTTTAGTAATACATTTGTGCACACTTCACTAGCATAGCTAATAGATGGATATGTTTGGTATGTACAAGCCAATTACAGAATACAGGAACAAACCATGCATGCATGCAGTCTGCCGCGCTCGAGAGTGTACTCTCGAATAAGGCATTAATTAATTAATAGATGCTTTCTGCATGCATATAAGCGTTCTGCCAACCTCGAGAATACAATCTCAAGTAAGGCTTGCTAAAAACCGCACTCTCGAGAGTGCATTCTTGAGTATGCCTTGCTCGAGAATACACTCGCGAGCCGGCCAAAGTGTAATGCAATGTTTTGTTCTTTTTTCTAATCCTTAGATCAGTGCAGTGTTTCTTTTTATCAGGCAGAGTATAACTGTTCTTATAATCGTAAATTTATTTATCTCTTGCTGTGATATATTTTTCACGGTTATGTGTGTTAATTTGTTTTGCCATATGTAATATGTTTTTTGTTCTTATATTTGTAAATGTGTCAAGCTTTTACGATACTTTCATATTTGCATGCATTGGGCACTTAAAAATACTATACAACGTTTGTTTATAAGAAATAATAAAAAATAATAAAAAAACAGTTTACATGTAATATCCCTAAGATAGTTGACCCCTCCACAAGTCAACAGCAACTCTCACACTTATCAAGGGTCAATCCTTAGAGTCAAAATAAAAAATACAACCTATTGATAAGTAATTTATAAACATGCATAAAAAAAAATCCTAGAATCGGCACAACCGAGAGCTTGATGAGGGATGCCATGCATCGGACGAGTAAATGTGAACGGAGAAAGATGTGTGGGAACATTCATGTGATATTGATAAAAGCCAATATGCTGAAGCATGTATGGTAACAGGACACACAGCGACATTATAACACCTGTCATATTGTCATCCTCATGAGCTCCTGGCATCGAGTCGTACACTGTGATCTATTTGGCTCTTAAATGAACAGCACATGCCACCTAGTGATCACCAAGCACATTAACAGGAATGTACACAGTGTCAATAAACCTCCAGTCCCTTTGAACTGAGCCCCTCTTCCCCAACACGAACCCCTCTAGGTCATTATTGGAGTAAAACTACTCTAAAGCAAGCTTTTTCTTCTTGTAGCCATTCCATGCAATACATAACATTGTCTGCAACTCAGTAATAAGTACACGTAAGCGGGTAAATGCCCAATGTAATAACTAAGTAAGAATATACATTAGGTCATTATTGGATGGGTACTTACGTACAGATGGAGGGACATGACTATCTAATTCTGAGGCACCATGTTTAGCAGCATCATCTAATGATGGGTTAACAGGTCCATGTACTCGATAATATGCTGCACAAAAATATTTGACCAATTTCATTTGCGTGCAAACATTTTTAATATATATATGTAAGTGACTATGAAGTACAAAGTAATTTTAAATGTTAAATTGATTCTCAATTGAACTAATTATTACACACCGAGTCCTCCAGCTAACCGCTTGGCTCAAGAATGACTATAACCTAATCAGAAGTGATTGTAATAGTCTCGTCCTCTGTTTGCGCCCTTGGTGTAACTAACCAATGTTAGAAACTATTATACAACCCATCAGGAATAGGTGCACGAGATTGTAACTCATATCCAGGCCTATATTGTGCTTGCGGCCTGAGCGTTAATGTACTAAATGGGTTAACGTACGGGCTCCGTAACGCTGGTCCCCTCTTGCATGCCTGTCAGAATTGTCTTTGCAGATCTAAAGGAGGTGGGATGGAAAGGACGCAGACACTTGCCTCGCCTTCATTACCGCCATCAATTTGCTGTAACGACGATGAAAACCATACAAAAACCATTTAGTAGATAAGTCAAAACTTAAATAAACAAGGCCTAAATCACCTTCTAATATGCTTCAAATAAATTACAATAAAAAAAACACTCAACAGTATCTGACCCGTGGGCTGTTTGTCCAAGTGAAACAGTCCACGAAACTCATCCGCTGAACTCGACAAAACCTCTATCTGAAGACGCAAAGCTTCCTCATGGCTTCAACTAATCGCCTCTTGCCTATCACTGAATACCTCAAAATTGACTTGCAATTCTCAAATTTCATGTGAAATGGGACAATGGAATTGGTATATTATCAGTAGGCACTTCTGTCACTGGTGGACTGTGCTCACGTTTCCTCCCTTGCGGTTGCTTCCCCTACAGAAGGTCACACGAGAATATTAGATAAAACCAAATTTGTATCCCTACTATAGTAAAAATGTCACACAGAAGTAGAAAGTTAGTAAGTTGAAAATGTAGATATCTATATATTGTTGTGCCTTCCTTGACCTTTTCAGAGTCATCGGCGTCTTCTGCTGAGTTGGTGATTTAGGAGGAGTTCGATGTGAATCATGTGTGCTATGGGCATCCATGCCAACGTGACCTCTATATTCACCTTCTGAAAGGCCAACAATATCTAAATGCTGTAGCGCATAAGTATGCTGAAACTCCTCTTCCATAGGCTTTAACCAAGGTATCACTGCTGATGGCTATAAAAGGGAAAAAAAAATAATTTAATGCCAGTATTAGTATAAAATCATGACACAACCAGTTAATTATCAATTTTCATATAAAATATTGCATACGGTCTCAACTTTAAAAGTCAAAGTATCCAACAGTTTGAATATAACATTCTTCCCCAGAGATTGCCAACGTAGCATGCGCAGCAAACGATTGTTGGTGCATTGTCCAAACGTAAACCCTGTAATCGATATAATCTTATAAATCCACATCTATTGACAGTTAACATAAATTTAGCATTAAGAAAGATAAAAGGTGTAGAAGTTCCATATGTTTAAGTGTTATTCTGTACCTGAAATGTTATAGAAAATTCTTCAAAATTATACTTATTCACATGATTTTTTCCTTCGCTTTAACCCTTTTTCCTTTAACCTTAAAATGAGTGGCTGTGCATGCTAACACTCGACCCAATGAATGATACGTATACTGTCAAGCTGCAGAACCTTGCGGATATTTATTGAACTCATCCAGATCATCAACAATCTGTAACATCCACATATCTGACTAGTATCTAGATACCCTGTCGATAAGGATACGCTCTAGTAGAAAGTATAGTGACAACTTCGTTGCATTCATGTCATCAATTGTCCTCAAGTCTAGACCAGTGTAGCCTTGGTAAATAGTATCTAAATCATAACTGTACTATCCACCAAAAAATAAGTCTCTAAGCTGATTACTCTTCACCTCAACATTTGGAAACAGCCCTAAATTCATGCTTGTCATCAACCCAAACTCCATGCATAAGAACCTAGTCTACATGTCCCTAATCTTAAACCGCATCTCCTACTCCCAATGATCAGTCTCAACCTCATAAAATAGCATATTATGAATCAGGTTCCCAAAAAACTTTAAACCAGCCTGTATGCCCAAACAATGGCTCAATCATGTCTATTTGAACAATAAACGTTGTCTAATTGTCAATTATCACATATAATTTACAGATCTTTTAAGTGTGACAACGATGACACTTCATTGAAAAAATGATCCTCTATACTGATCTTTAGGGATCCAACAACAACCATCGTCTCCTATAGTGCGATAATTTACGTGAAATCGATACCAATAATATAAAGAACATACACAATTGAATGATTCTTTGATTTATCATCCGAATACATCCATTCACACATCTAAGCATAATAATAGCTATCATTCGAATGCATCAATTTTTGCATCCATGCATTATATATCAAAGAAAGTATTTCCAAGCATTGTAATTTATTATTTTACTTCAAACTCAACAATGATATTAACAAATTATATCAACATAGGGCAACATATAATGCTTATTTTATATTCTACATGCTATTGATAAAATATTACAATTCAAAATATAAATGTACATAATAAATTACACTATTAAGAAATCAAAAAATAAAAATGAAATTGGGTTTTTATATCTGCATTTGGGAAAACTCGAGAATATGCATTCCAGACTCTCGAGTTAGACATGCTTGAAAGCATGGAATGCATACTTTCAAGCTCTTCAGCTTGAGAGCATGGATAATAATGAATAATCAGGAGTCCAAATGAATAATAAGTTTTCTCAAAATGACCTAGGAGTCAATGATCCAACTCCACTTTCAACTCACCTTATTTGCTTATTTTATTTTATATCTTAACAATTTTTGTTATAGTGGGTTGTTGTAAATCCACTTTCAAGTGGTTTATTGAAGTTTCTGCCTTGTTTGTAATGGTTCAAACAAATATATAAGGGCCTAAATGATTTTACCAACCAGTTAGCACTAATTGCCATTGACTTCTTTATACGCAGTAGAAACCAGTACCAGTCCAGTCCACATCACTGCTTACAAATTTTATGAAATTATTGTGTTTGATAATTTATTGTCAATAACAATAAGTATGCATTAATTTTAATAAATGAATTTTTATGTAGGCTAGTAGATATATATTATTATCTCTATTTGATTACTTCATCAAAAACATGAATATCTTGATTCATGTAGTTAAATAACTGTTCATGAAAGAGAAGTGGATGTTTTAGGTAAAATAGTTAATGTGGAAAAAGGAAATGGAAATTTAGATAGAGAGTTTGATGCAAAAGTTGAAGAAAAATATGGTACATGTGGTGATGATTTCTTTAGCCGTGATGAGAATGAAGTTGAGGGTGCCCTAGTGGCTAAAAGAGCTTCCAATAAGGCACAGATGGATTGTGATCGTGAGTGGAGCTGGTCCTGCTCGAGAGCATGGAATCCATGCTGTTAAGTTGAAGAGCCTAGGAGCATGCATTCCATGCTCTTGAGCAAGACCAGCTCCTTGACTCTTGAGTTGGTCTTGCTTGATAGTATGGAATCATACTCTCCAGATTTTTCAAATGAATGCGGGTCTCCATCGACAATTTCACAAATTTTTCTCCATCTTCCCGATTCTAACATGATTTCCCCATTTTTTTTCACAATCATAACAACAATAATAGGTTTCTACCACCTAAATCATGACATGCAGGATTAATTCAAAACCACACCTGACAGCTTATCATTTGCCTTGCTCCACTGTCCACGTGTTGTCACCTAGAACGAATAAAGCTGCTGATCAGTTGTTTGAGAAGGGTAGATTCAAGTATGTGCTGTTAACTTTCCAAAATGCTCGAATGTGGTGTGAATGAAGCAAACAGAATGAAAAATCGAAGGAGATTATAAGAGAAGTTTTGTGTTTATGGAGACAACTTGGTCCAACAATTATGAGAGTTGTTAGTTTTAAATAAAAATATTTTAGGTGGTCAAACTTGATTTCAAAGGGCAAATAGTGGTCATTTTCTATTAAAACCCATTAAAATACTTCCAAACCACGACACAGACATATATATATATATATATATAAATTTTGTTAAATTACTATTTTAACTTTTAGATTCGTGTTCAGATCCGAATTTGAACTAATCATCAAGATTTAAATTTTGCTTGGAGTAATAACCATGATAAAAAAACCTAATTATCAAGATTTGAATTCCCGTGGGGTTTTAGACCGCCAAGTTTAATATTTAAAAATCTTGTATATACATTATTGTGTATATGCTCTATAATATAATCTTGTTGTACATTCTTTTATAATATATTTTATAAATTAATTTAAGTTTGTAAATATATTTAATTTATGTTATCAAATAATTATTATTTTAATTTTATGCAAATTTTTTACAAAATTATTATTAGTTGAATGCTATAAATATATATATTTGTAATTTTTATTAATTAATTTAAGTTTACAAAATTTATATTTAATTTTTTATTCTTACAAAATGATAATTATTTTAATTTTTATGCAAAATTTTTATAAAATCATTATTAGATTAATGCTACAAATATATATATATATTGTAATTTTTATTAATTAATTTGGGTTTACAAATTTATATTTAATTTCTTATTGTTACAAAATAATTATTATCGTAATTTTTATGCAATTTTTTTCATGTTTAATGTTGCAAAAAATATATATTTTTCTTTGTTTTTTTTATAAATTGATTCGGTTATTTAACTAGAATATAAATTTTATTTTTAATTTTATATAAAATAATTGACTTTACTATTACAAAATAATTACTGGTTTAATTTTTATTCAATTTGTTACAAAAGAAATATTAGTTTAATATTTATAAAATTAACAAATATTAATTTTTATTTAAATTTTATCTAATTTTTTTTAAAAAATTAAAAAAAATAACTATAAAATATTTTTACAATATTCAGTTAAATATAAGGTTGGTTGCATTTAACGTGTTGGGACTAACATCCAACAAAGCATGAACCCTACATCTTTTACAACCATTCTGACATCTTGTCAATATGCCCAAAAAATTATATTCTTCGACCCGACAACCCAATTACACCTAAAACCAATGTGAACTCAAGCCCACGAAACTAACACACATTCACACCAGGACCCAAACCCAATTTAGACCCACGTACAAATGAGAATTAATCCTGTTAAAATTATGACTCCAACTCAAATGAACATCTGAATTGGATTACTACTAGGATAAAAATTCTAAACGCAATAAGGGAATGAACATTTATATAAGTGATACAATGCAAGACAGAGAGAAAGGGACTTTTTTCCGTAACCTCAAAAATCATTCATTTATATAAACTGATAAAATTTGATATCTAACAGTTGAAGCTGCTTATAAATTTTTGCATCCTTAACTTTTAAATATTTAAAATAAAATTTAGATTCAGTTGTGATATTTTTTATCCTAAATTTTTAAAAATTTATTAATACATAATAACATTTAAAATAAAAGTATAAAATTATATTTTAAAACTTTTATTAATTAATTTTAAAATCATCATTTTCCTATTTAATATAATAAATTGTGATAATTAATTAAGGAAAGTTTTTAAAATACTATCTCCTCTTTTTATTTTTAAATCTTTGCAGGTGGTAATAGGTTATTAAAAATTTAAAATAGAAAAGATCACGATTGAATTCAAATCTTTGAGGGTGACCTGCGATGTGGGATGTAATCATTTAATCATCAGAAAAGAAAGAAAAAAAAGAAGAAAACGATGAAACATTAAACAAAATAAATATGTAAGTGTGTGTGAGCACATAATCAAATTAGGAAATGATCTTAGAAGCAAGCATACACCATATGAGTTAACTCGGAATATAAACCCATAAGCTATACATCCTGGACCTGAGTCCTCGAGTTGGCCTATTCTCGGCTCACCACACGCTCCACAGACTTCGTTACCGGCATAAGATGCTTGCATCAGTCTCGTTTGGTTGCATTACCGAGAAACCAGTTATTGAAAATTCTTGGAGGTCTTAGAGTAAACAAAACAATAAAAGAGCGAACACAAAGAAATTTGAAGGAACCCAGAACTTATTATCTCCCTCTCTAATGGTCCGACCCCACTCTCTACCGATGAAGAACCTCCTGTTCTTCCACGACTTATTAGAGTTCAAGAAGTCAGGAATGAATTTCTTGTCCTTGGACCGTGCAACAAGATAGTAAAATCCCAGATTAGTTTTAGGACCTGCTCTTATATGATAAAAATGTCGGCACTCAATGAAAGATGATTCACTGTGACCAAATTTCTTCAATAAACTATACATGCCAACTAAAGACCTCCATGAATTTAAGATCACCTGACAAGCAGCTAAGTTCAACCCACTCAACATCTTCACAAAATATTGTTGAAACGGAAACCTAACCGCCAAATCTAGTAATCGAATAGCAGTACTTCCCGTTCTTGGGGCTGACTAGCCTTCTCTCCTCTGTTTGGTAACCTCATAGAAATAAAACTCCGGACCCCATACCTTTCTCTTAACTCACTAAAGGTGAACTTCCTAACAGATGATCAGATCTAATCTAATTTGTAAAGACTCTCCCGAGTATCATAAATTGGTACTGGAATGAGAGAGGACAAAATCTGCAGTATCAGAAGATTCAGGCTCTAAACTAGGATAGGTAAGGTTTCCTTTGCCTATGTCCATATTCGCCGAGTAACTAGGCAGGTAATCACTAACTATCCGTTCTGAACTCTCACTCAAGTTGACGATGTCTCAACAAGTTTCTTACTTTCTTAAGTAGGTTCTTTCAATAAACCTCCAGAACATCGTTTTGGGTTTCTTTGTCTAAACAATTCCAAGTTTGCCAATCCTTGGACGAGGAAGATTCAGAATCCAAACACAATAAACTCGTGCGTAAATGCAATGAAAGGAAAAGCAAAACTATCCAAAAAAAAGAGAGAAAGAGAGAGACCAAATCAAGCAAAACTTTAACCAAAATCCAGAAATACCCATGCGAACAACCAGCAAAAATACCAAGAAAAAACGGGTAAAATCGAAACCAAAGGTAAGAAGTACATGATCAAAATCGGGGCAAAGCAGAGAGAGATGAATGATGAATGCTTTCGGGCTGACACTTTTCCTTTTCTCTTCAAAAGATATTTTGCCAATCAAGTGAATAGAAGTGGTACACTAATAGACAAACCTGCTAACTAGCTCAAAATTTGAACTTAACGCCAAATGACGTCACTCACCTCTTTTTGATTAACCCCCGCCAAATGTGTGTCAATAATAAAAGCGCAAGGAAGTAAAACGACACGAAACAACGCAAGAACCCAACACCACGGTACGAGCTAGAATTTCTCTATTAAGTTTCAAGTAGCAGCTTAATCAAGCTACTATTAAAACTAGGGGACTTCATGTTGGGACCGACATCCCAACGAGGTATGGACTCAACATTTTGTACAGCCCATTACGACAAGACGAGCCCACAAAAGGCTGAAAATCAACATCCGACGTTACGTCCAAAAACCTCTATCGTTCGACCCGACAATCCAATTATACCTAAAATTGTGGTCAACTCAAGCCCGTAAAACTAACGTGCATTGAGACTAAATTAGAAATAATCCTCCTAAAATTATGAGTACAACTGAAATGATCAGTCCATTAGAATATTACTAAGATAAAACCTCTAAACGCAACAAGGGAATGAACAGGTATATAAATGAGCAAAATAGAAAGAATTTGACTTTTTCTTACCACCTAAAAAAATTCACTCGTTAATAACGGGTGACAAAATCTGATATTCTAATTTAGCTGATATCAATATAACATAAATATAATATTTAAAAGAATCTTATATTAATACTCGAAAACATCATTCAAAGTTTGGTTTTCTTCTCGGAAAAAAAGGGGGCTACAGTTTCTCTCAAACCATTTTTTTTTAACGAATTAATTAATTACCTCCTAGGCTCCTACAAAAAGTTTCTTTCCTCTTCTTTATGATTTTTTTCCTTGCATGCGCTGTTGACTTCCTTAATTATTAGATTCTAACTGTTTTTGCTATTTTCTTTCCATATTGATTATGTCAACCATCATGTCCTATGCTGCAAAACTTATCAATCAGCTCCGACAATTGCTAGCACCTCCGGCAATAGTTGACACCAGCTTCCAGCAAAGCAACCCACTTACGGTTCCTTATTATCGAGATCGGATGATATTTCAGAATTTCAAAACAACCACCCCTTCCAACATATCGGGGTACATAATGGTGGTTAAAATTGTACCTGAGGTACGTAAAGAACAAGTAGATAGTTGCAAGACGAATCTCATTGGACGGATTATGCTTTGCCCCGGATCTAAGCCTATGAAAACAGATGAACTTCGAACCTTTTCTGAATAAGGTATGGCAGCCTGAACATAATTAGGTTATGACTCTGTTGGCTCAAGGATTCTACGACATCCATTTTTCGGATGAAGTAGATATGAGAAAGGTTTGGGGGAGTGGAACCTGTTTGTTAGCTCAAGGAGTTTTCGACTTTACCAATGGCGACAGAATTTCAATCCATATAACCCAAAAATGCATTCACACGCTCAGATTATGCGGCATGAGTATGGAACATTGGTAACCGAGAATTCTGGTGACAATTGCTCGTGGAGTTGGGATGCCGTTGCAAATTAACCAAGCAAAGAGGCATAAAAAATATGGATTTTGTGCTCATGTTTTGTTTGAGATTGATTTATGAAAACATTTATTTGATTTTGTGATGGTTGAATTGCCAGATTATGGATTCGCCGTGGAGATACATTATGAGAATCTTCCTACCAATTGTAATGGGTGCAACAGGTATGGTCATTCATTAAATCAATGTCGTCACCATAAGGAGTCTGTTGCCAAACCTTTAAAGAAAACCTCAGCTAGTTCCTAGGACTAACGTTGAGGAAGGAAGTAAAGGGGTGGTTGGATGAAGGGCAGGAAGCTCCTTTGGTGCAATCTGCACCAGCACAAAATACGGTAAAGGAAGACAAGAATGATATAGCAGCAAGTCAGAAAACTATATTTCGTCGGCGACTAACCGGTCTGATCAGATCACTATTTCTTCTGGCGAGCAGCAACGAGTCATAGAAGTTTATTCGGACTCGTATTTGAATTCGAGTGTTTTGGCCCCAGCACAAGAGCAAAGTTGTCACAATGATTTGGACAGTGAGAGGGTTGATATTGAGAACCCAGGGAAGACGGATACGACTTTTCCATTAATTGAGACTGAGGTTGGAAGGGGTGAAGGGAGCATGGATTTGGTTCCTGAGCCGAGTCCTTTTTTCAGTTGGTGAAGCCGTAACTATGTTGGATGCTGCACAAGAGAAAAGAATGAAGATTTACTTTTTGAGCGTGAACTTATCAAAGCTGTTACAGTGCTTAAAAAACCTTTTGTTGAGGATGGTTTCCCGATTGTTTCTTCCAAATCTACTCAGAAAAACTTAAGGGCAAAAAAGAAGTGGATTAATGACATATACCTCTCGCAAGGTAGTCCTGCTGCTTCACCTACTCAATGAATATTCTTAGTAGAATATAAGAGGTTTGGCCAACCCTCAATCTCAAAAAGAGTCGGCCAATCTTTGTCTTTATCATTGTCTTTTATTGGTCGCAATTGAGGAAGCCATGGTCGAGTTCAATACAATTTCTCCTTTTTATTTGCGTTCTATTAATCTTTCCTTGCTGGCTATTACTACAAACCCAACTCCCAAATTTTGGGTTTTTCGTAATAACGCTTTACCATGTGGAGGTTGTTTCGTGCGGAGAACAACAGTTGACGATCAATTCTAAGATTGAGGGCATCATCTGTTATGTTTCTTTTGTGTATGCCTCAACATATTATGTGTCTCGTCGGCATTTATGTCAAATTTATGCTCTTTATTTAATAAAATTACTAATCCTTGGCTTATTATTGGTGATTTCAATGCCACGATGGGTGCTCATGAGCAACAAAGGGGAGGTCTGCCTGGATCTCTTTACTGTGCAGATTTCCAACAGTTCATTGATGTTTGCAGCTTTTTTCATCTTTCTTCTAGTGGTTTACGGTTTTCTTGGGCTCGCAACAGGGAGAATCTAGGTTAACTGGAACACAAATTGGATAGGGCGCTTTGTAATTCTAAATGGCTTGAAGTTTGGTCCTTGGTGAATTGCCAAATCTTGCCTCGGTCTGTTTCAGATCAGTCTCCACTTATTATTAGTGGTTCGGTTCATTCAGAAACTCATCCTAAACCTTTTCGGTTTCAATCTATATGGCTTCAACAGTCGGATTGGCAGTGGGTGGTGGTGGAGGTGTGGAATTCTTTGCCAACTCAGGGTTGTCCTATGCTGATGGTTGTTAGAAAGCCAGTTACTAAGGTATAGGCTGTGAGAATGGAATGAGTAGTTGTTGGTAACATTCATGAGAAAATTTTAAGGGCTATAGCTCAGCTGAAATATATTCAGCAAAGGATTTTTGGAGGTGATCATAACCAAGAGGCTCTTTGGCAGAAGAACTGTAAGCCAAAGAAAAGTTCCTGCATGCAGTGTTAGCTGAGCGGGATTTTTGGAAGGAATGACTTTGTCTGTCTTGGTTGAAGGGATAAGAATTCTAGACTTTTTCATGCATATGCTAAAATGCAACGTGCTAAGTCTCGAATTTCAAGCATGCTTATTAAAGATGCGTGGTGCGATAATTTGGAGAATATTTTAGCCCTTGCGATTAATTATTTTACAGTGATCTTTACATGGCTCAAGGTCTTACGGGAATTAGCGGTTGTGTGATTTGATTCCTTCTATTCTGACCGAAGACAATAACGCTTTTGGTACTTTAATTCCGAGTGGTGGAGAGATTCGGGAGGTGGTTTTCCAAATGAAGGCGTCAAGGTGCTTCTGGGCCGGATGGTTTCACTGGTGCATCTTATGATGCTTGTTGGGTTATAATAGGGAAAGATATAGTGGTTGGTGTTCGACAATTCTTTAGGGAGAGTTACTTGCTGCCAAATATTAATTCTATGTTCTTGGTGCTTCTTCCAAATTCTGAGGATGCTGCCCTCTTTCTCATTATAGGCATATTGCCTTGGCTAATTTCTTTTTCAAGAGTATCAACAAGATTTTAGCTAATCGTCTTGGTTCTCTTATGGATCGACTTGTTGCGCAACATCAAAATAGCTTTGATTTGCGGTTGGCATATTCATGATAGTTTTTCGTAGGTTTCAGAAGGTATAAATCTGTTGGTTCGAAAAGCTTTTGGTGGGAATATTGGTGTTAAATTAGACATATCTAAAGCTTTTGATACTCTTAACTGGGATTTTCTTTTTGCGGTTCTTAGAAATTTTGGCTTTTAGGAGCAATTTGCTAACTGGTCTTCTTTGATTCTCTCCTCAGCTAGAATCTCTATTTTGATTAATAGTTCCCGTTATGGTTTTTTCCAGTGTGGGCGTATGGTTCGCCAAGGTGATTCTCTTTCCTCCCTATTGTTTTGTTTAGCGGAGGATGTTCTTTCTCGTGGAATTATTCATCTCTAGGTGTCAGGTAGAATGCTTCTGATTTCGGTGTCGAGGGGTTGCCCGACTCGCACTCATGTTCTCGCTTACTGCCCTGTGTAACCTTTTAGATGATTATGGGCGCGTTTTGGGGCAGTGTGTTAATTGGAATAAGAGCTTGTTTTTCTTAGGCAAGGCTGCTCTTCATCGTCGCGCCTCTATTCAGTCTATTTTAGGATTTGCAGAGGGTTCTATCCCATTTAATTATTTGTGTGTGCCCATCTTTAAAGGTTGTCCTAAACTTCAGCAAGCTCTAGCCGATCGACCTAGGTTTTAACAGGTTGGCAAGGTAAGCTCTCATCTTTGGCAGGTAGGGTGGAGTTGGTTAAATTAGTTATTCAGAATCTCCTAATGCATAGCTTTAATGTTTATTTATGGCCCTGCTTACTTTTGAAAATTTTACAAACATGGACCCGTAACTTTGTGCTCTCTGGGAATGCTTTGAATAGAAAGATTGCTTTGCTTTAATTTCGTGGGATAAGTTTTGTCGTCCAAAGGTGGAAGGGGGGCTTGGCCTTTGCAGATTAGACACTCTCAACTCTTCTTGTCTTCTTAAGAGTTTGTGGGAGTTTCGTACAGGTAGCTCGCTTGGTACCAAATTTCTAAAAGCTAGATATGAGTTTGTCCCTACGCGGAAGTATTTGGGCTCCTCTTTATGGAATGGATTGCTTTCGGTAATTGATTACTGTGATAAGGGTTCAGCCTGGATTATTGGGAATGGATCACGGACTAATTTTTGGCATAATAGGTGTTTGAATTTGCCTATTTTTCGGCTCTCTGGACAGAAGCATTTTACTTCGACGGTTTCCTCGGTAATTAAGGATGGACGGTGGTGCATTCCAGATTCCTTTTCTGAGGTCTTTCCTAATCTTTAGAGTCCTATTACTCGTAAAACTCTTCCTCGGTTATCTTGCCGTGATATTTTGGTTTGGAAGGCTTCTAATGACGGGACTCTATCTCTTCAGGATAGTTACAACTTTCTTCGTGTTCATCGTGAGGTGGAACTTTGGTGCAAGCCGCTTTGGAAAGGTCTTATTTCTCCCAAGTTTGCTTTGCTAGTGTGGTGAGTTCTTCAGTATCGGATTCCTTCGAATGATGTTTTACGTGCTCATGGTATTTGTATTGTTTCCAGTTGCTCTCTTTGCGGCATTTTTTCCAATTCAGAAACGGTAGATCATTTTTTTGTGGAGTGCTGTTTTACGAATTGGTTGTGGCAACGGTTGGAAGCCTATTTTGGATTACGTTTCCGTCTATGTCTTCGTGCGTTGAACTTTGGTCTTGGATAGTTTGCAGGAGTTTCAGCTCTCAGTTAAATAATCTGTGGTTGGTTATCTCTTGCTTTGTTTTTTATTCAGTTTGGAAAACAAGGAATCGACAAAGGTTTGAAAACGAATATCTTTCTGCCCGATGGGTCCAGTTGGATATTCTTGCTCCTTTGCGTTTTATTGCTAAGTTTTGTCAAGGGTTTATAAGTTTTGGAGCTGATAGAGATATTCTTTCTGCCTTGGGTATTCCGTGGCAGTTGAGCAAGGCTCTGCGTGTGTTTATTCTTTCATGGCGTCCACCACCCATTGACTGGATCAAAGGAAATCCGGGTCCATCGGCTTGTGGCGGTGTTTTCAGGAATAGCAATGGTGATTTCCTGGGCGGTTTAGGTTTGGCTCTTGATTTTCAAAGAGCATATGTTGCGGAGATTATGGCTGTTATTTTAGCCATTGAATCTTGCTTTTGAAAATGGGTGGTTGAATCTCTGGTTAGAAAGTGATTCGTTGCTGGCTATTTGGCTTCTTCTTAAAAACTGTACTCTTCCCCATGGCAAATGCAGACTCGTTGGCTTAATTGCAATCTCTTAACTTCGCAGATGAATTTTCGGTGCACTCATTCGTTTCGGGTGATTAATTCAGTGGCTGATGCTATGGCAAAACTTGGGTTACATTACGATTCGTTACATTGGTGGTCCTCTTATCCTGCTTCAGTTGGTGATTTGTTATCACGTGATACTAAAGGTCTCCCAGGTTATTTTTTCTCCTAATTTTTTTTAGGTGTTTTCTCTACCTCTTTTATGGTTGTTTTAAAGGGTAAGGCTTATTATGTCCCCCTTAATTGTAGTTGCTTTCTTTTCTTTTTTTTTTAATTTTCAATAAATTGGCCTTGCTAGTCATGGCTTATTTTTTAAAAAAATATATTAATACTGGAAAACATAATAGCATAATTTGCCTTGACACATTGGCTAGAATCCTTGCACGTGCAAGGGTTTGAACCATTGTTGTTTCTTTTATCTTTTAGGTTGGGTTAAGGGTAAAATTTGAAATTTATAAATATTATATATTTGTAATAAACAATCTGTTAATTTTAACTTTCACTCATCTTTCGGGTTTAGTTAGGGGCAAAATTAAAAATTTCTAAAAATTCTGTATTTCCAATAAATATGTATTCATTTTAATAGAAAAAATCTGACAGTAGAAGGGAAGAATGGTTTTGTAGTATTTTAATGTAACACGGGTAATGAGTCTAGTATACATCTAAGAAGGGGGAAATGATTTCTTTTTTCTTCCTTTTACTTGTAAAGATACACCTTACTGTTTATTACTAATAAGTTCCTGATGGATTAGATTCTATAGGATCAAACCTATGGCACTTAAGGAATGATGGAAGGGAATAAAATTTAAAAAAAAAAAGAAATCAAAAAAGAAAAGAGAGGGAAAAGAAATAATTCCAACCCTTGTTGAATATTTGAAATAATTTATTAATGTTGAGTTAAAAAACAATATAAATTATTTCAATAATAATTACGAATTTATTTGCAGCAGATAGACAAATAATGTCTATTTATAAAAATTGAAAAAAAATTTAATATCTAAATATTAATACTCTTTAATTATTTAGGTTTTATTAGGGGTGGTGGCTGAAAGTTACATCTCATATGAGATAAAAACACTAAATATCAAATATTAATAGTAAAATGTATGTGTTTGTTTAGAAAAATCCTGTACCAATTAAAAAAAAAATCTACATCAACCTTACTATAAAGATTTGAACCATTAAACTACCAATAGTTGGTTCATAAAAATTATATTATTTTGGTTTATTTTAATTTAATTGATATAATATTAGAAGACTATTTTACCCTAAAAAATAATTTGATCATCAGTTTAAATAATAGTGGAACGGAACAAGATATTTTTAAAATTATAAAGAGTATCGAAATATTTCACCAAACTATAAGGAGGTATCGGTCATTTTTTTCAAGAACTATACCACATAACATATCAAAATCTTGATAACAATCACAATATATATATATATATATATATTGTTTGCATATGCTTTTAAGACGAGTAATTGATCAACTGTCTTATTACATATATATTTTATGAAAGACGTGAACTCCTTCTTCCTTACAGAAACTGCTAATTAGTTATAATTGACAAGGCGAAGATAGAATGTTAACCTATAAATAAGGCTACGTTTAAGCTACTTACAGTTATAGGTCATCTCTATTGGCTTTTGCTCTACATTGTTCTGCAAGCAGTAAGATACCGGTCAGAGCATGTCTAGCGAGATCCATGAAAATTATCGTCAAGAGGCAAACTTTCGTCCTTCAATACGAAAGGGCACTTTCCATTACATGTCCTCACCTAAATTGGAAAAAATATTCTCTCTCTTTCTTTATTAATTATATTCTAAAATATATAGACGAAGAAGGGACTAAATAAAAGAAAGAATAGTTAGAGAAATAAAATATTTAAAAGGTAAAGTTAGTTGGTTAATATTTTAAAAATAATTAATAAATTAAGGAGCAAATAAATAACTTTATAAAGTGTAGGGGTCAAACTATATATAAATCTATAAAATGGGTGTAAAATAAAAATATTATAATAAAAATTCAAAAAAGAAAAAATTGTAGGACCTCAGGTCTAAGCCCTCTTAGGCCCTAAGAATGCTCCTCCCCTAAGACAAAGTAATTAAAATTTAATTGAACTTGTCTTATTTGTGTATGCATGTAAGAACTTGCATATGAATATCAGTTTGAAGAACTGAAAGAAAAGGTAGAGGAAATGTTAGGTATTGCTGCTTTTACCGATGATCCAATAATGAAAGTTATTCTAATCAACTGGCTATGCCGTCTTGGTGTGTCGTATCACTTTGAGACTAAGATTTAACAACAATTACATTATATTTTTCAATCGCATCCTGATCTTTCCGCTGAGAATAAGTATGACACACACACACACACACACACACATATATGTAGTGTTGCTCTTATATTTCAAATTTTTAGATAATATGGTTTCAAAATGCCATGTGGTATGTATACACACATACATGTATATGTATCTATGTTTAACACTTTAAAAATATAATAATAATAAAAGACATCAGGGCTGCTATACGTACTAAAGTCGTGGATGCACATAATGATACTGAAGATTCAAAGATATTGATAATCACCTTTGCAAACATATGAGACTAATAAACACATAATAGAATATAATGAATCAGGTGTGTTTAAGAAATTTAAGGAGTCCAATGTTAGATTATTAAAGGAAAGTTTAATCAGAGATGTGAGGGGGATGTTAAGTTTGTACACGAACAAGGTATTCTAGAGGAGGCCCTCACTTTCACTACGGCTCATCTGAAGAAGATTTCCTTCGCTCCAGATATATTATGAACTTCATTGCCACAACTTTAATTTACATGTTTTTATGATATAAAACTCAATTATATGGAAATATGTATAATTGTATAAGTTGGCATGAGGATAATACTTATGTTCAAATACTAATGTGGTGTATTTTGTGTATAGGTCACTACACGAAAAAACTACATATGGTAGCATCTGAAAAATGTTACCATATATCATTAATAGCATTTGGCCTATGCTATGCTAGCTAACATAACTAAAAGTTTGTACTTTTTGTAATATTAATTGGATGGTATAATAATGAATTAATAGCATGTAGGAAAAGCTACCTAATCACCTTTAATTGCCTTGCACAAATGTTATCATTGAACTATAAGTAGCATTTATAAAGTGCTACCAAATACGAAGTATAACATAGAAAAAATGTTATTATTAGAATTTCAATAATAGCAATTTAGAATGCCGCTGTCCTATCTTTTGTAGCTTTTAAAAAATGATAGTATTGTATAATAGTAGCATTTTAAAAATGCCAACACATTCTTATAAAATCTACGACCATATATGTTGTTAACTAGTACAAAATGCTATTAAAATATTATTTTACTATTATAGCATTCTTTTATAAGTTATCAATATTCGTATATTTTTCTTTTAATTTATAATTTTTTTCAAAGATGTCTATTTATGTAAATATCAAATATAAAATAATGTAATATAATCCCAAATTCAAATAATTCCATTTGAAATTATATATATATATACATTTATATATATATACACTAATAAAGGAAAAGCTGTCAATATATATAATTAATAGATTGAAAATATAACTTCTTAAATCAAATAAATACAATTTTAGAGATTTTACCTTAACTTTAAAAATAATATTACGATGGAGTTCATTTGAATATTTGTACTATGAACATATGGTAAATCCAATTATAACACTGTATAGAAAAACATATAAAATTATTTTCCTAGAACTTTAAACAAATATATATTCTATTTATGATAATAAATGCATGAAATTCATAGAAAAAAAAAGTACCTAATTAGATGAACAAGAAAAGGTTATTTGCAATAACCATAATAAATTTGTCAACAGGCCAGCACTTCCAATAGCTTCTTAAATAGTAGACATAAAATGTTTTACCCTTTACAAATACTTCTTCACCTTGCTTTGCCTTATCTATCCAAACCCTTGTACTGTTAGGTCCATTAGGAATGTGATGAACAACTGCTTTTGGATCACTTGAAGACCAATACCCCTTAACCACTACTACTCCAAACCCCTCCCAATCAAGCAACTTGCACTTAATAATATTTGGCATAGCATTTAAGCTCTTCAACAACACGGCAAGAATGATTTTAAACCAAAAGGAACAAAAACATTCAACGACCATTAACATTTAATCTTATGTCAATATTTTTAAGAAAATTCAAATATAAATAATATTCTTACCGATAAAGAAGTACAAAATAAATGTGGTGGGTGGCTAAGTGCTTCACTTTCTTGACTTTGACTTAAAAATGAAAATTTAAAATGTCATAATTAATGTTTCCAAAAAAAAAATGTCATAATTAGAATCTTATAATTGTACAAAAGTGAATAAATCATAAGAAAACTTGCCTTGTGCTTTTTTAACTCTTCGATTAGACTCTACATTTTTGCCATTTCCTTCTTCATTCCATCATGCTCTTGCTTCATTTGAGTATTTTCTATCTTAATCTCATCTTATTCTTATCACAATTTAGCTATAATGCTATCTTTCCGTGATATTATTGCTAACTTTGAAATTGTAGCTCCTTTTCCTACTGCTCTCAAATAAAAATTATCACGACCAATTACTTGTGAGAGAATATCTTCTCTCAAATTTGTTGCAGAAGATAGTGATAAATGATTTTTAATTTCTTTCAATTTATCCTATAGTTAAAAAGAATTTATAACCATTAAAAATATGTTATAAAAACAACATTTTTCATTATATGAAAGAAAAGAAAAATGCATTGTCCTTACAATGATTTCAATAGCTTTTATGTTCATTGATTGACCATTTTTCTTTTTATATGCTCAAACTCAAACATAAACTCTAGACACCTTTGATTTTTCACCACTTTTCTTCTGCAAGAAAAAATAAAAAATTATATATCACGAAAGCTATTTTATTCGCATTACACCCTCGGAAAAAGGAAATTTCCTTTCAAAAAGATCAGACGTATCTAATAAAATTATATTTTCAGAAGGTAGTCAAATTTGTGACATCCAACATACAAAAATAATGAATGTACATGAGCTACATTTTATACCAAATTCATCAATATTCAACTTTTGTAGCCACGATAATTTGGAAAGTGCTTCAGAGTAATCTAAAAAAGAAAAACCTTACTATTTTACTAGTTGAGATATGTAACAATAATTCTACTTTTATCAAGAAAGTATGACATCCACAAAACATCTCTTCATCAAATATTTGTACCTAACTTAAAAATTAACTTGGACAACTTTGGTTTGCTGTAGAATAAGAGCATATAGAAAACACACCAACTACAACCTGCTTGCCACAAACGGTTTACTATTTTCATAAATAAATAAATCACTTTGAAAATTAGGTGGCTTTATCTTATTAACTAAGATCTTTTTTGATAAAATTCAATTTCTTAAAAAAATAAAGCAACAATCAATACACAAGTTTAAGATTCTAAGAAATATAATTAATTATTATAGCCTTAGTCATCCGAGCAATTCCCCTATGACATAGTGTGTGTGGGATTAGTTTGATCCTTATCTTTTTAAATCCTTCACTTTTTACCTAAAATAATGTACCAAATTTTTTATTCATATAAAATAAATAAATCATTCTAATATTATCTCATAGTAATGCACCTACCTTAAACTTATCACTTGTTTTCTTTTTCAAAAAGCATTTCCATTCACTTGTTGACTTGATGTTATTAGGTCTTAGCCTCATTGTTTCTTTTTCATTTTTGGCCTTCAATAATTTTTGAACTAGTCTTGACTTTGAGGCCCTCTAAAGGTCACCTATCGCATGCAGTACATAAGTTTTCGGCCATTCTTCATTTAATTGATATCTTTTTTGTGATATATATTCATATAAATAGAATAATTATTAATTTTTCTATCCAGTAGCTGTCTATAAAAATTTAAGCATTCATAAAATAAGGATACCTAAACACATTGCCACAATAAATTTTTCATATTCAAAGAAAGCTTCCTGCAATCTGAAATTTTATATGGTACAAGCTCTCTACTACAACTTAAATGTTGTAATTCCCAAGCGTAGATTGTCTCAAGTAATAAAGTTTGAAAGTTCGAGTGTTGGTTCATAGGGAATACGTTATATAAAGTTTACAAGTCTAATTGTTCGAATATGATGAAAGTAGAATAAATTTATTAATTGTTGAATGTAAATTTAATATTATTAACTATTAGGCCATTGGGGATTCATTTTGTTAATAATTATAGAAATCATTCTTTACTCATTTTTTAACTCAATTAAGAATCACTTAAGAGATAATCTTAATTGAAAGATAAATATTTTTAAATACATCACATTACCTCTTTGAATAAAAGGTAACAAAATAAAAGATTAATTATTCAATTTATTTATGAAAACTATAACATACCTTGTCCTTGATTTGTAGAAAATGTGCAAGAATTTAATTTATCCTTTGTTAACAATGAATCAAGCTTCCTAACAAATCAAAATACTTTTAAGAAATAAAATTCACTCAATTGAAAAGATTTTGCATTGAAGCACAACTTAAAATCATAAAAAAACAATACTATAAAATCAACAAAACTTCACCTTTATCTCTAATTACGAATTTAGAAAGACACTATATAAATAATACCAAAATTACACAACGAAAGAATGGAAAATAAGAAAAAAAGAGATGTCCTAAATAACTTATAACACTTCCTTTGTATAGGCAAAACAAGATATATTTTATATGTGTGAACACAAGTTGTAAACTTTTAACTTAATCATGCTCTGTCAGATTGTAGCACATTTTGGACTGTTAAATTCATTGAATTTGTTGAACTTGTCTTCTTCTAGGTGCCTTAATAAGTTTCCAATGGTCTAAAGTTCAACCAAATTGATTATGTATAGTAAGAGTTATGTTGAAAATAAGTAAAGGTGTTTGGTTTAGGTTTCTTCACCAATCTTCTAGAATGAAGGTTATATTTGACAAGAAAAAAATTCGAATTTGGAAAAATATAAAACATAATAAATGTATATCTATCTATAAGCTTTCCACAATATCCAACCATATGATTTTTCGATAAGTATGTGAGAAGATATGGCCCAAATACGAAACCATGGTGGGCTAGCCCTCAACTGCAGTTTTGTTTTGTTGAAGCTCAATTTTAACACAATAGATGCTTAAATTGGTCTGGTCGTTGATTTACACTTTTGTAAAGGAATGAGTCCATGCTCATATGGCCCAAGAATCTTATTAAACGAGATTTTGGATTAATAGATTTTGGATTAAAAGTTATACTCATTGTATGAAACCTTTACAAAATCTATTATTGAGTTCAATCTTGTTTTAAAATTTAATATAAAGGAAAATGCTCAATTTTAGGGAAAATAATATTATTAAGTGTAAATCATAATATTTATCTTGATAAACCTATATTATCACCCCCCAACCAGCTTATTACTAGTCCCTAGTAATCTAAACAATATTATTTATAGTTGATTTATAGAATTTATATCCAAGGTAATGATCATTCTTCTTTTTTTGATCTTCTCAAAATAAACAAACTCTCACTTAAAAGTTTATTATATATGTGTCAAATACTCATTGGTCAAGCTATTAATAAACCTTGTCTTTGTGCTTTTTGTAACTAATACACTCTTATGGGATTTAATTGGGATCAAACAACATTGGTTCTAAATTTTGTCAAGGTAAACTTCTTTAAGCAAAGATTATTTCTGTCTTCTTTTTTTTTCTTTTTTTTTTTTGCAGCGAGCTTTAGGTCAATAACTCTCAGACCAGTTAGCCTTAGGGTATTATGTGTTAAAACACCCCTTTTGACTTAATTACTCGAGCTAAGACTATGAATTTATTCATACCAAAGTTCTACCGTTTTACGTGAACATTAATTGCTGATTAGGCAAGAAGTTTGGTTACTAGGTAAAAGTTTTTGCTAAAATTTGTACTTATTGATTTTTCTTCTCTCTCTTTTTTTTTTGTTTTTTTTCTGGAGATTTTTTTTACCTTTAGTTGCTACCTTTGACAAAACAAAAGAGCTCGAATATTGTAAGACTCCAATATGTCACCTATAATTATGTATCAAAGAGTATGTGCATGTGTGAAAGACAATTTATGAATACTTATTGATTGAGTATTTGAGCAGAATT
The DNA here is from genome assembly GCA_022749755.1 of Azadirachta indica. Classification (NCBI taxonomy): domain Eukaryota; kingdom Viridiplantae; phylum Streptophyta; class Magnoliopsida; order Sapindales; family Meliaceae; genus Azadirachta; species Azadirachta indica. The sequence continues at coordinate 882,853 of CM040452.1, read as the reverse complement.
TATTATGTGATGATGATGTTAGAGTTTATAGATTTGATCAATTCAACAGAAAGTAAATGATAAAACCTCTACTATGGAATTCAAAAACTAAAACAAATGATAATGCACATATCTACTAGAATGTGTCTTAGAAGTAAAAAGTCCCCACTCTATTATCCTTAAAAATTATGAGTCTAAAGGTTTTTTTTTTTTAGTGATAAATAAAAATGGCTACTTATGTCAACTATACTCTCCCTAAGCAAATTGTAACATTATTCCCAATGTTTAAATGTAGACAGGTACCATATAAAAAATATTATTTAAGATAGTAGTTATTGAAAAACAAGTAAAACCTGAAATAAACTTAAACAATAATAACTAAAAAAAATAACAAAATGTGTTGAATAAAAATAATAGATAAGAAATGTTATAAATGGAGCGACAAATCCAATTTTCCCTTTTTACTGCTTTCACTTGACCATTCTAATTGTGCCATTATTGGATTTGGTTTATAGACAAAGCTCTGCGATTGATTGATCAAGTCATCAATAGTCGGAACAAAAATTAAGAGTTTATGAGCTGTTTGTAAAATAAAGTTGTATTCTATAATAAGATCAAGAAAAGACAACAACTTGTTAAAGAAACCATTAACATTTAACAATCCTATAGGTTTTAGATGAATGGTGAGTTGTGTCCAAGATGCAACTTGAAAAATTTTCTCTAAGGTCCCAAAACCACTTGAGAAAGCAATAAAAGCCTTTCCAAAATCAAGCATGTTAGAAATTTGTTCATGCATTGTTGAGACCATTAGTTTTACTCCAATTGTTTTGCTAGTAAAGTTACATGCAGATAAAGCTTTTGGTATGATACCTACAATTGCACTTCCTTTTACATATTGATGAATGTTTAAAAGTGTAGATTTATCAAGAAAAATATTATGATTTACACTTAATAATGTCTTTCTATTCCCCAATAATGAAGCATATTCCTTTATATTGAATTGTAAAACATGAATTGAACTAAATAGTCGGTTTTGCGCAGGTTTCGTATAATGAGCATATCTTTCAATCTAACTAATCAATTGATACGATTCTTGGGCTGGACAAACATAAACTCATCATTTCACAACTTTGTAAGCCAAAGGTTGGACCAGTTCGAGCAATTAATGGGACAAAATTGGGCTTCAACAGAACTCAAGTGCATCTTTGAACCAGCCCAACATGCTTCTGTATTTGGGCCGTATCTCCCTAAATATGTAACAAAAAATTATATGGTTGGGTGATCTAGAATGCTGAGAAAGGTATCTAAATTGTTTATGTTTTGTACTTTCTAAAATTTCAACTGGTCGGTTAGCAAAAAGAGCTATCATTCTAAAAGGGCGGTGGAGAAATGCGACTTGAACATTTCTGCCTATTTTCAACACAACTCACGGTCTAAAATAGAAATAAGGGTGAGATATAGACCATTAGAAAGATGAGTCATCCACCTACAACTTTGAAGAAGGATGCTTTATGAAATTCGGTGGTTTTTATGGTCAAAGATATGTTGGAAGCTGGTAGAGCGTGATTAATTAGAAATTGACAAAATTATGTTCACACATGTGAAATGTCTTTTGTTTTGCCTATATAAAGGAAGATGTGGAAGTGAGGGGAGATCAGTTTTGTTTCCATTTCTGTTTTCTTTTTGAAATTTAAACTTCAATCAAATGATGTATTTCTAATTTCGTAATTAGAGTTAAGGGTGAACTTTTTATGATTTTATAGTTTTGTTCTTTAATCCTTTGTTTTGTTCTTCATTGCCAATCTTTTTATTGATTGAGTACTATATTTTGCAAGTGATTTTGAATTGTTAGAAACCTTGATTCATTGTTAACAAATGGTATATTGAATGCTTGGATGTTTTCTACATATCAAGAGTAAGGCAACTTATAGTTTTTCACTATCAACTAAAAGGTAAGTCTTTTGATTTCTTTGTGCTTAAATGTTTTTTTTTTCATCATCCAATTAAGATCACTTCTTTTGATTCTTAATTGTGTTTTTCTTTAAAAAAAAAAAGGATCAAGAATAAGTTCTATACAAATCATTAAAATGGATCCCAAATGCCCTAATATATAATAATATTGAATTTAAATTTGACGATAAGTAAATTCATTCCATTTCTTATAATATTTGAATATTTGGACTTGTAATATTTAGACCTTTGGACTTGTGGACTTAATATAACGTATTCCCTGTGGACCGATACTCGGACTTCCGAATTTTATTACTTAAGACAACCTATACTTGAAAGTTACAACCTTTAAGTTGTAGCAAGTTTTTGGCGCCGTTGCCGGGAAGTACGGTTTGTATAAAATTTACTAGTCTTGTTTAATTTTCTTTTACTAACTTTAACCTTTAACTCTAACTCTAACTTTAACATTTTTTTTTATTTACTTGTTGTTATTTATTTTTATTGGGAGGCTCAGCCACCCATTTATATTTACATTATGGTTGGTTCTATATATACCACCTAATTTTTGTTGTCCATAGTAGGCTTTGCCACCTTTTTTAATTTTTTTTTCTATTACATATTGTGTTGTTATTTTCATTTACAATAATTTTATTAAGAGGAAGGTTATACCACCTCTTTTCTTTTTTATTTGTTTTATTGTGCTAACATTTTATTTTATTGTGTTTTATTATTATTATTATTATTATTATTATTATTTTTCATGCTTGGATGGTATCGTAATTCTCATTCTCATCGATTGGTAAAACGTAATTCTGAAGCTTCCTTTGAAAATTTGTTTGATTTATCTTCAAACTCACACACAACTAACACTATGGGTGAAAATGAAAGTATACATGGAGAAAATGAAAATCATCATGTTCGAACTATGCGTGAATATTTGCAACGTCCTCGAAATTCATCTCCTTCATGCTTCATTTTTCCGCTTAATGCAAATAACTTCAGATTTAAGCCTGATATGATTCCTTTACTTCCTAATTTCCATGGCTTAAAGTCTGAGAGTCCTTATTTGCATTTGAAAGAATTTGAGGAAGTATGTGCCACATTTATGGATTAAACTTGTAGTGAAGAAATAATTAAGCTAAAATTGTTTCTTTTTCTTTAAAAGATAAAGCAAAAACATGGCTTAATTCATTAAGACCTAGATCTATAGGCACATGACAAGAAATGCAAACCAAGTTTTTAAAACAATTTTTTTCAATACATAAAACGAATGCTTTCAAGAGACAAATTCAAAATTTTTGTCAAAAAGGCAATGAAACCTATTTTCAATGTTTGGAAAGATTTAGAGACTTGTTGAATTCATGCCCACACCATGGTTTTGAAAAATGGCGTACGATAAGTTTCTTTTATGAAAGGTTAACACTAGAAACAAAACAATTTGTTGAAACAATGTGTAATGGTGAATTTTTAGACAAAGACCTAGAAGAAGCTTTAGAGTATTTAGATCATTTAGCTGAGAACTCTCAATCTTAGCAAACTATTAGTTCTTCTGAAAATTCAATTAGATCTAATATGGCTAGTTCTAGCGGGGGTAAATATAATTTGAGTCAAGAAGATGATCTAAGTGCTAGAATTACAAGTTTAACGAGAAAGATTGAAGCCATGGAATTAAGGAAAGTTAAAGAGGTCAAATTTGTACATAATGATAAAATTTGTGAAATTTGTGAAGTTATGGGACATTCCACTCAAGATTGTCCAAATATTCCAATTTTTAAATAAGTGTTGCATGACCAAGCAAATTCTATGAATTCCTTCAAAAAGTCTTTTTCCTCTAATTTCCATATTCTGAAACATACAATCCTGGATGGAAAAATCACCCAAATTTTAGTTGGAGAAATGATAATCATGCCCATCCACCACCTCAAAGACCTTCAAATTTTCCATCATACCATTCACCACATTTGAAAACTCTTGAGGAAACGTTGCAAACATTCATGCAAGGGCAAATAAGCATAAATAATCAAACATCACAAGCCATTAATGATATCAAGAATACACTTTCAACATTGATCTCAGCTTTGCGCAGTCAGGAGAAAGGTAAATTTTTTGCTCAACCACAACCAAATCCAGCGGGTCAATTTCATGTAAGTGATTCTAACTCAAATGGCATACAGCATGGAATGCCAACTTCATCACTAATCTCCAAAGTGGTAAGGTCATTGATAAAACCATTTCTTTGAAAGAGATTGAACCTAAAGAACCATCAAAATTAGTGAGTGAGGAAATAATGTTGAACCTAAGATGTGTGATGTTGAAAAATGCCCTATCCCTACTCCTTTTCCTCAAAGATTGCAACCAATTCAAAAGTTGAACCAAAATTCTGAAATTTTTGAACTTTTTAAGCAAGTCAAAATTAACATTCCTTTGTTAGATGCAATTAAGCAAGTTCCTTCTTATGCCAAATTTTTGAAAGATTTATGCACTGTTAAAAGGAAGCTTAATGTTCAAAAGAAAGCATTTTTAACTGAGAATGTTAGTTCAATTATTTAACATAACACTCTACCAAAATATAAAGATCCTGGTTGTCCCACCATTTCTTGTGTAATTGAAAACTTTAGGATAAATCATACTTTACTTGATCTTGGTGCAAGTGTTAATTTGTTGCCATATTCAGTGTATGAGCAATTAGGTTTAGGTGAGCATAAACCTACTTCTACAACACTTTAACTTGCTGATTGTTCTGTGAAAGTACCACGAGGAATACTTGAAAATGTGTTAGTTCAAGTAGATAAATTTTACTTTCTTGTAGATTTTATTGTCTTAGACACACAACCTGTTCCTAACTCAAGTACCCAAATTCCTGTCACATTAGGACGTCCATTTCTTGCTACATCTAATGCAATAATTAACTATAGAAATGGAGTTCTAAAATTATCCTTTGGAAACATGACATTGGAAATGAATGTGTTTAATATTTGCAAGCAACCTAGTGAAAATGATGACATGCATGAACTTAGTTATATTGAGGAACTCGTTCATGACTACTTTAATGTTTCATCTTTTTCTGATCTCTTGGATGCTTGTTTAAATGGTTGCAATGATTTCAATTTTGATGAAAATTTTGAAGTATCTCATATTTATTCTCTTTTAAAATCTTCTCAGGTTTTGGAAGTTAATGGATGGAGACTAAAATTTGAAGACTTACCTCAACGTGTTGATTAACCGATGCCATCGAGTGTTTAACCACCAAAACTTGAATTGAAACCATTACCATCTGACCTCAAGTATGCTTTCTTGGGTGCTAATGAAACTTTTCTGGTGATAATTTCTTCTAAACTCAGTGCTCTTCAAGAGTGTAAGTTGCTCGAAATTCTAAGATTGCATAAACATGCCTTAGGATGGACAATAGCTGACATAAAAGGAATTAATCCTTTGATTTGCACACATAAGATATATTTGGAAGATAATGCCAAATCATCTAGACAAATACAACGTAGGCTAAATCCTAATATGAAAGAGGTAGTGAGAAATGAAGTTCTCAAGCTTTTAGATGAAGGGATCATTTATCTTATTTCTGATAGCACATGGGTAAGTCCTACAGAAGTTGTACCTAAGAAATCTGGAGTTACTGTAATCAAAAATGAAAATAATGAATTAATTCCAACTAGAACAATTACTGGCTGGAGAATGTGTATTGACTATAGGAAACTTAATTCAATGACTAGGAAAGATCATTTCTCGTTACCATTCATGGATCAAATGTTAGAAAAGGTAGTTGGACATGCATTTTATTGTTTCTTAGATGGGTATTCTGGGCATAACTAAATTGAAATTGCACCTGAAGACCAAGAAAAGACCACTTTCACTTGTCCATTTGGAACTTTTGCATATAGAAGGATGCCATTTAGATTGTGTAATGCATCAGCTACATTTCAAAGATGCATGCTTAATATTTTTAATGATATGGTTGAACGATTTCTTGAAGTTTTCATGGATGATTTTTCTATTTTTGGTGATTCATTTGATGATTGCTTATCTAACTTGGAAAAAGTTTTGATTAGGTGTGAAGAAAAGAATCTTGTGCTTAATTGAGAAAAATTGTCATTTTATGGCCACAAATGGTATTGTGCTTGGTCACATTGTCTCATTAAAAGGAATTGAAGTAGATAAATCTAAAATTGAATTAATTGAAAATTTACTCGTTCCTAAGTGTGTTAAAGATGTTAGATCATTTTTAGGATATGCTGGTTTTTATAGGAGATTTATCAAAGACTTTAATATTATATCAAGACATTGTGCAATCTCTTATTAAAAGATGCTCTCTTTGAGTGGACTGAATCATGTCAAGAAACTTTTATCAAACTTAAAACCATGCTAACATCTGCTCCTCTCATGCAGCCTCCAAATTGGACTTTACCTTTTGAAATCATGTGTGATGCTAGCGATTACGCTGTTAGAGCTGTTTTAGGACAACGAAAGGACAAGAAACCCTATGTGATTTACTATGCTAGTAAAATCTTAAATAGTGCTCAAATAAATTATTCTACCACTAAAAAGGAATTACTTGCAGTAGTATTTGCATTGGATAAATTCCGAAGCATGTAGTGGTCATTTTTCTTCAAAGAAAACTGTTGCGAAAATATTGCAATATGGATTTTATTGGCCCACCTTATTTAAAGACACACATACATTTTGCAAAACATGTAACCGTTATCAAAAACTAGATGGAATAACTCGTAAAAACATAATGTCATTAAATCCTATTTTAGTCATTGAAATATTTGATTGTTGGATTATTGATTTTATGGGTCCTTTTCCATCTTTTTTTGGGTATCAATACATTTTAGTTGGAGTTGATTATGTTTCAAAATGGGTAGAGGCAATTTCTTGCAAAAATAATGATTATAAAATTGTTTTGAAATTTTTGAAAGAAAACATTTTTTCAAGATTTGGAGTGCCTCGAGCCATAATAAGTGATGGAAGTTTACACTTTTGTAATAAGCCTTTTGAGAATTTAATGAAAAAATACGAAATTACACATAAAGTGTCTACCCCTTATCACCCACAAACAAGTGCACAAGTTGAACTTGTCAATAGAGAAATAAAACACATTTTGGAAAAAACGGTAAACTCGAATCGTAAGGATTGGTCTTTAAGACTAACCGATGCACTTTGGGCTTATCGAACTGCTTTTAAATCATCACTTGGCATGTCTCTTTATAGACTTGTTTTTGGAAAGGCTTGTCACCTACCGATGGAATTGGAACATAAAGCTTTTTGGGCCATTAAAATGCTTAATTTTGACTTAGATAAAGCAAGATCATTGAGAAAACTCCAAATAAATGAACTCGAAGAAATTAGGAATGAAGCTTACGAGAATTCTAGAATTTACAAAGAGAAAATAAAGGTGTTTCATGATAAACATATCATTAGAAAATCATTTGAACCTTCACAAAAAGTTCTTTTGTATGATTCAAGATTGCATTTATTTCCTGGCAAACTTTGTTCAAAATGGACAGGTCCTTTCATTGTTAAGAAGGTTTACCCACATGGCGCTGTTGAGATTGAGAACCCCAAAAATGGTAATGTTTTTAAAGTTAATGGACACCGTTTAAAGCCATTCTTTGAGAATTTTTCAAGCTATCACTTTGAATGAACCTGTTTACAACACTGGATGATTTTTTTTTTTTTGTATATACATTGCTTGTTTTCTTGTGTTATTAATTTTATTGATTCCATTGTTTGTTTTTAGTTACTTTCCCGATCAAGTGATGGATAACGGTACTCTGTGACTCTTCAAGTCGGTTCTTTCAGTTGCCCAAAATTACTGATACCATTTGTTTTCTCTCACTTCTTTTTCTGTTCTTTTCTTTCATTATGGATGTCATTCTTTTTAGATTGCAAACATATTTTCCTTCTTTTCCTAAAGATGTTCTACGAAAAATGTACCAAGTTAGGTGTGCAAGATTAAGAATGCTTATGCAAAAAGGTATTCCTGAAGATGTGCGATGGATAATTAAAGCAAAGGTACATTTAGCAGGTGAGTTTTCTGATTCATTTGTTTCACGCATGCCAGGTTTAAGTAAGAGCTCTTTTGCAAAGAAACAAAGAGCGAAAAAGTTACAAGTGTGTCACAATTGTGCACGTTCAACTTGTAACAAGCAATGTCGTTCTTTAGGGATGGTGTCTACTAATAGAGAAGATAAAATTAAATTCATCAAGGATGGACTGAGTAAGGAGTCTTTAGATAATATCTTATTGACTCTTGAGACGCATTCTAGTAGATATGTGCAACATAAAATTCTCAATTTGTATACATTATTTCAAAAAGAACGTGATCGTTATAGTCTTAGGAATCTGACTTTAAAAGACCGTATTTGCCAATTTGTAAGAAAATTGGATGGGAAGTTAATCCTCGACCCATAAAGGGCGTTTAAGCCATTAGTGGCCGTAAAATCAGAGGAAGATGTGAGCCACAATCACAACTATCTATAAATATTTACTTTTAGCTGTCATTGTTGAAATTTTTATGTTTTAAATTCCTATATTAGCTGTTATCTTTGACATTTTTATATTTTTAAATTTTAACTTTTATGACAACTGCTGGCTTACCTCTATTGGTTTCATTAATGCATTCTCTTTAAGTTGTATAAATGCAGGACCTCACTTCTTTATTTTCATACAAAATTTGAATCATTGACAAGGGTAAAAGACTGCAAAAAAATGAAAGGAGCTTCTATTAATCAATTTAAAACTATTTGTGTTTTTTGTGGGTTAAGCTCTGGGAAAGGTGAAGAGTTTGTAAAAGTAGCGGACAACCTGGGTCGAGTTTTAGCTGAGTAAAAACTTAACCTAGTGTATGAAGGAGGTAGCCTTAGGTTAATGGGGTGTGTGTCAACTGTCTCACATATAGAAGGAAGTGAAGTCATAGGTATCATACCAAAGGCTTTATTTGCAGGTAACATAACTGGCAAAATAGTTGGAGAAGAACTAATGGTCTCAACAATGCATGAAAGAATTGCTAAAATGCTTGATTCTGCAGATGCTTTTATTGCCTTACCAGATGATTTTGGGACCTTAGAAGAAATTTTTCAAATTGCATCTTAGGCACAACTCACCGTTCATAAAAAACCCATACGATTGTTAAATGTTAATAGTTTCTTTAACAAGTTGTTGTCTTTTTTTGATCATGCTGTAGAACAGAATTTCATTTCACAGATGGCTCGCAAACTCCTCATTTCTGCTTCGACTGCTAATGACTTGATCAATCAGTTGCAGAACTTTGTCCATGAACCAGATCCAACAATGGCACGATTAGAATGGTCAAGTGAAAGCAGTAAAAAGCGAAAGCTGGATTTGTCGCTTCATTTGTAACTTTTCTTATCTCTTTTTTCTACTCATTGCATTTTATTATTTTTTTTTTGTTATTTTTGCTTAAGTTTGTTTCAAGTTTTACTTGTGTTTCAATAACTACCATCTCAGGTAACGTTCTCTATATTGTACCTCTTTACATTTAAACATTGAGGACAATGTTGCAATTTGGTTGGGGGGAGTGTAGTCGACCTAAGTAACCATTTTTTTTTATATAGACAACCTAAAAAAGAAAATTAGATTCATAATTTGTAAGAGTGGTAGAGTAAGGAGTAATCTTACTCCTGAGACACATCTTAATAGATATGCATTATCATTTGATTTGATTTTTGAATTTCATAACAAAGAATTTATCATTTACTTTTTTTTGAATTGATCAAATATACGAACTCTCACATCATTATCACATAATAAATTTTGCTCAGATACTCAATCAGTAAAATATTTATAAACCATCTTTCGCACACACATATTGATACATGATTATGGATGACATATTGAAATTTTACAATATTTGAGCTCTTTAATTTTGTCAAAGATAGCAACTAAGGGTTAAAAAAAAAAAGAATCTCCAAAAATAAAAAAAATAAAAAAAATAAAAAAATAAAAAAAGTTAAAAAAATAATTAAATAAATAAGTAAAAATTCTAATTAAAACTTTTACTTAGTAACCGGGCTTCTTACCTAATTAGTAATGAATGTTCGCGTAAAACGGTAAAGTTTTAATATGAATAAGTTCATATCCTTAACTCGAGTAATTAAGCCCGTAGGGGTGTTTTAACACCTAATACCCTAAGGCCAACTGGTCTGGGGGTTATTGGCCCAAAGCTCACTACATGGGTTAGGTTATGCACAAAGAAAAAAAAAGAAAAAAAATGGAGATAGAAATAATCTTTGCCCAAAGAAGTTTACCTTGACAAAACTTAGAACCAATGTTGTTTGATTCTAATTAAGTCTCATAACATGTATTAGTTACAAAAGCACAAAAAGAAAGTTTATTAATAATTTGACTAATCAGTATTTGGCACATATATAGTAATTTTTAAGTGAGAGTTTGTTTATTTTGAGAAAATGAAAAGGAAAAGAATGATTTTTTACTTTGAATGTAAATTCTATAGATCAACTCTAAATGGTATTGCTTAAATTATTAGGGACTAGTAATAAGCTGGTTGGGGGGTGTGATGAATATTTAAAAGTGTAGGTTTATCAAGAAAAATATTATGATTTATACTTAATAATGTCCTTCTATTTCGCAATAATAAAGCATATTCCTTTATATTGAATTGTAAAACATGAATTGAACTAAATAGTCGGTTTTGTGCAGGTTTCGTATAATGAGCATATCTTTCAATCCAAATTATCAATTGATACGATTCTTGGGCTGGACAAACATAAACTCATCATTTCACAACTTTGTAAGCCAAAGATTGGACCAGTTCGAGCAATTAATGGGACAAAATTAGGCTTCAACAAAACTCAAGCGCATCTTTAAACCAGCCCAACATGCTTCTGTATTTGGGCCGTATCTCCCTAAATATGTAATGAAAAATTATATGATTAGGTGATCTAGAAAGCTAAGAAAGGGATCTAAATTGTTTATATTTTGTACTTTCTAAAATTTCAACTGCTCGATTACCAAAAAGAGCTATCATTCTAGAAGGACTGTGGAGAAATGCGACTTGAACATCTCTGCCTATTTTTAACACAACTCACGATCTAAAATAGAAATAAGGGTGAGATATGGACCATTAGAAAGATGAGTCATCCACCTACAGCTTTGAAGAAGGATGCTTTATGAAATTCGGCGGTTTTTATGGTCAAAAATATGTTGGAAGTTGGTAGAGCGTGATTAATTGAAAATTGACAAAATTATGTTCACACATGTGAAATGTCTTTTGTTTTGCCTATATAAAGGAAGATGTGGAAGTGAGGGGATATCAGTTTTGTTTCCATTTCTATTTTCTTTTTGAAATTTAAACTTCAATTAAATGATGTATTTCTAATTTCGTAATTAGAGTTAAGGGTGAACTTTTGATGATTTTATAGTTTTGTTCTTTAATCCTTTGTTTTGTTCTTCATTGCCAATCTTTTTATTGTTTGAGTACTATATTTTGCAAGTGATTTTGAATTGTTAGAAACCTTTATTCATTGTTAACAAATGGTACATTGAATGCTTGAATGTTTTCTACATATCAAGAGTAAGGCAACTTATAATTTTTCACCATCAACTAAAAGGTAAGTCTTTTGATTTCTTTGTGCTTAAATGTTTTTTTTTCATCATCCAATTAAGATCACTTCTTTTGATTCTTAATTGTGTTTTTCTTTAAAAAAAAAAGGGATCAAGAATAAGTTCTATATAAATCATTAAAATGGATCCCTAATGCCCTAATATATAATAATATTTAATTTAAATTTGACAATAAGCAAATTCATTCCATTTCTTATAATATTTGAATATTTGGACTTATAACGTTTAGACCTTTGGAATTGTGGACTTAATATAACATATTCCCTGTAGACCGACACTCGAACTTCCGAACTTTATTACTTGAGACAACCTATACTTGGGAGTTACAACCTTTAAGTTGTAGCACATATGCGACAGTTGACACATACGCCATTAACCCATGGCTACCTTCCCTATATAATAGGTTAGGTTTTCGCTCAGCTAAAACTTGACCAAGGTTACCTGCTGTTTTTATAAACTTTTCACCTTTCATAGGCCTTAAACCACAAAAAACACAAATAATTATAAATTAACAAATAGAAGCTCCCTCCATTTTTGCAGTCTTTTACTCTTGTTAGTAATTCAAAATTTGCATGAAAATAGAGAAGGTGAGATGTTGTATTTATACAATTTGAAAAGAAAATGCATTAATTAAACCAATAGGGATAGGCCAACTGTTGTCACAAAGTTTAAATTTAAAAATATAAAAATGTCAAAGATAACAACTAATATTGAAATCTAAAACATCAAAATTTCAACAATGACGGCTAGAAATTAATATTTACAAATAGTTGTGATTGTGGCTTGCATTTGCCTCTAGTTTTACGTTTAACAATGGCTTAAATGCCCTCTATGAGTCAAAGATTGGCTTCCCATCCAATTTTTTCATAAATTGGCAAATAAGATCTTTTAAAATCAAATTCCTAAGACCAAACTGATCACATTTTTTTTAAAATTATATGTACAAATTGAGAATTTTACTTCACAAATATCTACTAGGATGCACTTCAAGAGTTAGTAAAATATTATCTATAAACTCCTTGCTCATTTGATCCTCAATGAATTGAATTTTATCTTCTTTATTTGTAAACACAATCACTAGAGAATAACATTGCATATTATAGGTTGAACGTGCATATTTATGATACACTTGTAACCTTTTGCTTTTTTCATTGCAAAAGAGCTTTTACCTAAGCCAAGCATGCGTAAAACAAATGAATTAAAAAACTCACCTGCTAATCGTACCTTTACTTCGATTATCCGTCGCACATCTTCAGAAATGCCTTTATGCATAAGCATTCTTAATCTTATACACCTGGCTTGGTGCATTTTTAGTAGAACATTTCTAAGAAAAGAAAGAAGATATATTTGAAATCTAGAAAAAATGACATCCATATGAAAAGAAGAGAAAAAAAGAGAAAAAAAAGTGAGAGTTTTTTTTTTCCTTTTTTTTATATCAGTTATTTGGGTAACTGAAAGAATCAACTTGAAGAGTCATGTAGTACCGTTATCTACCACTTGACCGAAAAAACAACTAAAACAAACAATAAAGTTAGTAAAAATAATAACACAAGAAAACAAGTAATGTATATACAACTAGCACTAAGGAAAAATAAAACAACAAGTGTTGTAAATAGTTTTATTCGAAGTAATAAACTCTACCTCTCTAGGAAAATTCTCAAAGAATAGCTTTAAATGGTGTCCATTAACTTTAAAAACATTATTATTTTTTTGGGTTTTCAATCTCAATAGTGCCATGTGGTAAAACGTCTTGACAATGAAAGAACCTGTCCATTTTGAGCGAAGTTTTCCAGTAAATAGATACAATCTTGAATCATACAAAAGAACTTTTTGTGAAGGCTCAAATGATTTTCTAATAATGTTTTTGTCATGAGACACATTAATTCTTTCTTCATAAATTCTAGAATTCTCACAAGCTTTATTCCTGATTTTTTCAATTTCATCTAATTAGAGTTTCCTCAATGATCCTACTTTGTCTAAATCAAAATTAAGCATTTTAATGGCCCAAATAACTTTACATTCCAATTCCACAAGCAGGTGAAAGCCTTTCCAAAAACAAGTTTATAAGGAGACATTCCAAGTGATAATTTAAAAGCAATTCGATAAACCCAAAGTGCATCAATTAGTCTTGAAGACCAATCTTTAGGATTCGGGTTTATCGTTTTTTCCAAAATGTGTTTATCTCTCTATTAACAAGTTCAACTTGTCCACTTGTTTGTGGGTGATAAGGAGTAGACACTTTGTGTACAATTATATATTTTTTCATTAAATTCTCAAAAGGTTTATTATAAAAGTGTAAACCCCTATCACTTACTATGGCTCGAGGCACTCCAAATCTTGAAAAAATGTTTGCTTTCAAAAATTTCAAAACAATTTTATGATTATTATTTTTGCAAGAAATTGCCTCTACTCATTTAGAAACATAGTCAACTTTAACCAAAATATATTAGTATCCAAAAGAAAGTGAAAAAGGTCCCATAAAATTAATACCCCAACAATTAAATATTTCAATGACTAAAATAGGATTTAATGGCATCATGTTTTTACGAGTTATTCTACCTAATTTTTGACAACGGTCACATGTTTTACAGAATGTATATGTGTTTGTAAATAAAGTAGGCCAATAAAATGACCAGCAAATGCTTCAGAATGACAAAGAAATGATATTTTAAATTTCATTGTCAGCTACACATCTCCTTATGATTTGGTCAGGGTAATATTTGAAATGATATGAATTATCCCAAACAAATTGTGTACCTCTCTTAAAAATTTCTTCTTGTCTTAGCATTTCAATGCTTTAGGATTTGACTTGTAACAAGAAAATTGACAATATCAACAAACCAAGGTGAAGTTGAAACACTTAAAAGTTACTCATCAGGAAAATTCTCATTAATTTGTGTTGTGTCAATCAATTTGTCAAACAAGAGTCTTGACAAGCGATTAGCAACCACATTTTCTTGTTTTGAATTATGAGATCAAATTCTTGGAGTAGTAGGATCCGTCTAATCAATCTAGATTTAGCATCCCTTTTTGAGAGAAGCTATTTTAATGATGCATGATCATTAAAAATGACAATAGGTGAGTCAACAAGATAAGATCTAAATTTATCCAATGCAAAAACTATTGCAAGTAATTCCATTTCGATGAACTATTTAAGGTTTTACTAGCATAGTAAATCACATAAGGTTTCTTATCCTTTCATTGTCCTAAAATAGCTCTAACAGCATAATCGCTAACATCACACATTATTTCAAAAGGCAAAGTTTAATCAAGAGGCTACATGATAGGAGTAGATATTAGCATGCTTTTAAGTTTGACGAAAACTTCTTGACTTGGCTTAATCCACTCAAAGAGAAAATCTTTTAATAAGAGATTACACAATAGCCTTGTTATAACAGTAAAGTCTTTGATAAATCTTCTATAAAATCTAACATGTCCTAAAAATGGTCTAACATCTTTAACAAACTTAGGAATGGCCAAGCTGGTAATCAATTCAATTTTAGATTTATCTATTTCAATTCTTTTGGATGAGACAATATGACAAAGTATAATATTATTCGTGACCATGAAATGACATTTTTCCCAATTAAGTACGAGATTCTTTTCTTCACAGTTAGTCAAAACATTTTCCAAGTTAGATAAATAATCATCAAATGAGTCACCAAAAATAGAAAAATCTTCCATGAAAACTTCAAGAAATCATTCAACCATGTCAGTAAAAATGCTAAGCATGCATCTTTGAAATGTAGCTGGTGCATTATACAAGCCAAAAGGCATTCTTACATGCAAAAGTTTCAAATAGGCAAGTGAAAATTGTTTTTTCTTGGTCTTCAGGCGCCATAGATTTAGTTATACCAAAAATTAATACCCATTTAGGAAACAATAAAATGCATATCCAACTAACCTTTTTAACACTTGATCCATGAATAATAAAAGGAAAGGGTCTTTCCTAGTCATTGAGTTGAGTTTCCTATAGTTAATGCACATTCTCCAACCTACAATTATTCTAGTTGGAATTAATTTATTATTTTCATTTTTAACTATAGTATCTCCATATATCTTAGGTACAACTTGAGTAAGACTAACCCATGTGCTATTAAAAGTAGGATAAATTATCCCCACATTTAAAAGCTTGAGAACTTCATTTTTCACTGCTTCTTTCATATTAAGATTTAGCCTACATTGCATTTATCTAGATGATTTGGCATTATTTTCTAAACATATCTTATGCGTACAAATTAAAGGACTAATTCCTTTTATGTCAGTTATGGTCCATCCTTTGACATGTTTATGCAATTTCGAAATTTCTAGCAATTTACATTCTTCAAGAGCATTAAATTTAGAAGAAATTATCATCGGAAGAGTTTTATTAGCACCTAAGAAAGCTTATTTGAGATCAGATGGTAGCAGTTTCAATTCGAGTTTTTGGTGGTTAAACACTCGATGGCATCGGTTTATCAGCATGTTGAGGTAAATCTTCAAATTTCGGTCACCATCTATTAACTTTTAAAACCTAAGAAGATTTTAAAAGGGAATAAATATGAGACAGTTCAAAATTTTTATCAAAATTGAAATCATTGCAACTATTTAGACAAGCATCCAAGGGATCAAAAAAAGATTAAACACTAAAGTAGTCATGAACAAGTTCCTCAATATAACTAACTTCATACACATCATTATTTTCACTAGGTTGCTTGCAAATATAAAACCCATTCATTTACAATGTAAGTTTCAAAACACCATTTCTACAATTAATTAATACATTAGATGTGGCAAGAAATGGACGACTAAGAATGATAGGAATTTGAGTGCTTGAGTTAAAAATAGGTTGTGTGTCCAAAACAATAAAATTAACTGGAAAGTAAAATTTGTTTATTTAGACAAAAACATCCTCAACTACCCCTCGTGGCATTTTCACAAAACAATTAACAAGTTGAAGTGTTATTGAAGTAGGTTTAAGCTCACCTAAACCTAACTATTCATGCACTAAGTAAGGCAAAAGATTAACACTTGCACAAAGATCAAGCAATGCATGTTCTATCCTAATGTTTTCTATCATACAAGAAATGGTTGGACAATTATGATCATTGTATTTTAGTGGAATGTTAAGTTGAATAATTGAACTAACATTCTTAGTCAAAAAAATGCATTATTTTGCACATTAAGCTTCTTTTTAACAGTGTATAAATCTTTCAAAAATTTAATATAAGAAAAAACCTGCTTAATTGCATCTAACAAAGGAATGTTCATTTTAACTTGCTTGAAAAGTTCAAAGATTTCAGAATTTTGGTTCTACTTTTGAATTGGTTGCAATTTCTGAGGAAAAGGAGCAAGGAAAGTGCATTTTTCAATATTACACATCTTAGGTTCAACATTATTTTTCTCACTCACTAATTTTGATGGTTCTGTAGGTTTAATCTCTTTCAAAGAAATGGCTTTATCAATAACCTTACCACTTAGGAGAGTAGTGATGAGTTGGCACTCTCATGATGTGTGCCATTTGAGTTAGAATCACTTACATTAAATTTACTAGTTGAATTTGATTGTGGTTAAATAGGAAATTTTCCTTTCTCTTGTATGCGCAAAGCTAAGCTCAATGTTAAAAGAGTATTCTTGATATCATTAATGACTTGTGATGTTTGATTGTTTATACTTGTTTGCCTTTGCATGAATGTTTACAACATTTCCTCAAGAATTTTCTAATGTGGTGAATGGTTTAGTACAAAATTTGAAGGTCTCTGAGGAGGTGGATGGGCTTGATGATCATTTTTCCAACTAAAATTTGGGTGATTTCTCCATCTAGGACTATATGTTTTAGAATATAGAGAATTAGAAGAGAAAGGCTTTTTGAAAAAATTCATAAAATTTGCTTGGTCATGCAACACTTCTTTAAAAATTGGAATATTTGGACAATATTGAATAAAATATCCCATAACTTCACAAATTTCACAAGCTTCATCGTTATCTACAGATTTGACCTCTTTAACTTTCCTTATCTCCATGGCTTTAACCTTTCTCGTTAAATTTGCAACTCTAGTGAATTAAGTCATGTTTTTACTTTATCTTTTAAAGAAAAAAGAAATAAATTTAGTTTAATTATTTCTTCACTACATGTTTAATCAATAAATGTGACACATACTTCCTCAAATTCTTTCAAGTGCAAATAAGAACTCTCAGACTCTAAGCCATGGAAATTAGGAAGTAAAGGGATCATATCAAGCTTAAATCTAAACTTATTTGCATTAAGAGAAAAAATAAAGCATAAGGGGGATAAAGTTCGATGAGGTTGCAAATATTCTTGCATGGTTTACACATGATGATTTTCATTTTCTCTATGTGTACTTTCATTTTCAGCCACGGTGTTAGCTATATGTGAGTTTGAAGGTGAATCAAACAAATTTTCGAAAAAAGTTTTAGAATTACCTTCCACAAACGACGAGAATGAGGATTATAATACCATCCTAGCATGAATGAAATAAAAATAAAACATAATAAAATAAAATACAATAAAATAAAATGTTTGCACAGTAATAAAACGAATAAAAAGAAAAGAGGTGGTATAACTTTCGTCTTAATAAAATTAATATAAATAAAAATAACAATACAATTATTAACAACAATCATAAAAAAAATTGCAAATAGGCGGCTGGGCCTTCCAATAAAAAAAAATAATAAGTAAATAAATAAAATGTTAGAGTTAGGAGTTGCAGTTAGCAAAACAACAAGTAAACTTTATACAAACTAACTTCCCTGGCAATGGTGCCAAAAACTTACTATAACTTAAAAGTTATAATTTTCAAGTATAAGTTGTCTCAAGTAATAAAATTTAGAAGTTCAAGTGTCGGTCCACAGGAAATACAATATATAAAGTCCACAAGTCCAATGTCTAAATATCACAAGTCTGATATTATTAACTATTAAGGCATTAGAGATTCATTTTGTTGATAATTAAAGAAATCATTCTTTACTCATTTTTTTAACTCAATTAAGATCACTTAAGAGATGATCTTAATCGAAAGATAAATAATTTTAAATGCATCACAGTACTTCTTTAAAGAAAAGGTAACAAGATAAAATATTAATCATTTAATTTATTTGTGAAAACTATAACATACCTTGTTCTTGATTTGTTAAAAAATGTGCAAGCATTCATTTTACCCTTTATTAACAATAAATCAAGCTTCCTAACAAATGAAAACACTTTTAAGAAATAGAATTCACTTAATTGACAAGAATTTGCATTGAAGCACAATTTAGAATGATAAAAGAATAATACTATAAAATCAACAAACTTCACCCTTAACCCTAATTATGAATTTAGAAAGACATTATATAAATAATACCAAAATTACACAAAGGAAGAATGGAAAATAAGAAAAAAAAAAGATGTCCTAAATAACTTCTAACAGTTCCTTTATATAGGCAAAACAAGATGTATTTCACATGTATGAACACAAGTTGTAAACTTTCAACTTAATCATGTCTGTCAAATTGTAACACATTTGGGATTGTCAAATTCATTGAATTTATTGAAACTATCTTTTTCAAAGTTATAGGTGCCTTAATAAGTTTTCAATGGTCCAAAGTTCAACCAAATTGATTATGTACAACAAGAGTTATGTTGAAAATAAGTAAAGGTGTTTGGTTTGGTTTCTTCACCAATCTTATAGAATGACAGTTATTTTTGATAAGAAAGGACTCTAAATTTAGACAAGTGTAAACATAATAATGTAGATATATCTTTAAGCTTTCCAAAACATCTAATCTTATTATTTTTGAATACGTATGTGAGAAGATATAGCCCAAATACGAAACCATGTTGGGCTGGCCTCAATTGCGGTTTGGTTTTGTTGAAGCTCGATTTTAACCAATAGATGCTTGAACTGATCTAACTTCTAATTTACACTTTTGTGAAGGAATGAGTTCATGTTCTTGTGGCCTAGGAATTGTATCAAATAACCTTTTGGATTAATAAATATACATTATATGAAACCTGCGCAAACCTAATTATTAAGTCTAATCTTATTTTAGAATTCAATATAAAGGAAAAAGCTCAATTTTGGGGAAATAATGATATCATTAAGTATAAATCATAATATTTCTCTTGATAAACCTACGCTTTTGAATATTTATAAGAAGAAAGTGTGACTGATGCACTACCAATAGGTTGACCAAGGTTATTGATTGGACCTTTATTTTACTTTCACCACCTACAGCAATGGTCTTCAATTTAGTAGGACCTATTTTCTTTTTTGTACTTGGGGTAACAAGTGTATTTATACCTTCGTCGTGAACCTCATCCATGGCAATTAATCTATTTCAAAAACAAATAGTGAAAATACTAAAAGGATCCAAAAAAACACAACAAAATAATAGCAATAGGTGAATTCTTTATTGGCTTCATTAATGAAAAAGTTTCAAATATATTTAATATCGATTTTACTAAACTTTCTTTCTTATGCATATGTAAGAATCTACGTCACATTAACTTAAGACAAAAGAAAAATGATTGAACCTAAACAGTAAGCAAAACTTACAAAAATAATAAATAGAAATGCATAAATAACAACATAGAGCAAGAATTTTGCATAAAGCTAACGAGTATAACATAAACTTACTAATACTTTCTTTAATAGCTTCTTAATATCCTTTATCGAACTTGTTACATTACTAATGCCATTGCCAAGTTTGATCCCTTTTACACTTGTACCATAATAAAAACCACTAATTTCTTTTAAACTAATAGGTTTTAATATAGATTTAAAAATCAAACAAATAAAATTATTATCAAACTACATTACCAATGAACAAAAAGAAAAAATTAATTTAACATTCATTACAAGTTAAATGACAATATTAATCACCACTTATTTAAACAATAAAATAAAGTACTAAATAATAAATAAAACTGCATAAATAATAATAAAAGGACAAAACTAAACATTAAACTATAGTATCATAAGCATGAAAACATTGAAAGAACATAAGGCAATAGATAAGAAAAAATTACCACAAAAGACAAAAAATGCACGAGTTAAACCAATATTTCATCACAATCCTTTCTAACATAAGTCTCTTCTCCATCATTATCAATATTCATATTTGATGTTGATATATGTTTCAGCCCATAAGTTGTATCGACATTCTCAACACACATTTCTAACTCGTAATATGCCCTCGGTGGTGCCTTTAACAAGGCATACCAATTAGATGAATTATTTTCTCTTGAATAAAATACTTGTTTTGCCTGTGAAGTAAGAATAAATGATTCTTTCTCATATTGATTTTGACCTTGGTGTAGGTTAACAAGTGTAAAACCATCTTTAACCTTAACACCATGACCCATATTAGCCCAATCACACTTGATTATTGGAACTTGAAAATGATGGTAATCTAATAAAATTATCTCTTATCACACCATAATATGCAACAACATCAATAACTTGTGCTATGTCTTTACTACTTGCTCTACATATGGTTGCTACTTCAATTGAAACACCACTATTTTGTGTTGACTTTCCAAGTTACGTTGGCAATTGATAATATACCCATCATAACTCATGGCATTGTTTCTAAGGCCTTATGCAAGCCATCTTAGTATATCTAAGTCAGTACTTGTATGAATTTGGTCCAAAATCTATAATGAATAAAAAGAAAAACTAAAATTAATCATTCTATACTTCCTAGTCTTTTATAGAAATTAGAGATCTTATAATGTGTTACCTTTTCTTTTAATCATATTGAGAATTTCTCTGCGTGTCTCTTCCAAAGTAAACTCTTATTTTTTTTTCTAAATTTTTATTTGATTTCTTTAACTCCTCCAAATGCATCCTGTTAAATAAATAAACAGGGGTGTAATTTTGAAGAGCACAAAGATCATTAGAATGTAAATTTAATTACTTACTCTAAGTATGCTTCCAAAATAGTTGTCTTGAATAGCACATAACAATGTGCATTTTCCAACATTTCATTACTCAAAGTAATGGGTTTTCCCCCTAGAATTGTTGACCTTCCAGAATAACATCACTAGAGAAATCTTCATTGTGACATTCTTGATAATTAAACGTAGTAGCTTGATCGAAAAAACCCACTACAAAATGTCATGCACTCTTGAGCAAAATAACATTCTGCAATACAACCTTCTGGTCTTGCATTATTTCTAATATATTCTTTGAGAACCATAATGTACCTAAATATACATTGCAATGTTATTTTATTTTCTAAAAAAGAAAAAGGAGTATGAATACCTTTCAAAAGTATACATCCATCGACATTGAATCGGTTCACCAAGTAGTGCTTCCTATCCTAAATTAATCTACAAATGCATCATGATATCAAATAATGTAGGTGGAAAGAATCTCTTAAGCATAGATAGCGTTTTAGCTATGTCATCTTTAATGATTAACATCTCTTCTCTATCAACAGTCCTTTGATTGAAAAATAATAACAATCAAAATATCGCAATTCTTGGTCCTTTAGGTAGCAAACTTTATAATGCTATGGGCAGTAGCTACTATATTAAAACATGGCAGTCATATGATTTGAAACTTATAATCTTACATTCTTCATATACTATGTAATTTCTAATGTTTGAGCTATATCCATTCGGTAACTTCATGTCAAATAACCTCTTGCAAAACATTCTTTTTTTACTTTTGGACAATATATGTAAAGTTATAAGAAGACATAGTTTGCCCCCTTGATCTCTTGGATGCAATTCATGCTAAATTTCTATATCTTTTAAATCCTTGCAAAAATTTATTCCATCTGTTGTTTTTCCGTTGATGTTTAATAATATGCCAATAACACTCACAAATATTTTCTTCTATATGCATGACATCTAAATTGTGTCGCAATGGCAAATCTTGTTACATATTCAATCAAGTTAGAAAATTCATTGCAATATAATAAATAAGTTAAAAACAAATATATATTTAATACCATATACCTTCCACTATGGTAAATAAAAAAAATCAAACGCTTTGTCCAAGCTTGATTAGTTTCACTACATGTCTTTCATTTTCTCTTATCATATTTTCTCTAGTCATTCTCAAAATCTTTTAAAACATGTAAAATTTGAGTGCCTATCTTGACCCTAGAACATGTTCCCTTTTCCACCTTTCCATCAAAACACGATTTCCTTCTTTGAAAAGGATGAGACGTTGGTAGAAAACATCAAAAGCCCATGTATACAAACTTTCTATTGACTTTTAACCACTGAGAACATGTATCATCACTACATATTAGATATGCTAATTTACCCTTTGTCCTACGTCCAGAAATATTTCCTTAAGTTGGAAAATCATGTATCGCCTACATCAAAATGGCTCTCAAATCAAAAGTTGTTTTCGTGTATGCATTGGAAACATTAACTCCATTCTCCCACAACTCTTGTAAATCATCTATCAATAGTTGTAAATACACATCAATGTCATTACTTGGTTGCTCAGGCCCTGGAATCAATAAAGTCAACATAATATTTTCCTTTTCATGTATAACCAAGGTGTTAAGTTATATATAACAAGCATCAAGGGCCAACAACTATAAGTAGTGCTCAAATTAGAGAACGGATCCAATCCATCAGTAGCAAGTCCAAGTCTAAGATTCTAGGATCTTCTGAGAATGATGGACATTTACCATTAAATAACTCCCATACCAAAGAATCTATTGGATGCCGTAATTTGCCATCTTCACTTTTATAGGTAAAGTGCCACCTTAAGTCTTCAACAATTTTGAGATCTGAACATTCATCTAAACTAACTATGACAGGAAAGTATCTCATAACTTTTTCCAGAATCCCTCTTTTAATTTTCTTTGAGCATCTGTATACCTTCCATCTTGACAAACCATACTTCAAATAGCTATCCATTCCCTCTTTCTCATTTCCAAACAAGCAACAATCATTCACACAAGCATGGATTTTTTCATACCCTAAGTCAAATATCTTCAAAAATATTTTCACTATGTAGACTAATTTTAGAATTACGATATCCACAAGTAACATATCATGCAAAATCTCTAAAAGTCCATCAAAGCTCTTATCTCACCATCTATTTACAACTTTATGTTTATATATAGCTACAATAGCGGACAATTTTGTATGTTGGGTACAACTTGGGTACAAAGTAGTTTTGCCTCTTCTAGTAATATACTAAAATCACTATCCTTTCTTTTCTCTGAAGGTATAACATCTTCATTGTCCATATACCCAACTGTAAATAAGTTACATACATCTGACATATACACTTCTTTAATTATTTCATCCTTATCAACTTTTCTCCATGATGAAACCAATTTGTATATGTGGGATCTACTCTTCTTATGATTAAATGCCCATAAACTGTCTCCACATTATTATGACTCAAATTTTGATAGCTTTTACAGGGGCACAAAATCTTTTCTAGATTCCTTATATTATATTCAGCCATCTTAACAAAATTTCATGTAGCTTTCATATACCCATTCGTAGCTTTACCAAATCAAATGTAAAATGCACATTAATATTATAATTTAAAAATAGAGTATATTATGCTAAAATCTTATTTTGACCTGTGAAGATGGACCTAATCTTTATCGATGACTGCAATACACCCAATAAATTTGTGTATTCGGTATGACCTAAACACAGAGAAACTTTTTGTCCCCTAATAATTTACTAAAAGTGCAAGCAAATAATAACATAAAATAAATAAAATCGCAAAAATTAACTAAAAAAAATACATAATTCAATAAATTTCAACTAAAAAGAGAAATTTTGCATAAACACAGCAAGTGAATAAGTGAGTAATAGTATATATTTTCATAATATTTCTAAATTCCCTTACATTACAAGGCAACTTAAAAAACTAGACAATAGAAATTTTATAATTAAAATTTAAATTACTAAGAATCAATTTACAATAAAAATATAAAAAATAAAAATCTAACAAAATATCAAATAAAAACTTACCAAAGAAAGTAAAAAATGACGGTGTCTGAGTTTTACGCCTTTTGTAAGAAGAAATATGGCCTTGATTTCTTAATTAGTTTTATTTTCGCATCAAAAGAGATAAAAAAGAATGTAGGGAGAATGAAAGAGAATAGATAGAATAGATGGACAATGAAGAAGAAGAAGCTACAACTTTGGTATACATATTTTTGAAATCGTGCATCTAAGTGGTCTAAAATAATTATCATTCTGACAATGGTTGTCCACATTTCAATTTGAACATATATTATTATTTTAACCACATCTTCCACTAAACAAGTCCAAATGCTATGATTGATGAAGCATTAGAAAGCTTATTCATGGGCCATAATTTTAAGAAGAAATATTGCTATATTTTGAGAAGGCAATCAAAAAGTGCGCCAAAAAATAGTAGACAATGTTGTTATAAAACACATAACTTGCATGTGCTCACACATGTAAATTCTCCTTCATCTTGCGTATATAAACCTTATTGTTTATAAGAAGAGAGAGATTGTGAGGCAAGGTCTTGTTGTCTCAGTATTATGAAAATCTTCTTTTTTGTTTATTGTTTACCTAATATTTTTTAAATTCGTAGTTAGGGTTAAGGGTGAAGTTTTTATGATTTACAGTGTTTTTTTTTTATTTTTTTCATTTCTGTACTTCATTGTTAAACTTTTCTGTTAAGTAAATACTATATTTTGTAAGTATTTTTGGTTTGTTAGAAACTTTGATTTATTATTAATTAAAGGTACATTAAACGCTTGGATGTTTTTCTACATATCAATAAGCAAAGTAACTTGTAATATTTTATCATTAATTTAAATGTTAGTCTTTTAATTTCTTTGTGCTTAAATGTTAGTCATTTTCTAATTAAGATCACTTCTTAGTTGATTCTTAATTAAGTATAAAAAAGGATCAAGAATAATTTTTATACATAAGATTAAAATGGATCCCTAAAGCCCTAATATCTAATAATAGTGAATTTATATATAACAATTAAAAAATTCATTTCACATTCATAATATTGGGATAATTTAACTTGTAATATTTGGACTTTTGGAATTGTGGACTTAATATAACCAATTTTCTGTGGAACGACACTCGCACTTCCAAATCTTTATTACTTAAAATAACCTATACTTAGCTATTACAACATAAAAGTTGTAGCAAGTGTCTTGCGCCGTTGGTAGGGAATTTTAGCTTGTATAAAGTTTACTTGTTCTAATTAAGTTTTATTTTGCTAACTTTAACTTTAATTCTAACTCTAACTATAACCTAAGATTTAACTCTAACATTCTTTTTTGTTATTTATATTTCTTGCTTTTATTTAACTGGCAGGGACGGCCGTCCATTTGTGTTTTTTAATTTATCGTGTTTAAATTCATGTCCTATTATATTTTATTTTATTGCAAAACTATTTTAATTTTTTTTCTTTGCTTAGTATATGGTTGCTTCTACCACCTAATTGTTATTTTTTAGTTATTATACTATTATTTTTATAATTATTTTATTTTTATCAAAAGGAAGGGTTTTACTGCCTCTTTTCTTTTTATTTGTATTATTATTGTTCTAATATTTTGTTTTCTTATTTATTATTATTATTGTTGAATTTTATTTTATTTAATTTATGCTTGGGTGGTATCATGATCCTTACTCTCATCACTTGGTGAAAGGTAACTCTGAAACCTTTTTTAATAATTTGTTTGACTCATCTTCATATTCAGACACATCTAACACCATGGCTGAAAATGAAAATCAACATGTTCTAACCATGCTTGAATACTTGCAACCTCCTCGAAATTCATCTCTCTTTTGTTTTATTTTTCCTCTAAATGCAAATAATTTTAATTTTAAGCCATTTATGATTCCTTTGCTTCCTAATTTTCATGGCTTGGAGTCTGAAAGTCCTTGTTTGCACTTAAAAAAATTTGAGAAAGTATATGCTACATTCATTGAGCAAATATTTAGTGAATAACTAATTAGACTAAAATTGTTTCCTTTTTCCTTAAAAGATAAAGGAAAAACATGGCTTAATTCCTTGAGACCTAGATCCATAGGCACATACAAACTGAGTTCTTAAAGAAAATTTTTCCAACACATAAAATAAATGCTTTCAAAAGACAAATCTAAAATTTTGTCAAACAGCAAATGAAACCTATTTTCAATGTTTGGAAAATTTTAAGGACATGTTAAATTCATTTCCGTACCATAGTTTTGAATGATAAGCTTCTTTTATAAAGGATTAATATTAGAGACAAAACAGTTTGCTGAAATAAAGTGTAATGGTGAATTTTTAGATAAAACTCTCAAAGAAGCCTTAGAGCATTTAGATATTTAGTTAAAAACTCTCAATCTTGGCAAAACCACTAGTTCTTCAAAATATTTAATTAGATCTATTCTTACAAGTTCTAGTAGAGGCAAATCTAACTCGAGTCAAGAAGATGATCTAAGTGCTAGAGTTGCTACTTTGAAAAAAAAAATTGAAGCCATAGAATTAAGGAAAGGGAAAAAAGTCAAATTTGTGCATAATGATGAAGTATGTGGAATTTGTGAAGTCATGGGACATTGCACTCAAGATTGTTTGAATATTCCAATTTTTTAAGTAATGTTTCATAACCAACAAAATTCTATGAATACTTTTAAAGAGTCTTTCCATCTCATTCTCTATATTTTGAAATGGACAATCCTAGATGGAGAAATTATCTAAATTTTAGTTGAAAAAATAAGAATAATGTCCATCCACCATCACAAGAACCCTCAAATTTTCCATCATATCATTCGCCATATTCAAGAACCCTTGAGAAAATGTTGCAAGCATTAATGCAAAGGTAAACAAGCATAAACAATCAAACATCACGAGCCATTAATGATATTAGGAATACACTTTCAATATTGACCCCAGCTTTGTGCATGTAAGAGAAGGCAAATTCCTGCCCAACTATATCCAAATTGGGCAAGTCAATTTATGGTAAGTGATTCTATTTCAAATAGGGCACAACCTGAGAACGTCAATTTCATCAAAACTTTTTAAAATAGCGAGATTATTGATAAAACCTTTCCTTCAAAAGAAAATTATCCTAATGAACATCAAAATCAATGAGTGATGAAAATATTCATGACCTTAAGTTGTTTGATGTTGAAAAATGCCATATTTCTACCCTTTTTCCTCAAAGATTATAGTCAATCCAAAAAAGTGAATCAAAATCCTAAAATTCTTGAACTTGTTGAAGAATGCCTTAAGGTTTTATGCTAATTTGATCCTTTCAAAGCTTGTGCAAGTGGGTGCAGTAATTTCAACTGTGAAGAAAACTCTGAAATATCTCACATTTTTTATAATGATTTAATTGGACATCGCTTGAAACCATTTTTTGATAATTTCACCAATAAAAAGGAGACCATTGGAATTGGATAATCCTAGTTAGTAGGATCCATTTTTTTATTTTTCAATTTTATTATTTAGTAGTTTTTGTGTTGTTTTTTTTTAAGAGTATAATCAATGTTATTCTTTAGGAATAGTGTATATAAATTGAAAAGATAAAATATAATTCATAAAGGATGGACTGAGTAGGGAGTCTTTAGATAATATTCTATTTATTCTTGAGATGCATCCTAACGGATAAGTTCAACATGAAATTATTAATTTATACACACAATTTCAAAAAGAACACAATCCTTATAGTCTTAAAAATCTGACTGTAAAAGACCCTGTTTGCCAATTTATAAGAAAATTAGATGGAAAGCTAATCCTTGACCCATAGACAGTGTTTAAGCCGTTACTAGACATAAACTAGAGGAAGATGTGAGCCATAATCATAACTATTTATGAATATTGATATTTAGCTATTATTGATTTTTTTTAAGGATCAATTTTTTTTCGAGTATCTTAGTAGTTAGTTGTTTTTGTGTTATTTCTTTATTTGTTTTGTTTTTTGGAAGACTATAACATCAAGAGTATAAGCCTCTTCAACTTTTCAGGTGACATCTATACCCTTCTTATGTTCTTATTTTTCATTATTTCCTAGGTTTTATTTTTCAACACTAAAGACAATGTTTCAATTAAGCTAGGGGATGAGTTGTCTTCTTCTCCTCTTATTCTTTAAAAAGAAGATCACAATTTTCAAGGTTTTGTATTAGATGTTATCTTTTGCTTAGACAATTAACATACCATGTTTCCTTTAACTATATGTTTAATTTAGTGATAGAAAAGGAAACTAGAGTTTGAGGAGTGAAATAAATCTAATTGTTGGAAGAATTATATGCCAAGTAATTTTGTTCCAAGTGAGTTTTTAGCTTATCATTTTTCCTTAGAGAGTACCCTTTTTGGCCCTTAATTTGTGCATAACCTTTGATATTTATATTGATCTCTACATTTGAATTTTCAACTACTATTTCAAAAGAAAGAAAGGAAAGCCAAAAAATATATATATATGTTGCTTTATTTGCAAGCTCATTGAGTTAGTTGATAAGGATAGCTATTGTATTTCTTGGAAAAGTGACAGAAGACAATCTTTGATTCGTTTAAGCCTTTCAAGCTTACCTTTTAAAGTGTTTTTACTTTTGTAAGCCCTTTGAGCCGATAAATAAAAGACTTTTCATTCATTAGCCTATTTACCATACCCAACTCCACTTGTGAAGTTTTAGCTCTATTTTTGTATTATCTACTACCATTTTATTTTTGAGAAGGGTACATTTCAAAGAAAAAGGATAGTGAAGAAAAAGGGAAAAAATAAAAGGAAGAAGGGCTCAAAGATATTCATATACTTTTGCATTGAAAGAAAAAAGAAAAGATGATATATATTAATTGTTATTCTTCCAAAAAAAAAGAAGCTAATGATGCACCATCTTATTATGTTTAACACATCTATTTTGTTTACTCATATCTCTCATTTTTTTTAACCTTGTCCCAAGCCTTTGTTACATCCTAATAAAAGTCCTTCTTTGATTTTGACAAATTGTGGTTTGAAATAATACTAGTAATAAGGGCTTAAGAAAATGGTATTTGATGAATGTTCAAAAGTGTAGGTTTATCAAGAGAAATATTATAATTTATACTTAATAATGTCCCTTTGTTCCTAAAAATGAAGTATATTCCTTTATATTGAATTGTAAAACATGAATTGGACTAAACAGTTAATTTTACACAGGTTTCGTATAATAAGCGTATCATTCAATCCAAAACATTAATTGATACGATTCTTGGACTAAACAAACATAAACTCATTATTTCACAACTTTGTAAGATTAAAGGTTGGACCAATTCAAGCAATTAGTCGGACAAAATTAGGCTTCAACAGAACTCTCAAGTGCATCTTTGGACCAACCCAACATGCTTTTGTATTTTGGCCATATCTCCTAAAATAGGTACCCAACAATTATACGATTTAGTGTTCCAGAAATCTGACAAAGAGCTCTAAATTGTTTATGTTTTACATATTCCAAATTTCAACTGGTTGGCTATCAAAAAGAGCCATCATTTTAGAAGGGCGGTGGAGAAATGCAACTTGAACATTTATGCCTATTTTTAACACAATTTATGTTCTACCAAATCAATAAGGGTGAGATATAAACCATTAGAAAGCTAAGTCATTCACCTATAACTTTGAAGAAGATATTTCATAAATTTCAGTGGTTTTGATTGTCAAAAATGTGTTGCAAGTTAGTAGAGCATGATTAATTGAAAATTGGCAAATTATGTTCACACATATGAAGCATCTTTTGTTTTACCTATATAAAGGAAGATGTGGAAGTGAGGATGGGGGATCTTAGTTATCATTTTGCTTCTTTTTTGTAATTTGAACTTCAATTAAATAATATCTTTATAAATTAGTAATTAGGATTAAGGGTGTAGTTTTGTTAATTTTATAGCATTGTTCTTTTATCATTCTAAGTTGTGCTCAATGCAAAATCTTTTCAATTGAGTCAATTATATTTTTTAAAAGTGTTTTGGTTTGTTAGGAGGCTTGATTCATTATTAACAAAAGGTATACTGAATGCTTGCACATTTTCTACAAACCAAGAACAAGGTATGTTATATCTTTTACAAATAAATTGAATGATTAATCTTTTATTTTATTACATTTTCTTCGAAGAGGTATTGTGATGTATTTCAATATATTTATCTTCCGATTAAAATCATCTATTAAGTGATTCTTAATTGAGTTAAAAAGAAAGAGTAAAAAATGATTTCTATAATTATCAACAAAATAAATCTCTAATGCCCTAATAGTTAATAATAAATTTACATTCAACAAGTAACAAATTTATTTTATTTTCATCATATTTAGACATTGGATTTGTGAACTTTGTGTAATGTATTTCTTGTGGACCGACACTTGGACTTTCAAACTTTATTACTTGAGACAATCTATACTTAGGAGTTACAACCTTTAAGTTGTAATAAGTTTTTGGCGCTGTTGCCGAGGAGTATGGTTTGTATAAAGCTTATTAGTTCTTGTTTAATTTTCTTTCACTAACTTTAACCTCTAACTATAACTTTAACTTCAACATTTTTTTTATTTACTTGTTATTATTTATTTTCTTTTTATTGGAAGGCTCAGTCGATCATTTACATTTTCATTTATGGTTAGTTCTATATATACTACATAAATTTTGTTGTTTACTTTATTCATGGTAGGCTTTGTCAACTTTCATAATTTTCTCTTTTAAATATTTTGTTGTTATTTTCATTTACATTAATTTTATTAAGAGGACGGTTGTACCACCTCTTTTCTTTTTATTTGTTTTATATTGTGCTAACATTTAATTTAATTTTATCATTATTTTATTTTCATTTTATTTATGCTTAGTTGGTATCGTGATCCTCAGTCTCATCGCTTGGTGAAAGGTAATTCTGAAACCTTTTTTGGTAATTTGTTTGATTCACCTTCACAATCACATATATTTAGCACAATGGCTAAAGAGGAAAGTGTGCATAATGAACATGAAAATCAACCTTTACGAACCATGCGTGAATATTTACAATCACCTCATAGTTCAGAAAGTCCTTACTTGCATCTTAAAAAATTTGAGGGAGTTTGTGCCATGTTTAATGATCAAGCTTGTACCCATAAAATTGTTAGGCTAAAATTATTTCCTTTTTCATTAAAAGATAAAGCAAAAATTTGACTTAACTCTTTAAGATCTAGATCAATTGGCACATGGCATGAAATGCAAGGTGAATTTTTGAAGAAATTTTTTCCAACACATAAAACCAATGCTTTGAAAAGACAAATCCAAAATTTTTCTCAAAATCCAAATAAAGCATATTTCCAATGTTGGGAAAGATTTAAGGATTTGTTAAATTATTGTCCACATCATGGTTTTGAAAAATGGTGCACTATAAGTTTCTTTTATGAGGGACTAACATCTGAAAAAAACAATTTGTGGAAACAATATGTAATGGTGAATTTATTGACAAAGGGCCTGAACAAGCCTTAGAATACTTAAACCACTTGGCTGAAAATTTACAATCATGGCAAAACACTAATTCATCTGAAAATTCAATTAGATCTAATCTTTTAAATGTTACAAGGTAAATATCACCTTAATCAAGAAGATGATCTAAATGGTATGATTGCTAGTTTGACTAGAAAGGCTGAAGCCATGGAAATGAGGAAAGTTAGGGAAGCTAAGTCTTTGTAAAATGAAGAAATTTATGGTATTTATGAAAATATTGGGCACTTAACAAATGAATGTCCAGATATTCCTATTTTCAAAGAAGCCTTTCATGAACAAGCAAATGCAATGAATAATTACAGAAAACCTTTTCCATCTTCTTTTTATAAACTTATAATGCTGGATGGAGGAATCATCCCAATTTTAGCTGGAGGAATGACAACAATACACCCATAATGCCTCTTCAAGGTACGCCAAATTTTCATTCTTATGCACCACCATGTTCAAAGAATCTTGAGGAGACATTACAAGCATTCATTGAAGGGCAAACAAACATTAATAATCAAAACTTCACAAGCCATCGATGAAATCAAAATACATTGTCTACTCTGACTACATCTTTGTGCACCCAGGTGAAAGGTAAGTTTCCTTCTCAAACTCAACCCAATCCTTCTAGTCAATGTTAGGTTTCTAGCACAAATGAAGCTCAACTTGAAAATGCCAATTCCATTACAACTTTACTAAGTGGTAAGGTTATTGACAAAACCATTCCTCTTAAGGACAAAATGCATGATGTTCCATTAGAGCCAAAAGGTAGTGGTAAGGATGATGTTAAATGTGATGAAATTGAACCATTTGTTGCTAATAAATGCCCAACCTCTACTCCTTTTTCTCAAAGATTGCAACCAATCCAAAAGTTGAACCAAAATTCTGAAATTTTTGAACTCTTTAAGAAAGTTAAAATTAACATTCCTTTGTTAGATGCAATGAAGTAAGTTCCTTCTTATGCTAAATTTTTGAAAGATTTATGCATTGTTAAAAGGAAACTTAATGTTCAAAAGAAAGCATTTTTAACTGAGAATGTTAGTTCAATTATTCAACATAACACTCGACCAAAATATAAATATCCTGGTTGTCTAACCATTTCTTGTGCAATTGAAAACTTTAAGATAAACCATGCTTTATTTGATCTTGGTGCAAGTGTTAATCTTTTGCCATATTCAGTGTATGAGCAATTAGGTTTAGGTGAGTTTAAACCTACCCTACAACACTTCAACTTGCTGATTGTTCTATGAAAATACCACGGGAAATACTTGAGGATGTGTTAGTCCAAGTAGATAAATTTTACTTTCTCGTTGATTTTATTGTCTTAGACATACAACCTATTCTTAGCTCAAGTACCCAAATTCCTGTCATATTAGCACATTATTTCTTACTACATCTAATGCAATAATCAACTATGGAAATGGAGTTCTAAAACTATCCTTTAGAAACATGACATTGGAAATGAATATGTTCAATATTTGCAAGCAACCTAGTGAAAATGATGATATGCATGAAGTTAGTTATATTGAGGAACTTGGTTATGATCGCTTTAATGTTTCATCTTTTTCTGATCCCTTGGATGCTTATTTAAATAGTTGCAATGATTTCAATTTTCATGAAAATTCTAAAGTGTCTCTTATTTATTCCTTTTTAAAATCTTCTCAGGTTCTGAAAGTTAATGGATGGAGACCAAAATTTGAAGACTTATCTCAATGTGCTGATAAACTGATGCCATCAAGTGTTCAACCGCCAAAACTCAAATTGAAACCATTACCATCTGACCTCAAGTATGCTTTATTGGGCGCTAATGAACCTTTTCCGATGATAATTTCTTCTAAACTCACTATTCTTCAAGAATGTAAGTTACATGAAATTCTGAAATTGCATAAACATGCCTTAGAATGCATAAACATGCCTTCAAATAGACCATAACTGACGTAAAAGAAATTAGTCCTTTGATTTGCACACATAAGATACATTTGGAAGATAATGCCAAATCATCTAGATAAATGCAACGTAGGCTAAATCCTAATATGAAAGAGGTAGTCAGAAATAAAGTTCTCAAGCTTTTAGATGTAGGAACCATTTACCCCATTTTTGATAGCACGTGGGTAAATCTTACTCAAGTTGTACTTAAGAAATCTGGAGTTACTGTAATAAAAAATGAAAATAATGAATTAACAACTAGAACAATTACTGGCTGGCGAATGTGCATTGACTATAGGAAACTCAATTCAATGACTAAGAAAAATCATTTCCTGTTACCATTCATAGATCAAATGTTAGAAAGGGTAGTTAGAAACGTATTTTATTGTTTTCTAGATGGGTATTTTGGGTATAACCAAATTGAAATTGCACCTGAAGACCAGGAAAAAACCACTTTCACTTGCCCATTTAGAACTTTTGCATATAGAAGGATGTCGTTTGGATTGTGTAATGCACCAGCTACATTTCAAATATGCATGCTTAGTAATTTTAGTGATATGGTTGAACGATTTCTTGAAGTTTTCATGGATGATTTTTCTATTTTTGGTGATTCATTTGATGATTGTTTATCTAACTTGGAAAAAATTTTGATTAGGTGTGAAGAAAACAATCTTGTGCTTAATTGGAAAAAATGTCATTTCATGGTCACAAATAGTATTGTGCTTGGTCATATTGTCTCATCAAAAGAAAATGAAGTAGATAAATTGAAAATTGAATTGATTGCCAACTTGCCCGTTCCTAAGTCTGTCAAAGATGTTAGATCATTTCTAGGACATGCTAGTTTTTATAGGAAATTTATCAAAGACTTTAGTGTTATATCAAGACCGTTGTATAATCTCTTATCAAAAGATGCTCTTTTTGAGTAGTCTGAGTCATGTCAAGAAACTTTTGACAAACTTAAAAGCATGCTAACGTCTGCTTCTATCATGCAGCCTCCAAATTGGACTTTGCCTTTTGAAATCATGTGTAATGCTAGTGATTATGTTGTTGGAGCTGTTTTAGGACAACGAAAAGACAAAAAACCGTATGTTATTTACTATGCTAGTAAAACTTTAAATAGTGCTCAAATGAATTATTCTACCACTGAAAAGGAATTACTTGCAGTAGTATTTGCATTGGATAAATTTCGATCTTATCTTGTTGGTTCACCCGTTGTCATTTTTAGTGATCATGCAGCATTGAAATATCTTCTCTCAAAAAATGATGCTAAACATAGATTGATTAGGTGGATCCTACTACTTTAAGAATTTGATCTCACAATTCAAGATGAAAAAAGAGTACAAAATGTGGTTGCGGATCACTTATCAAGACTTATGTTTGAAAAACCAATTGAGAAAATACCAATTAATGACAATTTTTCTGATGAGCAGCTTTTAAGTGTTTCAGCTTTACCTTGATTTGTTGATATTGTCAATTTTCTTGTTACAGGTCAAATACCAAATTATTAGAATACTCAAGACAAGAAGAAATTTTTAAGAGAGGTACGCAATTTCTTTTGGGATAATCTATATCTTTTTAAATATTACCCTGACCAAATTATAAGAAGATGTATAGATGATAATGAAATTCAAAATATCATTTCTTTTTGTCATTCTGAGGATGTGGTGGTCATTTTTCTTGAAAAAAAATTGCTACGAAAATCTTGTAATGCGGATTTTATTGGCCTACTTTATTTAAAGATACACATACATTTTGTAAAACATGTGACCATTGTCAAAAATTAGGTGGGATAACTCGTAAAAACGTGATGCTATTAAATTCCATTTTAGTCATTGAAATATTTGATTGTTGGGGTATTGATTTTATGGGTCATTTTCCACCTTCTTTTAGGTACCAATACATTTTGGTTGGAGTTGACTATGTTTCAAAATGGGTGGAGGCAATTTCTTGTAAAAATAATGATCATAAAATTGTTTTGAAATTTTTGAAAGAAAATATTTTTTCAAGATTTGGAGTGCCTCGAGCCATAATAAGTGATGGAAATGTACACTTTTCTAATAAACCTTTTGAGAATTTAATGAAAAAATATGGAATTACACATAAAGTGTCTACTCCTTATCATCCACAAACATGTGGATAAGTTGAACTTGCCAAAAGAGAAATAAAACACATTTTGTAAAAAATGATAAACCCGAATCGTAAAGATTGATCTTTAAGACTAACCGATATACTTTGACCTTATCGAACTGCATTTAAATCATCACTTGGCATGTCTTTTTATAGACTTGTTTTTGAAAAGGCTTGTCACCTATCTGTAGAATTGGAACATAAAGCTTTCTAGGCCATTCAAATGCTTAATTTAGACTTAGGCAAAGTAGGATCATTGAGAAAACTCCAATTAAATGAGTTAGAAGAAATCAAGAATAAAGCTTACGAAAATTCTAGGATTTACAAAGACAAAATGAAGGTGTTTCATGATAAACATATCATTAGAAAATCATTTGAAGCTTCACAAAAAGTTCTTTTGTATGATTGAAGATTGCATTTATTTCCTGGAAAACTTCGTTCAAAATGGATAGGTCCTTTCATTGTCAAGACGATTTACCCACATGGGGCTATTGAGATTAAGAACCCAAAAAATGGTAATGTTTTTAAAGTTAATGGACACCGTTTAAAACCATTCT
The DNA here is from genome assembly GCA_022749755.1 of Azadirachta indica. NCBI lineage: Eukaryota > Viridiplantae > Streptophyta > Magnoliopsida > Sapindales > Meliaceae > Azadirachta > Azadirachta indica. The sequence goes on along the minus strand of CM040452.1, from coordinate 846,307 downwards.
TTGAGAATTTTTCTAGCGAGGTAGAATTTATTACTCTGAATGAACCTGTTTATAACACTTGATGATATTTCTTTATTTGTTTTTAGTTGTTTTCTCGGTCAAGTGGTGGATAACGGTACTCTGTGACTCTTTAAGTTGGTTCTTTTAGTTGCCCAAATAACTGATAAAAAAAGAAAAAGGATCTTTTCTCACTTCTTTTTGTTTTCTTTTCTCTTTTTTTCATTATGGATGTCATTCTTTTTAAATTGAAAACATATTTTCCTTCCTTTCCTAAAGATATTCTATGAAAAATGTACTAAGCTAGATGTGTAAGATTGAGAATGCTTCTAGATAAAGTATTCCTGAAGATGTGCATTAAATAATTGAAGTAAAGGTACATTTAGCAGGTGAATTTTCTAATTCATTTAATTCACGTATGCCTGGTTTAGGTAAAAGCTCTTTTGCAAAGAAACGAAAAACGAAAAGGTTACAAGTGTGTCATAAATGTGCACGTTCAACCTATAACAAGTGATGTCATTCTTAAGGTATGGTGTCTACTAATAGAGAACATAAAATTCAATTCATTAAGGATGAATTGAGTAAAGAGTCTTTAGATAATATTATACTGACTTTTGAGACGCATCCTAATAGATATATGCAACATGAAATTCTCAATTTATATACATAATTTCAAAAAGAGCATGATCATTATAGTCTTGAGAATCTAACTCTAAAAGACCTTGTTTGCCAATTTATAAGAAATTTAGATAGGAAGTCAATCCTCAACCCATAGAGGGCGTTTAAAGAAATCAGAGGAAGATGTGAGCTATAATCACAACTATCTATAAATATTAATTTTTATCTGTCATTGTTAAAATTTTTATGTTTTAGATTCCAATATTAGCTGTTATCTTTGACATTTTTGCATTTTTAAATTTAAACTTTTGTGACAACAACTGGCCTAACTCTATTGGTTTAATTAATGCATTTTGGTTTTTTCAAGTTGTATAAATGCAACACCTCAACTTCTTTATTTTCATGCAAAATTTGAATCACTTAATAAGGTAAAAGACGGCAAAAATGCAAGGAGCTTCTATTCGTCAATTTAAAACTATTTGTGTTTTTTGTGGGTCAAGCCTTGGGAAAGGTGAAGAGTTTGTAAAAGCAGCAGATAACCTAGGTCGAGTTTTAGCTGAGTGAAAACTTAACCTAGTATATGGGGGAGGAAGCCTTAGGTTAATGGGGTATGTGTCAACTACTGCACATGTAGGAGAAAGTGAAGTTATAGATATCATACTAAAGGCTTTATTTGTAGGTAACATCACTGGCAAAATGGTTGGAAAAGAACTAATGGTCTCCACAATGCATAAAAGAATTGCTAAAATGCTTAATTTTGCAGATGCTTTTATTGCCTTACTAGGTGGTTTTGGGACCTTACAGGAAATTTTTCAAGTTACATCTTAGGCACAACTCACCATTCACCAAAAACTCATAGCATTGTTAAATATTAATGGTTTCTTTAATAAGTTGTTATCTTTTCTCGATCATACTGTAGAACAAAACTTTATTTCATAGAGGGCTTGCAAACTCCTCATTTTTGCTCCAACTGTTAATGACTTGATCAATTAATTGCAGAACTTTGTCCATGAACCAGATCTAACAATGGTACGATTAGAATGGTCAAGTGAAAGCAGTAAAAATCGAAAGTTGGATTTGTCACTTCATTTGTAGATTTTCTTATCTTTTTACTCATTGCATTTTGTTATTTTTGTAGTTATTTTTGCTTAAGTTTGTTTCAGCTTTTACTTGTATTTTAATAACTACTATCTCAGGTAATGTTCTCTATACTGTATCTCTTTGCATTCACACATTGGGGACAATGTTGCAATCTAGTTAGAGGGAGTGTAGTTGACATAAATAGCCATTTTTATATGTCAAAAAAAAAATTTACATTCATAATTTGTAAAGATAGTAAAGTAAAGAGTAATCTTATTCCTGAGACACATCTTACTAGATATGCATTATCATTTATTTTGATTTTTGAATTTCATAACAAAGGATTTATCATTCACTTTCTTTTGAATTGATCAAATCTATAGACTTTCGCATCATCTTCACATAACAAATTCTGCTCAAATACTCAATCAGTAAGTATTTATAAACCATCTTTCACACATACACTTTGATACATGATTGTGTATGACATATTGGAGTTTTACAATATTTGACCTCTTTTATTTTGTCAAAGGTAGCAACTAAGGGTAACAAAAAAAAATCAATCGAAAAAAAAGAGAAGAAAAAATAAATAAATAAATAAGTAAAAATTCTAACCAAAGCATTTACTTATTAACCCGACTTTTTGCTTAATCAGTAGTGAATGTTCACGTAAAATGGTAAAGTTTTAATATGAATAAGTTAGTAAGCTTAACTCGAATAATTAAGTCTGTAAGGGTGTTTTAACATCTAATACCCTAAGGCCCACTGGTCTGGGAGTTATTGGCCAAAAGCTCGTTACATAGGTTAAGGTTAGGTTAAAACAAAAAAGAAAGAGAGAGAAAAAGCCAAAAAAAAAAGATAGAAATAATCATTGCCCAAAGAAGTTTACCTTGACAAAATTTAGAACCGATGTTGTTTGCTTCTAATTAAGTCTCATAATATGTATTAGATACAAAAAGCACAAAAAGAAGGTTTGTTAATAACTTGACTGATGAGTATTTGATACATATATAATAAATCTTTAAATGAGAGTTTGTTTATTTTGAAAAGATCAAAAGAAGAGGAATGATTATTACTTTAAATGTAAATTCTATAAATCAACTCTAAAAATGATATTGCTTAGATTACTAGGGACTAGTAATAAACTGGTTAGGGGGTGTGATGAATGGTTAAAAGTATAGATTTATCAAGAGAAATATTATGATTTATACTTAATAATGTCCTTCTGTTATCCAAAAATAAAACATATTCTTTTATGTTGAATTGTAAAATATGAATTGGACTAAACAGTCGATTTTACGCAGGTTTCGTATAATGAGCATATCATTCAATCCAAAATATCAATTGATACGATTCGTAGGTTGAACAAATATAAACTCATTATTTCACAACTTTGTAAGCTTAACGGTTGGACTAGTTCGACCAATTAATCGGACAAAATTGGGCTTCAACAGAATTCTCAAGTGCATCTTTGAACTAGCCCAACATACTTTTGTATTTTGGCCGTATCTCTCAAAATACATACCCAAAAATTATACGATTTGGTGTTTCAGAAAGCTAACAAAGAGCTCTAAATTGTTTTTGTTTTATATATTCTCAAATTTCAACTGGTTGGCTATCAAAAAGAGCCATCATTCTAGAAGGGCAGTGGAGAAATGCAACTTGAACATTTATGTCTATTTTCAACACAGCTTACCTTCTACCAAATCAATAAGGGTGAGATATAGACCATTAGAATGCTGAGTCATCCACCTACAACTTTGAAGAAGACCATTTCACAAATTTCAGTGATTTTGATTGTCAAAAATGTGTTGTAAGTTGGTAAAGCGTGATTAATTGAAAATTGAAAAATTATGTTCACACATGTGAAGCATCTTTTATTTTACCTATATAAAGGAAGATGTGGAAGTGAGGAAGGGGGATCTTAGTTATCATTTTGTTTCCTTTTTGTAATTTGAACTTCAATTAAATAATGTCTTTTTAAATTAGTAATTAGACCTAAGGGTGTAGTTTTATTGATTTTAGAGCATCATTTTTAATCATTCTAAGTTGTGCTCAATGCAAAATCTTTTCAATTGAGTGAATTATATTTCTTAAAAGCGTATTGATTTGTTAGGAGGCTTGATTCATTGTTAACAAAAGGTACACTGAATGCTTGCACATTTTCTACAAACCAACAAGTAACAAATTTATTTTATTTTCATGATATTTGGATATTAGATTTGTGAATCTTGTATAACGTATTCCCTGTGGACCGGCACTCGGACTTCCGAACTTTATTACTTGAGACAACTTATACTTGAAAATTACAACTTTTAAGTTGTAGCAATATTTTAAAAAGAAAAAAAAAGAGGTACTTGGTTTATTATTCATTTTGGTTTGAGATCATTTATCTTTATCCAAAATTTGAGGCCAATATTTTCATATTGAATAAGTGACATTATCCTTAACATTATAAGATATATTTTCATTTGAAAATTTCATTCATATTTGTGATTTGGGGGATTTGTATGTGTTCTAACAATAATATGATTTATGTAGCCATCTCCAAATGCAATGATTTTGTTGCAAATGGAAGATGACTCAATTATGCATAATTTATATTCAAAGGTCATTTCCAAATTCTGAATGTTTTATCACAAAAAGTTTAAAGCAATGCATTGATGCATAGTCCTACAACTTGCATCTTAGAACTGTGAACATATATCCTTCTATATTTTTGGCATAACTTTCTCTATTTGACACCAATTGAGTTAATTCTTGAAGCATCTAAACCATGATAAAGAAAGTAACAATTTTGATGCCATAAATATTTTTGAAATCATGCATATAAATGGTCTAAAATAATCATCATTCTTATAGTGGTTGTCTATGTTTCAATTCAAACATGCATTATTATTTTAATCTATCTTCCACTACACAAGTCCAAATTCTATGATTCATTAAGCATTAGAAAGCTTATTCATGTGATTTGAAGAAGAAATATGGCTATATTTTAGAGTGGAAAATAGTCAAAAGTGTGCCCAAAAATGATAGAGACTATTATGATGAAACCTATAACTTACATGTGTTCACATATGTAAATTCTCCTTCATTTTGCCTATATAAACCTTGTTATTGAGAAGAAAAACAAGCTTGGGAGAATTGCTCTTGCTCTTATAGAATTAGAAAAATCTTTTTTTTATTTATTCTTTACATAATATTTTTCTAAATTCATAGTTAGGGCCAAGGGTGAAGTTTTGATGATTTATAGCGTTATTCTTTGATCTTTTGTTTCTATACTTTATCGTCAAACTTTTCTATCTAGTGAGTATTATATTCTGCAAGTATTTTAGTTTGTTAAAAATCTTGATTCATTGTTAACAAAAGGTACATTTAATGCTCGGATATTTTTTTACATATCAATAAGCAAAACAACTTGTAGTCTTTCATCATCAATTTAAAAATTATTCTTTTGAATTCTTTATACTTAAGGGTGAGTTTTGCAATACTAATAAGCACTCCATAAGTGCTAATTAGCACATGTAAAATGGTAAACCATGTGTTTGGCAGATTTTGATAAAAGTACTTATAAAAAAAATTTTACAACTTGAAGTGATTATTCGATTAGCAGAAATTTGGTGCTTTCTCAAATTAACACTTCAAGTGCTTAAAAGGGTAGTACTTACATAGTTAAAGAAAATTTTATTTTTTTAATATATGCCTGAACAAATTTAAAAATTACATTTCTCAAATATTTGATTTTTTTGTGTTAAATAAATTTTTAATTTAGATGATTATATATATGAATATATGATAGATTATATTACATATTTGAAAATATATTACTTGTTATATTTTTTCTTTCTATATGAATTAATTATTCAAATTAATATATTTTTTGTGTTCATGATATTTATAATTTTATTTATATTTTAATGTATAGTAGATAGTTAATATTATTAAAATTACAATTATTTTTACAACAAAAAATATTTTTTTTAGATTATTGAAGTTGTAATTATTTTTACAACAAATTTTTATTCAATTTCTTAGAAATGTTATATATATATATATAACAAAATTGTTTTCATATATGTCTATTGTAATAATTTGCCAATACAAAAGTATTTTTTTAGTTACACCTCCAAACACCTAATTTAATATTAGTATAATACTTACATGAAGGATCATGGAACCACAAAAATAGAAAGAGCTAAAAGGTTTAAGATAATAATTTCAAAATGTATGGAAGGTTATAAATGAAGAATGTATGAGGCCAACAATTGTTCCGTTGCAACTATTAATGCACCTGTTAACATCTCATGTATAGTGGAAGTTTTCTACAAAGAGGTTGATGGCATGAGAAATACAGAGTATGTGAAAGATTACGTCCGAAAACTGTTCATTGATCCAACGCCTCTTTAAGAATTGACTACTCGATGGATGCTACGGAACGCAACTTGTTGCTGCTGTTACTGCTGCTATTGCTACTGCTATTTGTACGATTTTTGTCGCAGTTGTTTTTTTTTTTTTTTTTTTTGTGACAGAGTTACAGTCGCTATTTGGTGTTGGAGTTATGTGTCAATAATAATTTCAAAATATATGGAAGGTTATAAATGAAGAATGCATGAGGCCAACAATTGTTCCATTGCAAATATTAATGCACCTGTTAACATCTCATGTATGGTGGAAGTTTTATACAAAGGGGTTGATGGCATATGAAGTACAGATTATGTGAAAGAATACGTCCGAAAACTGTTCATTCATCCAATACCTCTTTAAGACTTGACTACTCGATGGATGCTACGGAATGCAACTTGCTGCTGCTGTTACTGCTGCTATTGCTAGTACTATTTGTACTATTTTTGTTGCAGTTGGTTTTTTTATTTTTTTATTTTTTTTGACAGAGTTACAGTCGGTATTTGGTGTTGGAGTTATGTGTTAATTGTATTCCTTTCTTATTTTGTCTTCTAGATGCTATTGTTATCTCTCTGCTTTTTCTTTAAATTTGATCAATCTCTTTAGAGATTACTAATTAAATAAAAAATGAATTAGGTGTATTCTTCTTTTTTTAAATTTTTTTTAGTGGTGTGCTTATTTTATGTAAATATTATAAGAAAATACCACTCATTCCCTCTGATTTAATTTAAGCGAGTTTGAATCCCAAATCTTTTATACTATCCGAAAAAATTTTATTAATTGAATCAACTAATACTACTATTAAAAATATTAAAGAGAAAAGAAAAAAAAATCGTATAGCGTAGATGCGGATGCACAGATCCTTCAAGTATTTTTTATTATTATCGTATAATAGAAAAGACCAAATTTTGCTTTCATTTTAATTTAGAATTTAAATGGAATACAATCTCAATTTCTTATTTCTTTTGATTTGAGGAATCTGAGTTGATTCGAGATGTAGGGTTCTAAACAGGCTAACAATCCTGGTTGTCATTAATCTTTCAACTTCACTCCAAACTTCTTTTTTAAAAAGTTAAATAATATAATAAAAAATTTCAATAAAACTTATTATTCAATAAATCTTGTTTCTTATTTTTTTTTACATTTCAGTTTATTAAGTGGCATATTTGAAAATTGTTAAAAATTATTTTTTATAATAAAGATATTTTAAAACATGTTAAAAAAGAATAATTTTAGTGCATAAAAAATCGTTCTTAAATATGCTTTACTACGCTGTTTAACCATTTAAAAATAATAATATTGTAATAGTATTATATTTATTACAATTATAACGTTTTAAAAAAATATGGTACTAGCACAGTGGTAAGAACTAAATTTTAGACTTGGACTTGGCAATTATAAAATCTTCTAGATTTTATCGCCTACAAAAACGCACCATGTAGATTATGGTCACAAACTTTTTCCTCCTTTAATCACATTAACATAAGGAAAACAACCGTTGGTAACTTATGGAGTAAATGCTCAACTGACATTAACAACACAGTAAAACCATATGGAGAAGTTTGCAAATCCCGAGGTCAAAAGGGCAAATAAGATGGTAAAGGTTAGTATTTCACACAACAGTAAAAAAAAAATACGTCGGTCATCAGAAACATTGTTTTAGTGGTCACAAAATATAAAGTGACGATACAAAATATCGTTCTGAAGAAAGCAAACAACGCTTGATATGAGACATTCGATAGTACCAAAAGCTTTTTCATGGTTGACCCAACTAGTTGGTCGCCCATGAGGATTGCACATCTCGTACAATTAAGAGGCTTAATGCTGATGCCTCGAGATAACACTTAGAGCTAGTTGGACCCAACTTCAAATTAACGTGATTTTATTCGATGGTGGTTAACAAATTATAGGCTATAGTGTAAGATAAAGATAGTTTCGATATAGCTTAAGTCCACGTAAATATAACTATAATTTTTTAAGAAGTTATATTTATTGTTGAATCAGTATTTCTTTAATCGTCCATCTAATGTCTGGATATATTTTATAGTTTTAATAATATTTACAAGTAGTTTGTGTGGCCCAATGGTTAAAGCTTGACACATTTACCTAATGGTTCAAACCTTCATATGTGTTATATATAATATTATTTTTTTTAAATTAAAATAATCTGAGTTGCAGTAGGCTGAATTCAGGTTGGTATTAGGCCCAATGTTGCAGTTGAATTTCTAAAGAGCAAATGTGTTGAATGACCTGAAAAAAATTAATAGTTAACGACAAAGTTACGATGATAAGAGAAAAATTAGTAGATTTAAAATAATTAGGAGTTAAGTGATAATTAGGTCAAAATATAAAGAGGTAACTCGTATTTTCCCTAAATAAACTTACCTCTTGTCTCCCTTCTTAATCTCTTCAGAATATTTCTATCTTATAAAAATAAACTCAAACTTCACTCAAATTCTGCAAGATGAATCAAATAGTTGACTGTCCACGAAAATTGTATAGATCGAGCATGGAAAGTTGATTGAGTAATATTGATAGCGCATCTGAGTTTGTTTGTTAAACAAATAAAAATATGGAGAGTTATTTGACATGGACTTATTTCATTAGCATTGCAAATTTGTAATTGCAATACAATTTATTAAAAGTTACCAGACTAGGGACTAAGTTATTAAATTTGACGAAATAATATGCTAGCTAGTTTATTGCATAAACTTCACGTTGATAATATTATTTTTTATACCTAAAGTTAATCGAAATAAAAAAATCAAGACAAATATTGGTAATTTTACAAATAAATCTCTAATTTTAGTTATTTTTTAATTTTTATATAAATCTTATTGAGGATGAAATTATTAAGAGTAAGGTAATTATACCTTATTGTTTTGTAGTTTCAATAAAATTTGGGAAAGAAAATGAGACTATCCTAACTTCAAAAATTTTAATAATTTCACACACAAACATGATTACATATAATTTTATTGTAATACATATCATTAATTTGTATTTTTCATATTTTAAATTTGTATTTTTCATCACATTCAAAGAACAATGGGCCCGTTTCTTATTTGATAGATGTACTTCGAATTTTATTTGTTTATTTGGATGCTTGATATATTTTCCGGCTGAGAGAGAGACCGAGAGAATATCTGCACAGATGCGGAGCGCGCGAACCACGCCGTCCTTTATTAAATTTTTTATTATAATTTTATATTTTAAATTCATTTCTTAGGTTTAAACACAGTTTAATCTTAATAATTTAAAAAATTATTAATTTATCTTTTAATTTATTAATTATTTTTAAAATTTTACTTGATTAATTTTACTTTTTAATCATTTCGACATTCCAATCATTTAATTCTAACTTACTCATACACATAGGGGTGGCAATTCGAGTTACCGTATCATATTTGTATCATGTCAACTAAAAGCATAATATATTTTAGATCAAGTCAAATCCGACTTATTTAATAATCATATTAAAAATTAAAACCCTAACTCGACCCGTTTAATAATCGTGTCAACCATTTAATAATTGTGTCATCTATTTAATATATTTTTTAATATATTTTAATATATATTCTAAAAAATTTATAAAATTATCTACTCAAATATTAAGAAATTTTATTCTAAATATTGATAAATACTTTTTAGAATACTAAAAATATAATTAAATATTTTTAAAATGTAAAAAACATAAAATAAATATGTTAAATTATAAAAAGTTAAAATAAAATAATTATTCAAATAGTTAATTGTGTCATAAATGGATTCATGTGTCAACACTTTTGAACCCAAATCTAATTTATTTATTAATTGTATCATATTACTATAACCCATTTATTAATTGTGTCGTATTATTATAACCTATTTATTAATTGTGTTATTTTAAGTCAACTAAATATGCTAATTTTGTGTCGTATTCATGTCAAATTGACGGATCGTGTCCAAAATTATTACTTCTACCTATACGTGCACATGTCCAATTAATAATGAATTAAAGAATTTAATAAGCCTTTCAAATGTATATCTATATATTTATTTATAGAAAATAAACAAAAAGTTTATGTGTTTGTTGCTAGTACTACCTAATTAAATTATGCATAATATTATGGTACTTATTGATACCATATTTCGTCAATTTAATTTCAACGAGTAAATTTATTTTTTTTGTGGCAAAAAAATCCCTTTTTCCGTTTTTTCTTCTTCCTTTTACACTTGATGAGTACTATATTACTTGAAAGTCCTAATCTAGTAGAATTTTAATTTGGGATAAACTAAATAACAAATCTTTTATTCTTAATCCTAAAGGATTAACGAATTAGACTGATTTTGTTTGTTGAGCTTTGTCTTGTGATTATCGTTGGGTCTAAATCTTGAAGTCTTGGCTCCTTTACATTCCTTTTTAGGCCATCTCGGGTTGCATTATGGAGCCTATAGATATTTTTTTTGATTAATCTAGTTTGCGTAGGATCGACCTCGGAATAGTGGGTCCGCAGTACTTAAAGTCATAAGGTTCACCGTTGAGTAGCAGCTTATTCAGATAAAGCTAGCCTGGTCCAAAGTGACGTGGTCAGGAATTCGGTTCCATTAGTACTAATTGGTGTTTAATGATAACTGCCTAAAAACATAGAATAATAATCATATATTATATCTTATATTTTTATTTTATTGGGCAATGATTTCATTCCACAAGTTTGAATCCGACATCTTACAAAATTGTGGGTTTTAATTCCCTTTCAATAAAATAAAAAATAGAGTAATCATATATGTATATATATATATATATATATGTATAGTGTGGTTCATTTCTTCACGACTCTTCATACCACTGTAGTCAACTAATTTGCACGGGACAAATTATATATTCATTTAATAAATAATGTTTGTTGCTATGCCCAATTATGTCATTACAAGTCAGCATATTACTTTTGTCATTAACAAAAAAACATACGCACTTATTGTTTTGATTTCTTTTTCTCTAGTTATATTGTAATATACTGAATATCGGCTTGGTTTGATTTTTCAACCAATTAAGAGAATTTTTTTTATGTTAAAAGTTCGTGTCATATTTTTCTTTTATGTTGTTTGGTTGTCATTCAAGGACTTTTGAATTTTGATAGCTTAAAATTAAAATTATTTTGATTTTATTAGAAGAAACTTAACATTTAAGTTTTTTTAAGTAGAGCTTTTTAAAAAAAAATTTTAAAATATTTATAATGTTAAATATATCTCAATCTTATTTTGTTAATTAACTTCACCATTTTTTTAATAAGAAATAAAATGACTAAAGATATTTATGTTTAACCTACAGATTTATTTCAGTGGTATGGCGTACCATATTTGTGCATGAAATGACTATAGAGATATCTTTAGATGCGACATTGCAATGTTCCCACTTTATAAACTACATATAAAAAAATAACTGAAAAGTTAATAGCAAAAATTAGCGTCCATAGATATTAGCAAAAATAAATATCACTAGCATAGTCCCTATTTTTTTACTTTTTATTCTTTATTTCTTGATGACAAAATTATGTTGCCCTTTTGATTCTCAACAGTAATAGAAAATTTTAACGAAAGGTTCTCATTAACAATTATTTTTAACTTGTGGTCTAATTGTTATTTTAGTCACACTTTGAGGGTACCACTATCATTTAGTTTTATTATAATTATTATTACTAAATTTTTAGGGTTTAATAATTAGTTTTTTTAAACTAGTATTAATTTATAAGGTAATAAATGTCATTATATTAATGAATTGAGACCTTTGTGATTATTTTAAAAATCATTGGAACTGCTGTTGAAAAATTTCATCAAATAAATAGCAAAAAATTAAGTTAGGAAAGTTAAAAAATTTATATAAGTAACGGTTTTAATAAAAATAAAAGGAAAGAATAGAAAAGATACCTCTTAATATTTTTACAATATTTTGCTGTAGGTTTTCTTTCATCAATGTTCTCCAAACCAATACTCTAATAGTTATCGTAAAGAGAAGAGTGGGCTTTTGTTTTAATACAATGGTGATTTTGGAGAAAACTAATTTTTCTCTGTAGTACACGTTAAAAAGAAAACTCCTTTTTTTTTTTAATCACTACAAGGGTTTTCACCTCTTTTTGTTTCTTTTATATCACTTCTATTTTAATTAAAATAATTTTAATTATAATAGATTAAATTAATTTCATTTAATTAATTAATAACAATGATTCATTAATTAAATATGTAAGACAATCCTAATAGAAACGATATTTTAATTAAAACAATTTCAATTAAAATCAAATTAATTAATTAATAACATTTATTAATTAATTAAATTTTGTAAAACAACTTCTAGTAGAAGTGAAATTCTAATTAATTCAAAATTAATATTTGAAAGAAACGATAAAGAGGATAAATATCTTTATGAGAATTTATTTATTTAATTTTTAAAATTAAATTATTTGGATATTAATGAAAGATATTTATCATAATATATCTTGTTAATTAATTAATTTTTAATTAATTAATTAAATCCAAATTAAAAGACGTATTCCAGAAAACTATTTTCTAGACATACAAAAATTTATTGTAATAATTTTATCCATTGTATTATTTACTGCACTGATCTCAGAGGTGATATTAGGGACCTATAGACCTACAATTTCAAGCTCTAATAAATTTAAATAATTAACTAAACTCTTTAATTAATTAATCTAATTTATTAATTCTAGCATTATTCCACTAAAAATCTAAAATTGAACTCTTAAAATTATAAATATAATTTACTTGGAATACTTTGAGCAGTCCATTAATATAATCACTACATGCAGTTCAACCCTCCATAAACGGTCCATAATTAGAGTTAGGTCAATTTTTCGTTTTACCCCTCTAATTACATCTTTATCCTTAAATTCCATTAATTTTCCATTGAACAGTTATTTTATAAATTAATTATAAATTGAGCACTCAAACTGTTCAATTCGGAGATTAACACTTAATGGAACCATTTTTCTGACTTCTTATAGGAAAGAATGGATTCCATATCTGTATGTTATATTCCTAGTTATTTATCTTATTAAATCTAGAAGATACGAGTGTTAAACTTGTGTTAGAACAAACCTCAACAAGTAACTCTAAAGATTTAATAACATAAACATGAGTTTATGATTACTCAGGATTAAGATTGCTCTACATATGATCATCTATTGACATTGTTTGAATTCTCAGTTAGTAACAGAATTTATATGAGAATTCAAAGTATGTCTGGTCTAGTCTTATATAATCATATTATATAAAGTGTCTCCACTATAATGTCAATACATTGACAGTCCGGATAAAACTATCACATTTTTAATGTTAGTGGATCGCATTAGTAATATTTAATTGAAGAATCCAACTTTAATTAATTTATTACAGACTATTTCAGTTTATTATCCATAATCTTAATCCTCTTGTATTTATAACACTTATATTCACTAAGCTTATGGTTACATAAATAAATTAGGATTTTTTTATATTAAATATAAATATAGTTAAGTATAAAGAATTGTTAATTTTATTTATTCCAATAATGTACGAGTTACATGCTTTTAGGGAATTATCCCTAACAATCTCCTACTTGCTCTAAAGCGGGTGAGACATGTCTCTCAATCCTATGCCCTCTAAGTGACCTTCAAACGTTTTAACTGATAACGACTTGGTAAATGGGTCTACAAGGTTATGTTCTGACGCTATCTTCATAACTGTCACGTCACCTCGATGCACAATCTCTCTGATAAGGTGATATTTCTTCTCTATATACTTCCCTCTCTTATGGATTCTCGATTATTTCAAATTCACCACTGCCTCATTGTTATCACAATATAGGGTCAATGGTTTATCCATATCTGGAACTATTTTCAGATCAGTAAGGAACTTCTTGAGCCATACTACTTCTTTAGCTGCTTCACAAGCTGCTATGTATTTAGCCTCTATAGTTAAATTAGCAATGTTGGATTGTTTTCACTTCTTTAGACTATAGCTCCACCACCGAGAGTGAACATTGACCCAAATGTAGACTTTCGAGTGTCTTTATCGTATTGAAAATCAGAGTCATTCTGACCAATAAGGTTCAAGTCTCCACTTGAATATATAAGCATATAGTTTCTCGTTCTCCTAAGGTACTTGAGAATATGCTTTACTGCAATCTAATGACCCAATCTCACTTACTCTCAATGAAAGACTCACTTCTTTCACTCAATTCAAGTAATACAAGAGTAACACAGGATTTTACACCATCAAATGATTACAAATGAGAAAGCAAAGTGTATAGAATATTGGATTTGCAATGTGTAAGCTCAAAGCATGATTTTGAAGCTGAAATATGTTTGTAAGCTCTTCGAGTTTAGATAGAATGCTCAAAATCATTTTTCAATATTTAAAATGGCTCGATATATAGTTAGGTTAAAAAAGCTTGTGTTAGACATATTTATTTTCAAAAATCGAGCTAGTTCGATTGATTGTTAGGGTGGATCCGATAGACCTTTTTCAATAAATAAAAAAGTATAGAATTTCAATGCATCAAAATGGGCTTTTCAATCAATCGGATGGCCTGGTTCAGTTGACCAAAGTTGACATTCGGTAGACCGAATTGAAACACTATTTTGTCTCAACTTTCATATTTTTTAGTTCAGATGAATCAAGTCAGTCTGGCTCAATTCAAAATAATTGATTAGGTCCAAAAGATCCTGCCACTACAGTAACCTATTTTCTGAAAATTTACATTTTAGTCCTATTTTCAACTTCCAAAGTCTTGCATTTTAGTCCATTTTTCAGTTTACAAAAGTTTGGATTTTGATCTAGTTTTGTGCTTTAAAAACTTGCACTTTTATCCATAAAAAATATTTTAAAGCAATAAATTTTGGCAAATAAATTTTGCTCTAAGCTTATTGGCTTAGAGTTTATTTTAAAAAAAAAGTAATAAATTTTGGCAAATAAATTTTGTACAAAAAAAATATATTTATGTAGGAAAATATTAGCTTACACAATTACTAAAAACATAAACACACACAAGCATACATAAAGAGATATGCAATGAATACCCCAAGCTTGTATCTTCATTCTTCAACTTCTTTTGTTTGTGCATGTCTCCCTTTTTCCTAACTCGAATAAGTAGTATATTTTATAATCATCAAAACATGTGTTTTTGTGACGTTAAGGTCAACAACATTTACTACCAAAACTTTAACAATTTATTCACTTATCTACACTAAGAATATTAAAAATATAAAAGTATGTCAAGTATAAAATTTTTTTCATCATGTTAATTCAGTAGAAAAATATAAAAATAGTCATTACTTTGTTCTTCAAAATAAAACATTATAAAAGATATTTGTCTTTTACTAATAATAATAATTTTTTAAATTTGAATTTCAATATAGTTAATGTATAAATATGTGTATGTGTTATATTGAAAAAAATTAATGATTTTTTGCACAAGAGTTATTCTTTTAGATAAAATCTAATGCAATATATAAAACAAATTAAAATTAAGATTTTTTTAGTTTTAATTTTTTTGAAGTGCAACTAATTGATTTTCTTATTAAGATTATGAGAAAAGAATAAATTATTTTTGTTCTATATATTTTTTTTATCTAAATTAAGAATATAAGTAGAGGAGATAAACAAGGAAGATGAAAAATAAAGAATTGTTTTCTGATTAATTAAGTTTTATAAAAATAAAATTTTATCTTTATAATTGTTAAAAATAAAGATAAAATTAACGTGCAAGAGTATTATGATTACTTTCATAAATTTTAAGGTGAAATTAAGGATTATTACATAATGAGGGATAAATTAAAAAAATACCTCTCCTCACATTAACTGCCAAGAGTGGACGAAAGTTTGATCAAGACACTTATGTGACATTGAATGAAATAATTTGAATTTAAGTAATGGATTTTATAAAATTTGAGAACCTTTCTATTTAACCTGTAAAACATACCAATTTAAGTGATATTTTTCCATTTGCTGTCATTACACTTGATAGTGAATTGTTTATTGCTCGATAATATCTAAGTTGACATGTGCAAGTATTATATTTAAAGAAAAAAAAGAAACGTCTCTGAGGTGATGCCAGTAGTGAAAATTTATTGGGATGCTTCAAATATTGGTCATTAAACAATTACACAATCGTCTTTAATCTGTATTTATGTATATTTTTCATGTGAAGCGAAGATCTATAAGTAGGTTGCATTGGGCAACTTTGATGATCAGCAAGAGCTGCTCTCTGATATTAGTCAATTATCAATTCCATCTATGGCTCTAAAATTTGTGCTCATACCATCAAAACCCCGTCACCAGCGATGCATTAACATCTTACCGTCATTTCCGAAGATTTCTCAATTCGGATGGCCATCTCGTGGTCATCGCTCCCTCGCAAAGTCGATTAGTAAACCATTAAAAGCATGTTTAAATGTGTCTAAAACAAGCAGCCAAGCAGATTATCGTCCATTGGCAAACTTTTCACCTTGTCTATGGAAGGACACTTTCGCCTCCATTCCCTTCCCTCACGAGGTAACATAACCTTGTATGAGTTAGGAACTTTTTAATAATATTTGTCAAATTATTATTAATCATGTTTGGGTAAGTTATTTAAACTTTCTTCAAAGTAATTTTTTCTTTTACTTAACTAGATTTGAGCTGTTTAGTGAGATAAATTTATCCTATTTTTTGTTATTTATCATTTTAATCAATTAAAATTTTCTTTTGATTTTTCATTTCACAAAATTGTTATATTTGATACTTGTATTTTTTAGTCGTTTAAATTAGAATGACATCTAATAAATCTCGTTTCTAAAAGAATATCTAACTCAAAGAGTTGGATTAGCTTTCAACATGTTTTGGCCTGCTCCCTCTATCCCTACATCAAATACGTATAAATCAACGTAGTTTGCATATAAATATATCAACTGGTTAGATCAGCTAAATTTTTTTTCTTTGCTTCCGGCACAGGAATTTGAAGCATATGATAAGCAAGTACAAGAGCTGAAAGAAAAAGTGAAGGAAATGTGAACGGCACTACCCAAGACCTGGCAGAGAATATTAGCTTGATCGATTCATTATGTCGCCTTGGTGTTTCATATCACTTTCAGACTGAGATTGAAGAACAATTAAATTGTATTTTTGAATTGCATGCTAACCTTGCTGATGATAACGATTATGACCTACACACTATTGCTCTTCTGTTTCGAGTTCTCAGACAACATGGCTTCAAAATGCCCTGTGGTAAGTACCTATATATCTCAGTGATTTAGGTATATATTTTATAAAGAATTCTCAGTAACTGATTTATGTATTTAATTTATGGTAAAGGTCTTCTTAGTCCTAAATATTTGGTCTAATACTCTTCTTAAGGGTATTTAGAATCCCATCCAAGACCAATCCACTCAATTCAATACCATTCAATTTGCTTTCTAATGAATTGGATGGATTAGGTTGAAAATCTAGAATATGCTTATTATAGATTTGTATTGTCAATTTGCTAAAGTCCGATCAAATCTGCAAAAAATAATACAATATAGTTCAAACGAAAGATTAGTTCGTTGTACATAAAATTATATCTTTTATATAAAAAAATGTAATACATATTGAATTATACTTTTTTTCCTTAACCTTCTTTGTTTCCTTCTCAACTTCATTTTTTGGTTTTTTTTTTTAAGATGATCAATTTTTTTATTTACGATATATTTTTTCTTGTTAAAATAAAATTTGACAATAATATTGGGTGAAAAGTTTATAAGTTTTAATCATATATTCCTATAGACTTACCGTAATTATCTTTGCTACTTTTAATTTTTGATATAACTTTGAAAAATGTAATTTCTTTTATTTAAAAAGAACCCAAGTATAATTATTTAGGTATTTATTTTTGTTAATTATTTTGGATAGGTACATTTTCTTAGAAGTTTAAATGAATCATATGTTATTTTCTTGATTATTTTCATTAATAAACTATAATCAATAGTAAAATTATATATTTTTATTTTATTTGGATTGTATCAAATTCAAAATTCTTTTAATGAAACTTATTAGGTCGGATTCTATCATGCGATGGATTGAATTGAATTGAAAAAGTTTTAATTCACCATGTGATGGACTGGATATAGATTTGGTCAAATTCGCCCAATTCAATTTGGTGAAAATCTTTACCCTTGTTGGTCATCATAATTTCAAAAATTAATACACTCAAAAGTGCCAATATATTAAGAAATGGACAATTATATTTCTATAAAACAGTAATAGTCATTATTAGACATTAAATGAAAATATAAATAAATATTAATTTATTATAAATATAAATTTACTTATTATACAACATATTTATATTATAATATTTGTGATTATATTATAATTTAAATAAATAAATATATATAGCTAATATATAAAATAAAACAACAATACTTTATAATGCATTTTAGATATCTATTGTACTTAACCAAATTTTAAAGTTTTAGTATTTTTTTGTTAAATAATTTTTATTGCATAGGAGTACAAATATCATTTTGTAATTAATAATAATATTTTTAGGGTATTTCTGAAATTATTAAGAATAACGGTAGTGTTTGGCCAAACTGTTGGGACTAAAATTTGACATTGGAAAAAGAATTATTGCTATAGAAGATCGTCAACTCGAATACATATAACTATGAAACTCTTGATACATAGAGAGTGGAGCAAACCTTTTTCTATACAAGAATTACTATTCCAAATGTTTTTAAAATTTATGGATCTTTCCGCAAAAGCAGTTTAATTCTATATATATATATATATATATATATCTAATGGATTATACTGAAACAGGTGTATTTAACAAATTTAAAGACAAAACCGGAATGTGTTCAAGGAAAGCATAGTCAGCGACGTGAAGGGGATGTTAAGTTTCTATGAAGCAACTCATTTGACCGTGCGTGGAGAAGATATTCTTGATGAGGCGCTTGTGTTCACAAAGACTCACCTGCCTTCCTTGGCTGCAAACGCAAGCCCACATTTAGCACAACTTATAATTGACGCCCTTGAACAGCCCTTGCACAAAGACGTTGCAAGATTTAGTGCATACAAATATATTTCTTTTTATGAGCATGACGATTTGAGAAATGATACTCTACTGATATTTGCAAAATTAGATTTTAACAGGGTGCAATTACTGCATCAACAAGAACTGAGCCACCTCACAAGGTAATAAAATTTTATAAGTTCATTATAACTTTGTACGTATATACATATACATGCATATAAATGAGGTTTTATTTTATTTTATTTTATTAATAAGTTATTCAATCGATTTCTATTGTATGTAGCTGGTGGAAGGATTTAAACTTTAAATCAACACTTCCTCATGCAAGAGACAGAATCGTGGAAATTTATTTATGGAGTATTGCTAAATATTTTGAGCCTCGATATTGGCGTGGTCGGTTAACATACACTAAAGTAATGATGTTCTTATTGGTTATTGATGACACATATGATGCTTATGCTACTCTCGAAGAGTTGCAACAATTCACAGATGCAATAAACAGGTTATATTATATGAAACCTTTGGTATTTTTTTTTCATTTTCTTCGTATTGTTTTGCATTAGCATTTTACTCCTGTATAGTAATTAGTATAAAATTATAAATGATTTGCATGTAATTTTTTTAATTAGAATTCTTTCAACAAAATTCTTTATTTAACTTTCAGGTGGGATATTGATGCCCTTAATCAATTGCCAGATTATATGAAAAACTCTATATAGCTCTTTCTTGAATTATTTTGAGGAATTGGAAGATGAATTCTCAAAGGAAGGAAGAGCTTATAGTGTCAGTTTTACGGAGGAAAAGGTAATAATAATATTTGGCTAGCTACAGCTTTCGTTTCATTTTTTCTATCCTTTGAATTACATAGCTTTCATTTCTTTGCTATATGTCGGTGTATATTACTAGATCATTTTGATAACTTTGTATTTTTGTTAAATATTCAGTATAAAGAACTTGTGGGTGCATATTTTGTCGAGGCCCAATGGTTCCGTGGAGGTTACGTGCCATCATTTGAAGAGCGGCT
The DNA here is from genome assembly GCA_022749755.1 of Azadirachta indica. NCBI lineage: Eukaryota > Viridiplantae > Streptophyta > Magnoliopsida > Sapindales > Meliaceae > Azadirachta > Azadirachta indica. The sequence continues at coordinate 826,157 of CM040452.1, read as the reverse complement.
GAAAAATGCAATACTCTCGAGCGTTTGCTTTTTAGATCCAGCAACAGTACTTCTTGGATTGGAAGAAGAAATTGCAGGGATGAATGCGATTCAGTGGTTGGAAACTAAACCAAAACTTGTTAATGCTACATTTACAGTCGTTCGTCTCCTGGCTGACATAGTCTCTCACCAGGTATATGTGAATATAACTCCGAGAAAATGTCGGTTATTTTCTTATATAATATAATCTACTTTTCTTACGCCATTGAATATTTGAAGGATGAGCAAAAGAGGGGACATGTTGCGTCTGTAGTGGAATGTTATATGAAGGAATACGGCACCTCAAGGGAGGAAGCAGTTGAAAAGCTTAGAATAATGGTTGCAGATGCGTGGAAGGATGTGAATGAGGAATGCATGAGGCCAACAGTTGTTCCAATCAAAGTACTTACTTCGATAACAAGTGTTGCTCGCTCAGTGGAAGTCATGTACAAGAAGGTTGATGGAGTCACAAAACCAGAGTCTTTGAAAGATTACATTACCAAATTGTTCATTGATAAAATGCCTCTTTAATTAAACGTTTGCATATATATCCTTCATGTATTTGACTGTTTTGGCTTACTTTTATTTTGCAAGGTGTGCACGTTTCGAATGCTTTAAATAATTCGAAAAGAATTAAGACTTAATTATTTTTGCTATATAATTTGCTGTGTTATGATTAACTTTTTATTAATTTATGATGGATAATTATAATTAAATCCTACAAATGAAGTGACTATCTAAACTAGTTCCAATCAGTATTTTAAATCAAAATGCTGAAGATGAAATGGAAAAAATCTAAATAATTATTTTGATGTCAAAACAAATAATTCTCTTTAAATGTTAAGAAATCTATCTAATTTGTTTAGAACTTTTTTGCAATTTATTTGTACTTGAATAAGATAAGTAAAATGAATAATGCTCTTAAAGAAGATATGTATGAAAATTAAAGGATTCCATGAATTGATTTTGGAGACTAATATTTTTTGTTGCCGAAATTAGGAAATATTGCATATTAACGGAAGGAAAATTTTGACGGCTTGTTTAGATTTTGTATTAGAATTTAAAATTATGGATATATATATATAACTTTTTATCTGTATATTATTGTCTAATAGAATTTAAATGAAGATTAAATCAATATAAACAGATTAAACGATACAAAAGATTTAGAAGAGAAATTAAAGATCCTAATATTGTCTAATTTATTTTTTAAAAAGATTCATTCTTCAAGATTGTTTGACATAACGTTTCAATAATCAAAAATGAAATTTAGGATGTTATCACATTCCTCCCGTGAAGTTTGAGCTTGTATTACTTGAAGAGAAAGAATGAAGATTGTATCACATGCCTTCCCTGTGGTGTTAGTCCTCTATTAATTGACCGTTATATTCGGAGTCAAAAATGTAACACTATTCATTTACTTTTCCTTCTTCTTTCTTGTTTGGTTGTTTGGTTGTTCCACTCTTTTTAGAAGACATATATTAATTCACACATGTTGGACAATAATAATAAGATCAGTAGAGCAGTATATGATATGAGATGCCATTGTTGGAAATTAAACTTAATTTGGCGCCAAATAAATTGGGCTTGTAAATTGGGCCTAAGAATAGTGTGGCCCAATATCTAGAAACTTATAAGAAAATATTTAAATATTTGTTTCATAAATGTCTAGATATTTAACAATAAAAATCTAAATAAATGTAGTAAATATCTATATTCGTAATCATTATATTAGATATATGTTAGTATAATCATAACTATTGCTTAAGGAGGTGTCATATTATAAATAGGAGTGAGTTCTTCAATTATTTTTCAAGACAAAAAATTAGAAATCAATAAGACCGTAATATTCTCTTTCCTTTCTTATTTATAATTATTCCTGATAAATTTATCTCCTTTTATAATATAAGCCCTTCACCTTCCAACAAAGCGGTATTAGAGCTAAGATGTGAGTAACCATAGCAAGCAATGAAATAGCCCTCTCCTTAGTTCCATTGCTTACCAAGAGCAACTGTAATAATTGGGGCATCAAGATGAAGGCTCTACTAGGAGCTCAAGATATATAGGAACTTGTAGAGAAAGGGTTTGATATGCCAAAAGATAAGACCACCCTTACTCAAGCTCAAAAAGATCTCTTGAAGGATTTTAGAAAGAGAGACAAGAAAGCTTTCTATCTCATCTATCAAGCATTGGATGAAGATGGCTTTGAGAAGGTTTTAAATGCAATCACTGCCAAAGAAGCATGGGAGATGCTTCAAACTTTATACAAAGGTGCTAAATGAGTGAAAAAAGTATGTCGTCAACCTCTAAGAAACGGGTTTGAATCTTTAGATATGAAAGAATGTGAATCAATTTCTGAGTACTTTTCTAGAGTTTTGGAGGTTGCTAATCAATTAAAAAGAAATGGAGAAAGGTTAAGTAATGTTCGAATTATAAAAAAAATTCTTTGTTCCATAAATTTAAAATTTGATCATATTGTTGTAACAATTGAAGAAATAAAAGATTTAGAATCTATGACCATTGAAGAACTTATAGGTTCATTACAAGCATATGAAGAAAGTCAAAAGAGAAAGTCTTAGAACAAAATCTTCAAACAAAGCTCACTTTCAAAGAAAAGAAAGAAAGTTTTGACAATGAAAAAGGGCAACGTAGAAAAGGAATTGGTTGAGGACAAGGCTGTGGACGTGGACGTGGACGAGGATGGAGAGGACTATTGAATTATAACAATAACAACAATGAAAGAGCAGAAGGCCCAATAAGAGATCGTGGAAGAGATAATTTTAGCTCAAGGTACGATAAATCTCAAGTTAAATGTTATAATTGTCAAAAGTTTGGCTATTATGCTTTGAAGTGTAGAGCTTCTAATAATAAAGTTTATGAGAAGGCCAACTTTATGGAAAACAAAAGTTAAGAAGAAGAAACGTTATTGCTAGCATTCAAGGACAATAATAGTGGCAGCACTAATACATGGTACCTTGATATTGGCGCAAGCAATCGCATTTATGAAAGTAAGGATATATTCGTGGAGTTTGATGAATCGGTGAGTAGCAATGTCTCTTTTGGAGATGAGTCCAAAATACCCGTAAAAGGCAAAGAAAACATCCTTATTCGCTTGAAAGATGCAAGGCATCAATTTATTTCAAATGTTTATTATGTGCTTAATATAAAAAATAATATTTTAAGCTTGGGACAACTCTTAAAAAAAGGGTATGATATTCGTATGAAAGATTATAGTCTTTTTACTAAAGATAATAAAAGTAACTTAGTTGCAAAGATGGCAATGTCCAAGAATAAAATGTTCTTATTAACAAGGATGCATTATGGCTATGGCATCTTCGACTTGGGCATCTCAATTTTGGAGGTTTGGAACTGTTATCCAAGAAGAAAATAGTGAGAGACTACCTTGCATCAATCGTCGTAACCAGCTATGCGAAGAATGCCTACTTGGGAAGTAATTTAGAATGAGTTTTCCAAAGGAGTCTACTTTTAGAGCCAAGAAGTCACTCGATCTCATATACACCGATGTATATGGTTCTATCAAGCCAAGCACCTTAGTTAAAAGTAATTATTTTCTTCTCCTCATTGATGATTATTTAAGAAAAACATGAGTTTATTTTTTGAAAGAAAAATCCGAAGTTTTTGGAGTGTTAAAAAACTTTAAAGCACTCGTGGAGAATGAAAGTTGGTGCAAAATCAAGGTCATGAGATCCGATTGTGGAGGAGAATTTATTTCAAAAAAGTATTGAGAGTTTTGTAAAGCAATAGAATCTATTGTCTGCCAACTGTTTTGAGATCCCTCTAACAAAATGGCATTGCTGAGAGGAAAAATAAAACCATTCTCAACATGGCACAAAGCATGCTATAAAGTAATAAATTGCCAAAAGGGTTTTGGGCTAAAGTTGTGGCATATACGATGTATTTATCAAATCGATTTTCTACTCCAAGTGTGTGGGAAAAGATGCCACAAGAATCTTGGAGTGGAAAAAAGCCCGACATCTCTCATCTAAGAGTTTTTAGAAGTATAGCTTATATGCATGTACCAGAGGAAATAAAAACGAAGTAAGATGATAAAAGTAAAAGTTTTATCTTCATTGGCTATGACTCAAATTTAAAAGGCTATAAAGTGTACAACCTGAACAACAAAAAGATCGTGGTTAATCAAGATGTCATATTTGATGAAAAGGAGGAATGAGATTTTGGTCTTAATATAGATGATTTCAATTTCCTTCCCTAATTTGAAAAGAATAAGGAGACATCAACAAGAAAATAAGAAAAATCAACAAGAGCTTGCAACATTACCCAGTTCGCCAACAAGAGTTAATAATAGCGATTCACCATCATCTTTTTTAAATGAAAGAAATTAAGAATGCATAAACAGTGTTCAAGATCTTTATGAGAGGATCGAGGGGATGGAAAATCTTACTTTTTTTTTAGCCTCTTTGCTGATTGCAAGCTTGTGAACCTCTAGGAAACTGTGCAACAAGAAAAATAGATAGCTGAAATAGACGAAGAAATCAAGGCCATTGAGAAGAATGACATATGGGAACTTGCTACTCTTCCTAAAAGACATAAAGTCATTAGTGTCAAATAGGTGTACAAGGTGAAGAAGAATGCAAATGGAGAAATTGAGTGATATAAGGCAAAACTTATTGCAAAAGACTGCAGTCAACGAGTTGGAATTGACTATGATAAGGTATTTACTTCTATTATTTGATTATAAACTATTAGACTAATCATTTCCTTGGCAGCACAAAATAAATGGAAGATTCATCAAACAGATGTAAAGTTTGCTTTTCTTACTAGAGTACTTGAAGAAGAAGTCTACATCGAGCAACGTTTGGATTATGAAGTAAAAAGCCATGAATATAAAGTCTTGAAGTTGGAAAAAGCTTTCTATAGGTTAAAGCAAGCACTAAAAGTATGGAATAGCCGAATAGACAAGTACTTTTAAAACAATGGTTTCACCAAATACCCCTACAAATATGCGTTCTATATCAAGATCAAAGATGCAGATGTTTTAATCGTGTGTTTGTATATGGATGATGTAATCTTTATTGGAAGCAATTCAAGTATATTTGAAGAGTTTATGAAAGCCTTGATCAAGGAGTTTTTATCTCATAAGAAATATGGAATTTTTATCTTATAAGAAAGCTACGTAAAAGAGATCATTAAGAGATTCAAGATGAATTTCTGCAAGCCAATAAGTACACTGGTTGAATGTAGAGTGAAGTTATCAAAGCATAATGAAGAAGAAAGAGTATATTCAACGTTTTTTAAAAGCTTGGTTGGAAGTCTACGTTACCTAATCTGCACAAGGCCTAAAATTTTGTATGCTATTAGGTTGGTTAGTTGCAAAAAGAATTTTTTGCTATCTCAAAGATACAATTGATTTTGGTTTATTCTATTTATTTTCTAATGACTACAAGCTTGTTAGATTCAGCAATAGTGATTGGGGTGGAGATATGGATGATCGAAAAAGCACTATTGGATTTGTATTTTTCATAGGTGACACTACTTTCACTTGGATGTCAAAGAAGCAACTGATAGTCACTCTCTCAACTTGTGAAGCTGAGTACATGGCCGCAACATCATGTGTTTGCCATGCAGTTTGGCTAAGAAATCTCTTAAAGAAGTTGGGATGGTCATAAAAAATGCCAACTAAGATTTATGTTGATAACAAATCAACAATGGCATTGATAAAGAATTCAGTATTCCACGATCGAAGCAAACACAATGACACTCGTTACCACTATATAAGGAAGTGCATAGCTAGAAAATATGTGCAAACAGAGTACGTGAAGACACAAAAAAAAATTGCTGATATCTTCACTAAGTCTTTGAAAAATGAGATATTTTCTGCGTTGCGAAGACTATTGGGAGTCACCAAATCAAATTTGGGGGGGGGGGGGGGTGGTGTTGGAAATTAAATTTGTTTTGATCCAAAATAAATTGGGCTTGTCAATTAGGCCTCAAAATAGTGAGGCTCAATTTATAAAAACTTATAAGGAAATATCCAGATATTTATGGAATAACTATCTAGATATTAAATAATAAAAATCTAGATAAATGTAATAAATATTTAGATAGTTTTAGTAAATATTTATATGTTATTATGTATATTTTTAGAGGGAGATTTGTAACCACGAGATTGGATATGTGTTGATTAAGGAGGTGTTATACTATAAATAAAGGTGAATTCTTCCATTGTTTGTCAAGCCAAAAAATTAAAAATTAATAAGATTATAAACTTCTCATTCCTTCCTTGTCCATAATTATTCCTAACAAATTTATCTCAATTTGTAATATAAGCCCTCTACCTTTCAACAGGCATGTCATTACTTTTGTGTGATTGAAAAGATATTCGAGAAGTACAAACTAAGTTGAATATTTTTTTCTTCATTTTTGAAAATTCAAAGAGAAAACAAAGAAAAAAGTATACAAGAGAAGAAAAAGAGAATACCAAGAAACAAACACAAATTGTGTCATATGCTGTGATAAGGTGGCATTACTCAAACACCAACCACCACAAGAAATCTTGCGCGTAAAATAAACAAATAAATAACTAAATAGATACCTAAATCTGTCAGAAATGGCTTATAAAATGAGAGTATAGCCCTTCCACTGTTTAGGCTTAGTACACTGTAGTTCTTACTTTTAGCCATACTGTGTCACTGTATTTAGTATTCTTTAATTTGTCCTTCCTTCCATGTTCCGTCCCCTCAGTATTAAAACAACAACATCGGCCTACATATCCATAATGTTTTGCTCTCCTCTACTGACATTCAATTACTAAACTCCTCTTCTCCTGTTATAATAACTTGGTTTACTTTTCTCTAGGCTAGCACTACTTTCGCTCATCTGTAGTTAGCTTAGCTTCTTTTATTTATATTTAGTCTCTCTCACTCTCGCTCTCGACTCTTTTGCTTTCAAGCTTGGGTCCACTCTATCTTAAACTCTTTTTCTCTAAAATGGCATGTATTTGACTTATCCTAAATTGAAGACAACTAGCATTAAACTAGGATTACATAAGTAAAGTTACATTTATTATAATTACACATTATTCACTATATAAAGAAGTATTATTCCATGTTTAAGGTAAAGTTATATTTATTATAATTACAAATTACTCACTATATAAGAAAGTATTATTCCATGTTTAAGGAGGAGATCTCAAAACATCATCCTAAAGTCCTAGAGACAACAATTTGAAGACAACATCTTCTCCTCTTCTGTGTCTAGACTAGTGAACGCCTAATAATTCATACTTTACAGCAACTTTTCGCCATAGAAAGTAACATGAGACATTACCCTAGTGTTTGTACATCTATCTTGCATTTGTAGGCATCAAATTAGTTGTCCTTAGACTTTAAAAATACCTTTCTCATAGCCTCAGGATCTGTCATATTGCAAGCAGTGGTATTGAATATTGCCATAAGCAACTATATCTAGTCTTGCAGTAGCTGCGAGCTACCCTTAAATTATTGTGTTTCTTTACATTGGCATTAGAACTATTTTAATCTCATACACACCATAGACTCATAATTTGGGTCCTATGCTTTATTGAGTATTGTAGGAAGAACAGTAGCGATAGCAAATCCCTCTAATTCAAGTCTATGTTAGTCTTATAAGGTTGAAACATCACAATTCTCAGACCACCAAGTAAGATTTAAGAGATATGGTAGGCTTTACTTCCTCTAACTCTAAAAGGGTGTGAAAATTCAATTTGGATTTCGAAGTCCAATAGTATTGAAAGCCATTGAAAACACTTCAAAACTTATTCAAATAGTCAACTAGTTAAAATTTGACTCGTAGATTGAGTAAATTTTTCCCGTAATAATGTGAAATGACAATATTTCCTGTTCACAAAAATTTTTTAAACTACATATAAAAAATAACAAAAAATAATTAATAGTTACGATTAATATTCATGGATATTAGCAAAAATAAGTATCACTTGTTAGCAAAATTAGATATCACTAGTTAAATATGCAAGCAATGGAATGACCCTTTTTCAAGTGCTAATGCTTACCAAGAGAAACTATGATAATTGGCGCATCAAGATGAGGCTCTGCTAAGAGCTTAGGATAAGTACGAAGTTATGGAGGAAGGGTTTGATATGCCTAAAGATGAGGCCACCCTTACTCAAGCTTAAAAAGATCTTTTAAAGGATTTTAGAAAAAGAGACAAGAAAGCTCTTTATCTCATCTATTAAGCATTGGATGAAGATGGCTTTGAAAAGGTTTTAAATGCAAGCACTGCCAAAAAAGTATGGAAGATGCTTCAAACTTCATACAAAGGTACAAAAGAGTGAAGAAAGTATATCTTCAAACTCTACGAGATGAGTTTGAATATCTATATATGAAAGAATGTGAATCAATTTCTGAGTACTTTTATAGAATTTTGGTAGTTGCTAATCAATTAAAAAGAAATGGAGAAAGCTTAAGTAATGTTCAAATTATAAAGAATACTCTTTGTTCCATAAATTCAAATTTTGAACATATTATTATAACAATTGAAGAAGCAAAAGATTTAGAGTTCATGACCATTGAAGAATTCCTAGGCTCAGTACAAGCATATAAAGAAAGACAAAAGAGAAAGCAAGAAGCTATGGAATAAGTTCTTCAAACAAAGCTCACTTTCAAAGAAAAGAAAGAAAGTTTTGACAATGAAAAAGGGTAACGTGAAAGAGAAATTGGTCGAAGACGAGGTCGTGGACGTGGATATGGAAGAGGATGGAGAAGACCATTGAATTATAATAATAACAACAATGAAAAAGAAGAAGACTCAGCAAGGGGTCGTGGAAGAGGGAATTCAAACTCAAGGTAGGATAAATATGAAGTTAAATGTTATAATTGTCAAAAGTTTGGCCATTATACTTCCAAGCATAGCGCTTCCAATAATAAAGTTGATGAGAAGGTCAACTATGTGGAAAGCAAAAGTTAAGAAGAAGAAATGTTATTACTAGCATTCAAGGACAATAATAGTGGCAACATTAATACATGGTACCTTGATATTGACACAAGCAATCACATGTGTGAAAGCAAAGATATGTTCTTGGAACTTGATAAATCGATGAGTAGCAATCTCTCGTTTAAGGATGAGTCCAAAATACCAAAAAAAGGCAAAGGAAACATCCTTATTCGCTTGAAAGATGGAAGACATCAATTTATTTCAAATGTTTATTATGTGCTCAATATAAAAAATAATATTTTAAGCTTGGGACAACTCTTAAAAAAAGGGTATGATATCATATGAAAGATTATAGTCTTTTTATTAGAGATAATAAAAATAATTTAGTTCTAAAGATGACAATGTCCAAGAATAGAATGTTCTTGTTAAATATTCAAAATGATGTAGTAAAATGTCTCAAGGCTTGCTATAAGGATGCATCATAGGTATGGCATCTTCGACTTGGGCATCTCAAGTTTAGAGGTTTAGAATTGCTATCCATAAAGAAAATGGTGAGAAAACTACCTTGCATCAATCATCCTAACCAGCTATGCGAAGAATGTCTACTTGGGAAGCAATTTCGAATGAGCTTTCCAAAGGAGTCTACTTTTTGAGCCAAAAAGCCACTTGAACTTACATGCACCGATGCATGTGGTTCTATCAAGCCAAGCTCCCAAGGTAAGAGTAATTACTTTCTTCTCTTCATTGATGATTATTAAGAAAAACATAGGTGTATTTTTTGAAAGAGAAATACGAAGTTTTTGAAGTATTCAAAAAGTTTAAAGCATTCACGAAGAATGAAACTGGATGCAAAATCAATGCCATGAGATTTGATTGTGAAAGAGAATTTATTTCGAAAGAGTTTCGAAAGTTTTGTGAAGCAATGGAATCTACTATCTTCCAACTGTTTTGACATCCCCCAAACAAAATGGCATTGCTGAGAGGAAAAATAAAATCATTCTTGACATGGCACAAAGCATGCTACAAAGTTATAAATTGCCAAAAGGATTTTGGGCTGAAGTTATGGCATATGCGATGTATTCGAAGTGTGTAGGAAAAGATGCCACAAGAAGCTTGGAGTGGAAAAAAGCTCGACATCTCTCTTCTAGAAGTTGTTGGAAATATAGCTTATGTGCATGTACCGGATGAAATAATAACGAAACAGGATGATAAAAGTGAAAGTTTTATCTTCATCGGCTATGACTCAAATTTAAAAGGTTATAAGTTGTACAACTTGAACAACAAAAAGGTTGTGGTTAATCAAGATGTGAGATTTGATGAAGAGGGGGAATAGGATTTTGTTCTGTTTATAGATGATTTCAATTTCCTTCCTTAATTTTGAAGAGAATAAGGAGACATCAGCAAGGCAAAAGAGGAATCAACAAGAACTTGTAACACCACCCAGTTCACCAATAAGAGTTGATAATACCAATTCACCATAATCTTTTTTTAAATGAAAGAAATGAAGAACGCATAAAAGTCTTCAAGATCTCTATGTGGTGACCGAGGGGATAGAAAATCTCACTCTTTTTTGCCTCTTTGCTAATTTCAAACGTGTGAACCTCCAAGAAGCTGTGCAACAAGAAAAATAGAGAGCTGCAATGGATAAAGAAATCAAGGCCATTAAGAAGAATGACACATGGGAACTCGCTACTCTTCATAAAGGACATAAAGCCATTGGTATCAAATGGGTGTACAAGGTGAAGAAGAATTCAAATGGAGAAATTTAACGATACATGGCATGACTTGTTGTGAAAGGTTATAATTAACGAGTTGGAATTGACTATGATGGGGTATTAAACTAATAATTTCCTTGGCATCTTAAAATAAATGGAAGATTTGTCAAATGGATGTAATGTTTGCTTTTCTTAAGAGAGTACTCGAATAAGAATTCTACATAAAGACAAAGTCTTAAAGTTAAAGAAAGCTCTTTATGGGTTAAAGCAAGCACCAAGAGCATGGACTAGCCGAATAGGCAAGTACTTCTAAAACAATGGTTTCACCAAGTACTCCTACAAATATACGTTTTATATCAGATAAAAAACGGAGATGTTTTAATTGTATGCTTGTACGTGGATGATTTGATCTTTATTGGAAGCAATCCAAGTATGTTTGAAGAGTTTAAGCCTTTATCAAAGAGTTCAAGATAACGGACATTGGGTTAATGGCTTACTACCTTGGCATTGAAGTCAAGCAAAAGGAATATTAAATTTTCATCTTACAAGAAAGCTGAACAAAAGAGATCATTAAGAGATTCAAGATGAATTACTGCAAGCCAATAAGCACACTGGTTAAATATGGTGTGAAGTTGTCAAAGCATGATAAAGGAGAAAGAGTAGATTCAACCCTTTTCAAAAGCTTAGTTGGAAGTCTTCATTACCTAACCTACACAAGGCCTGATATTTTGTATGCTGTTGGGTTAGTTAGTCGCTACATAAAGACACCAACAACTACCCATTTCAAAGTTGCAAAAAGAATTCTTTGCTATCTCCAAGGTATAATTGATTTTGGTTTATTCTATTCATTTTCTAATAACTACAAGCTTGTTAGATTCAGCAATAGTGATTGGGATAGAGATATGGATGATCTAAAAAGCACTGCTAGATTTATATTTTTCATAGGTGACACTACCTTTACTTGGACGTCAAAGAAATAACCAATAGTCACTCTCTCAACTTGTGAAGCTGAGTACGTGGCCGCAACATCATGTGTTTGCCATGTAGTTTGGTGAAAAAATCTCTTAAAGAAGTTGGGATGGTTATAAAAAATGCCAACTAAGATTTATGTTGATAACAAATCAACAATGGCTTAAGTAAGGTTACATTTATTATAATTACACATTATTCAATATATAAGGAAGTATTATTCTATGTTTAGGGTAAAGTTATATTTATTATAATTACATTACTCACTATATAAGAAAGTATGTTTAATGAGGAGATCTCAAAACATCATCCTAAAGTCCTTGAGACCACAATTTGAAGACAACATCTTCTCCTCTTCTGTGTCTAGACTAGTGAACACCTAATAATTCATACTTTACGGCAACCTTTTACCATAGAAAGTAACATGAGACATTACCCTAGTGTCCGTACATGTATCTTGAATCTGTAGACATCAAATTAGTTGTCCTTAGACTTTAAAAATACCTTTCTCGTAGCCTTAGGATCTGTCAGGCCTCAAGCAGTGGCATTGAATATTGCCATAAGCAACTATATCCAGTCTTGCAGTAGCTGCGAGCTACCCTTAAATTATTATGTTTCTTTGCATTGGTATTAGGACAATTTTAATCTCACACACACCACGGACTCATAATTTTGGTCCTATGTTGTATTGAGTATTGTAGGGAGAACAACAATAATAGCGAATCCCTCTAATTTAAGTTTATGTCAGTCTTATAAGGTTGTAACATCACAACTCTCAGACCACCAAGTAAGATTTAAAAGATGTGGTAGGCCTTACTTCCTCCAACTCTAAAAGGGTGTGAAAGTTTAATTTGGATTTCGAAGTCCAATAGTATTGAAGGCCATTAAAAACACGTCAAAACTTATTCAAATATTCAACTAGTTAAAATTTGACTCGTAGATTGAGTAAATTTTTCCCGTAATAATGCGAAATGACAACATTTCCTGTTCACAAAAATTTTTTAAACTACATATAAAATATAACAAAAACAATTAATAGCTATGATTAGTATTCATGGATATTAGCAAAAATAAATATCACTTGTTAGCAAAAATAGGTATCACTAGTTAAATATGCATTTTATATAATCTCGTAAATTAAAGATTTTATTAACTAATAAAATATTAAAAATTACAATAAAATTAAAATAAATAACATATAATTCTGAAATTTTCTTTTTACATTATTATAGAAATTATAAAAGCTAATGCTTTTGGAGATTATTGATGTGAAAGGCTAACTTAAAATGTATATTAAACTTGAAAATCCTAATTTGTTATTACTCTAAAAATCAGGGATCAAAATTTTATTTGGAGATAGGGAATTTGCGGGCTTGCGTAGATACTTTTCATATTTGACAAAATAGATAAATATCTCTTAACCTAATAAAAATTAATCATTTGTTAAACCTTGTTAATAGTATTGATAATTAATATATGTTATATTTTTTTATCTAAAAATAAATATATAAAATTGAAATATTAAATGTGTTTGATGTAAAACCTTTTTAAATTATTACATATTAAGTTATTACTAAGAAAGTAAAAAGAAGAAAATTAAAAATATTAATTAACAATTGGGATATGAATTAACGGTCTTTTAATAATAATGTTTTTGCTACTGAATTTATAAAAGGTAATAAATTAGAATAACAGCTTTCTACCACTAGACATTTTACTTTCAGGTGTACTATGGGTAGATAAAGGGATTAAATTGTTTAAATCGAGAAATATATGTCTACATGTATTATTTTACTAAAACAGAAGGACAAAAATGATGATATACAATCTAATGAAACTAAACTTTCCAGGCGGTATGTACCAATTTTGTGAAACATCGGGGATATGTAATAACCCCCCACAGTCTAGAGGCTATTTGGTGTTTCCCAGAACACCAAGGGTATATTAAAATGTATTAAAAAGAAAGCACTCATTGAAATAAAAATAGCCCACCGACCATGAGAAAAAAAAAAATGAGTAGAATTATAAAATAAATAAAATAGCCACCGACATTAAATAGCATTAAATTATTTGTTTTTGTCCACCACGTGTAGTGGACATTTTCTGTATTTCTCAGCTTCACATTTTTGACAATTTTACGCGCAAACATAATTAAATAGCATTTGAATCATTATAATACGTGTCATCCGCTTGTATTTCCGTATATATAATGTTACAGGTAAATGACTATATTACAAAAAAATGGAGCACTTCCCTTATTTAACGGAAATAGGTACAATTTTATATAGCTACAAGTCCTGAAGGAAAAGAAAATTAAAAAAAAAACATATATTGCTGTCGTACTTGCCTTTCATCTATTCCTTCAAAGTTTTATCCTAATATTTTCAACATATGTGAGATTGAAAAATAACTTAATGAATGTGATAAGATCATTTTAAAAATTTTCACGGTTAATTAAAATAGGATTTACTACTTCTATTTAGAAATAATTAAATAAATTTATCAATTAATGTATTTATGGAAGGAATTGGGTTAATATCTATTATATTATTTCATAATTTTTTACAATTAAGCAAAATGAAATAATTTTGGACAAATTTAAATTTTTGGCTAAATAACAATATTTTTTTAAGAAAAAAGACTTATAATTTTCATTTATTAAATTGATTAGTCCCAATGATTTTAAAAATATCTATAAAGGTCTCAATTCATTAATGCAATGACTTTTATCACCTTATAAAATAATATGTATGTGTTTATTATTTTTTTATTTATATTAATTGAGTCCGCACATCTTTTGTTTACATTTTTCTTTGGATAATTACATGTCAAAATATTATTAAAAAAATAAAACAAAAGAGTTAGAAACATTAGTGTATAAGTTTGCCCCAAATCATTATTAGTATCTTTTTAAAAGTTACTGTTCTAAATTGTTATTTTAAATTAAAACAATAACTTTTAATCTTAACATTTTAGTCTTTAGTATGTGGTGGTTAATGGGAACTAACTTGTCATCCACTTGTATCTCCATATATTAATTTCACATGTAAATGATTATGTTAAAAAAATGGAGCACTTCCCTTATTTAATGGAAATAGTTACAATTTAATATAGCTATAAGGCTTGAAGTAGAACAAAATTAAAAAAATATATATATACACACACACACATATATATATATATTGTTGTCATACTTCTCTCTCATCTATTCCTTCAAAGTTTTATGCAAACATTTTCTACACATCTGACATTAAAAAATAGCACAATGCATGTGATAAGATCACTTTAAAAGTTTTCACAATTAAGTAAAAAAGATTTATTACTTTTATTTAAAAAAGGAATTAAGTAAATTTATCAATTAATGTATTTATCAAAGGAATTGGGTTAATGTTTATTATATTGTTTCATAATTTTTTACAATTAATCAAAATAAAATAATTTTAGACGAAAATTTAAATTTGTAGATAAATAATAATATTCTTTAAGAAAAAAGATATAATTTTGCTTTATTGTACTAATTAGTCTAAAGAATTTTAAAAATGTCCGTAAAGGTCTTAATTTGTGGATTCAATGACTTTTATCACCTTATAAAATAATATGTATATATTTATTATATTTTTTTATTTATACTAATTGAGATCGATAGTTTTTAAGAAAATAAAATAAATGTTAAAATATTTTTTAAATAAAAATATTACAAAAAATTTAAAAATATTTCATTTAAATATTTTTGAATAATTACACATCAAATTATTACTTGAAAAAAAAATCAAGGAAGAAGGTTAGGAATATTAGTATATGGGTCCCCCCCAAATCATTAAGAGCATCTTTTAAATAATATTTTTTTCTAAATTTTATTAAAAAGTAATTTAAAGCAGTAATTTTTAATCTTAACAATTTTAGTCTTTAGTATGTTGTGGATAATGAGAACTAAACTGTTATAGTTGAGAAATTATATCCTATTTTATTATTTTACTAAAATTTAGTAACAAAAACGATAATAACTAGAAAGTCAACTAACGAATGTCTAAGTTAAGGGAGTACCTGTTTATTTCCTCAACCTATAGATTGACATCAATCCACCCCCAGATTACAAGGATAACTATTATTTTTTTGAACTTTAGAGAGCATGTGTTAATTTTCCTAAAAGGTATTATCATTTTTCATCAATATGGACATAATAGTTTTTACATTTAAAAATAAAAAATTATTTATGCCTAAGATAGAGAAAAACATAAAGAGTAATAAATTAAAAAACTCTAAATTAAAGTTGCTCTTACTAACTCGAGCGCAGCTTTGCCACGTTTGTCAAAAAAAGCTGCTTAAATATCAAAAGCTTTTGCTCTAGGACAGAGTTTCATTCCGAATGTATGAACTTTATTTCTCACTAAATTATCATGCATATAGGAAAAGAATTGATGAAAAAATTTCTTGCTCCTATAAATACAATTAATGAATTTTGAATATATTTTGTGGGTTCAACTGTCGTTTGTGAACTCTATCATGATGAACATTTGGTGAATTATGTTTTCTATTAGTATGATGAAACTAAATTTATTGTCTAGGATTGCAATTGGAACTCAACATGTAGCTTGTATTTATTTCTTCTCTTTTTGATTTATATTGATTTTGTTTAGACTGTTTGCTCCATTCTAATCTTTTTTTAAATTGCTCTATTTTAATCTTAATGCTTCTACTTAACTGGTCATTAATTAGATTGATTTGGTAAACCTCTATAAACTTGGAAAAGGAAATTTCCCATTTAGCCTTGAATAGAGTGACACATGATCAAAATGTAGAAAATGTGAGATCGTGTAAGATAAGAATATACTTGTTCGACACATGTAACCATTAAAATAGTCAAAACTTAATGAATCTTATTTAAGTCTGATTCTCATAGGAATATCGTGAGTTAGTTAAGGAAAATATGTTTACTTGACTATTAGGAGAGGCTTGTAGATAAATTAGAACTCTTGGTTAATAGTTTAAATTAATTAATTAATTAATCAAGTGAGAGAAGTGAGAGAAGTGAGAGAAGTGAGAGATTCAAGTGAAGTGTTGAGGCAAAGTTAGGTTTCATCATATTGGTTGCTTAATCCATTATCTTGTTTTGTTATTTTCTTCTTTAATTTAATTTAATAGTAATCTACTACTACTTAATTATTTGTTTAAATAAGATTAGGTCGAGACAATTTTAGTAATTAGAAAAACAGTTAGTTACAAATCTCTATGGGGACAATCTTAATTTATCAATATGTCGCTTGTTATAAGAGTATGCACTTGCATTGCAAATTGGTAACATTAGACAACATTAAGACTAATTGCACCAGCATGAATGCTTCTATGAAGTCCTTGGAGATATAAATTGGCCAAGTTACAAATTCAATCAAAGGCCAATCATCTAGAAAATTTTCAAGTGACACGAACACTAATCCAAAGGACCATTGCAAGACTATAACTCTTAGGAGTGGTGAAGAAGTTCAAGCACCTAAGCCTAAGGTAATTGACGAGAAAGTAAAAGAAGATGTAATCGGACCACCAATAGTAACATCAAAGCTTAATTCTATCTCATTTCCAGATAATCCACTTGCCATTTCCACAAAGATTTCAAAAGAAGAATTTGGATGCTTAATTCTCTAAGTTTCTTTAGATTTTTAAGAAGATCCACATCAAAATTCCATTTGTGGATGCTTTGGAACAAATGCCTAATTATGTAAAGTCCATTAAAGAAGTAATGTTAAAGAAGTATTGTTTGGAGGAGTATGAGACAGTGAAGCTTATGAAAGAGTATAGTTCTATCTTTTAAGAAGAACTATCTAAAAAGGGGAAGAACTCGAGTAGTTTCACAATCCTATGTACCATTGACAAGTCTAACTTTGAGAAGGCTTTGTGTGATTTAGGAGCAAGCATCAATCTTATGCCATTTTTGGTCTTATAAAAATAAGGCCTTGGTGAAGTGAAGCCTACTACTATTTCTTTGCAAATAGCTAATCACTTTCTCACTTATTCACCTATAACCGTTAATGCAATGAAAAGAGTTTGAGGGTGTAGCAACTCAATGTATATAAAAACTTTTAAATAAAAGAGTGGTTCAAGGAAATATGTTACAAGATTTGGGTGTTCTTTGCAACAAAATAAAGAGCTTTACTAGAAGATCCTAGAATGGTTGATGTGCTTAGGGTGCTTGAACTTCATTATTATATCCATTATTGTACTTTAGCACTAGCCTAACAATACAAGCTAAATTAAATCCTAATGATCTTTAATGATGTGTTTATCTGTATTAGTAGAGAGTAGTCTAAAAAGCAAGCATATTGAATTCAAAATATTTAATGGTCTAGAGGTTCAAACCGATTTGAGTCAAAGGATGGTTAAGTATGATTTGCCAGTCACACACTTACACAATAAATCTTTAGTTGAATAAATTTGACAGTCAAATTAAAATTCCAAACAAAAAAGTCAATGTTTTGAAGATTTCCTCAAATTACCATGATTCTTAATTTTTGAGGCTTGAAGTTTACACTAAAAAAATATGCTGAAACTTATGTTTTTCATCTTGTACCTTATGATTGTGCATTTCCCACTTTCTCTTTCTCTTCTTTATGCCTCATCATATTGTATGCTTAAGGACAAGTCAATATTTTAAGTTTGAGGGTGTTTGATAAGTGAGTATTTTACTTATGAATCTTCTATTTCTAAACTTGAATATTTGTGAAAATCCTCAAGCTTAATTGTTATCTAATGAATTTTTGTGCTTTTGTGCAAGAAGGCAAGAAAATAAATTTTGTATAGAGTTTAGCATTAAAAGAGGGAAAATGAGAGAAGCAAAGGAAGAAGAAACAAAGAAGAGGCCTTGAACAACAACCATGGCACGATCATGCCACCCAAGGCCATCAAAAGGCTTTTTACCCTGTGACTAGCAAGTGTGGCACACTCATGCCACCCCAAAGAGTGCCTATGCCATACATACAGCAACAAGAGTGTGCCCACGGCTCTTTACGAGTTGAATGATGTCCCAAAGCCAACTTTCAACCTTTAGATGATAATGAATGGTTGGATTTGGATAGAATTAAAAGTTTCATAATTTTCTTAGAGGCAAGTGATAAATGTTTAAAAGTGTAAATTTATCAAGAGAAATATTATGATTTTACACTTAAGAATGTTATTAACTTCCCCAAAGTTAAGCATTTTTCTTTATATGAATTCTAAAATAAGAGTTGAACTTAATAATTGGTTTTGTATAAGTTTCATATAATGAGCATATTTTTAATTCAAAACATCAATTGATACAATTCTAGGGCCTTAAGAACATGGAATCATTTCTTCATAAAAGTGCAAATTAAAGTTTAAACCAATTCACATATGTATTAGGTCAAAATCGGACTTCAATAGAACTCAATTGCATCTTAGGGCTAGCTTAACATGATTTCGTATCTTCGCCTTATCTTCCTAAATACGTATTAAAAATCATACGTAGAAAGCTTTCAAATAGATTTACAATATTTATGTTTTGTACATTTCTAAATTTAGAGTCCTTTGCTGTCCAAAATAGCCATTATTCTAAACAATTGGTAGAGAAACCTAAACTAAACACCTATGCTCCCTTTCAACATAGCTCAGACGGTCCAAAATGTACTATAATCAGATAGAGCGTGACTAAGTTGAAAGTTGATAAGTGCATAAAACACATGCTTATCATTCACTCTTAAACTTGATTGATTTGTTTAATTCTCAAGCCTTATTACTACTTGATGTGTTTTGTTAGCATTGTACAGAAAATGAGAAAATTAGCCATTTAAAGTGAATTCGATTTGAAAAAGAAAATGTTCAGGGTCCAAATTGCAAGAAAAGCAAGGACCAAAATGCAAAACAGTCGAGGATTAAACTGCAAAGCCATAGGGACCAAATTGCAAAAATTTCAAATATATGGAGAAGAGTTGTGCATGGCATGACGACGCCATGCATTATGTGCATGGGCAGAATATGTGGTGTTACCGCGCCATTAAGTAGTACGGCCATGCCATACCTGCTGATTGTACCACGCTACCGAGCCGTTTGAGCGCTCTTGTGCTCGATAAGTTTGTGTGGACGTCTTTTTTGGGCTAAATTTCAACCCTTGGATGACTTTTGGATGGCTTCATTTAGGAAAACTTAGGGTTATATATTTTGGAGGTTTGGGGAAGAAGGTAGACACTTTTGGAAAGGGAAGAATTTGGAAAAAAAAGGAAGATGTAGATAGAGAGAAGCTAGAGAGAGAGTTATTTGGGAAGAAAGCAAGAGAAGATTGGGAAGAAATAGCTCTCTAACTTAATTTATCTCTATACTCTTATCTTATTTATTGTATTAAATTTAGCGTTTGCGAATTTTTGAATTTGTTGAGGATGATTGAACTTGAGAATGTTGATTGTGAACTCCTTTTTTATGAGTTGCTAAATTTAATACTTAAGGCAAAGGTTTAATCTTTTGAAAACATCATGTTCTAATTTTTGTGTTACTTTTTATTAATATACTATGTTGCGTGTTTATTAAGAACTTAATATGATTAATTAATTGGCCATTGATTAATTGATTTATAGACCAATGAGTATTGAGAAATATTTATTGTGTTTAGATGAACTGATAAACACCACAAATTGGATATTAAGCAGAGATGTATTAATATTGTTTATTTAGTAGGTTCAATGATCATTACTATTCGTAATGCATTTTTATTTATTTTTTATTTACATAGAGATATAATAAGCACGTAAACTATAAATAAATTCAATTGATCTCAAGAAAGATAGTCAAATAGGTTAGAATAATCAACTAGCAACATAGGGGTTCATCAGAATAACATAACTTAAAGAACTAAGTGTGAGTAAATTGAGTTAAATCATTAGCCATAAATATTGCTCTCATTGGCAATCCCTTTACATTTTGTGCATTAAATTTACTCAGGTTAATTTCTTTTAATTTTACACCATATCATTTTTCAATTCTTTAAATAAATTTAAGAAAAACTATTTTTGATAATTAATTGGCTCATACTCGTCGTGGGAGCGATACTCTACTCTCCCTATATTACTTGTTTGCAACAACGTATACTTGCATTCATCAAAGTTCTGCAACAAGTTTTTGGCGCTGTTGCCAAAGAGTATTAAGTTCTTTTAATATCAAATTGGGTTGATCTTGGATTTAGTTTGAAGTTTAATTTTTGTTTTCAATGCAAGTGGTTCCTTTGGTGCATGAGAAAAGTTTGGAGTAGTGTCTTAATATCTTTCGATTTTGAAATTGAGAGAAGTTATCGAATGAATAGAAAGAAGAAAAAAGAAGCAACAAGACGATCGCAAACTTGTACTGTGGAACAAAATTTTGGAGATAATATTGGGACTAAAGACCAACACGCTTTGAGAGAATATGTTATCCCAACAATTAATAGAGCTTTGACCAACATAAGGAGACTAGCCATTCATGCCAATAATTGTGAAATCAAACTAACCAGCATTCAGATAATCCAAACCTTAGTTCAATTTAATGGATTAGCACATGAAGACTTGAACACTCACATTGCAAATTACTTGGAGAATTGTGACACTTTCAAACATAATTGCATGTCGAAAAATGCGGTAAAGTTGAGATTATTTCCATTTTCACAGAGGGATAAGGCGAAGAGCTAGTTGAGTTCACTTCAACTGGATACTATCACCATTTTTGATGACTTGGCATAAAAATTCTCGATGAAGTTCTTCCCACCTGCAAAAACGGCAAAGCTACAGAATGATATCACTACATTCGCCCAACGCAAAATGGAATCACTATATGAAGCTTAGGAAAGGTACAAGGATATGATGAGAAGATGCCCATACCGTGGCTTACCTAAATAGCTTCAAGTGCAGATTTTCTATAATGATTTGGGTGGTTCAATACGAACACTTATCGATGCAGCAACATGAGGTACTTTAATGGGGAAAATGATTGACGAGGCCTATGACTTGTTAGAGGAGATGGCCGCTAATGCTTATCAATGGCGCATAAAACGTTTAACATTCAAGAAGGCACTAGGAGTTCATGAAGTAAATAACATTACTGAACTTACTGCTCAGCTGAAGATACTACCCAAGTAACTAGGAGCTATGATAGCAAATTTTATTCAAATTCTTCAGATGTTTTGTGAGTTATGTAGTGGTAATAACCTAAGTATTGATTGTCAAGTTGGTAATCCATTTGCTCTATTACCCTTTGGACAAGTTTCATATGTTGGGAACTACAATCAACAGTAGAACAATCTGTATTCCATCAGCTACAATCGAGGATAGCAGAATCATTCTAATTTTTCTTAAAGGGGAAATCAAAATGTTGCAAGACCACCACCCATATTTTAACCTCAAGAGAATAAGGTCAACTAAGAAGAGGCCCTTACACAACTTACCATAAACACTTCCAAATTCATGACAAAGACTGAAACAGCTTTGCAAAATCAAGCAGTTTTTATTCAGAATTTATAGGTGTAAGTGGGCAACTTACGAGTATGATGACCGAAAGGTAGCAAAGATCATTGCCAAGTAATACGGAAACAAATCCCAAAGAGCAAGTGAAAGCCATTACAATTAGAAGTAGGAAGTAACTTGAAGAACTATAAGGCAAGTTGAAAGCACAAGTGAAGGAACAACCTAAACTTTAGCACCAGAATTAGCAAAAACAAATGATGAGATTGATGAAGAGTAATCTAAGAATACAGCTGATACATCCAAAGAGACAAGTCCTTTGAAACTAACTCAAGGAACATCAACTCCTTAGAAGAAAGCCTCGTCACCTCTACCATATGTTTCGCCAATTCCATTTCCTCAACATCTCTAGAAGAATAAATTAGATAAGCAATTTTCCAAATTTCTTGATGTTTTCAAAAAGTTACATATTAATATTCTTTTTATAGATGCACTTGAGCAAATGTTGAGCTATGCAAAGTTCATAAAGGAGATATTATCCAACAAGAGGAAATTGTAAGGGAACGAGATGGTGATGCTAACAGAAGAATGCAGTGCAATTTTGCAAAACAAGTTGCCTTCAAAATTGAAGGATCCAAGGAGTTTCACCATTCCTTGCACCACTAGAAAGTGTTATTTTAAAAAAAGATTATGTGATTTAGGTGCAAGTATTAACCTAATGTCTTTTTCTATTTTTAGAAAATTGGGGTTTGGTGAAGTTAAAGCTATAACCAATTCACTTCAATTAGCAGATAGGTCAATTAAGCATCCAAGATGAATTGTGAAAGATGTATTGATTAAGGTCGACAAATTCATATTTCTGGCTGACTTTATTGTGTTCGATATGAAAAAAGATAGAGAGATACCACTCATTTTGATAAGGCCCTTCTTAACTACCAGAAAACACTCGTTGATGTTTAGCAAGAAAAGTTGATTTTAAGGGTTCAAGATGAACAAATGGAGTTTATTTTATTTAGAGCTATCAAGTGTCCTTCCGAGATTGATTGTTTTCTTAGAATAGATATTATTGATATACTAGTAGAAGAAACCTTTAAAGAGGAACATCCAAAGGAACCTCTAGAAGCTTCTATTGTCCATTCCAAATCAATTGAGGTAGAATATGATAAAACCACTCAAAATAAATCCTTAATAATTCAAGCACTAAAATTCCCACATTTCCTCAATATTGTAAGAACTTGGAAAATTTTTGTGAAAACAAAGATATCAACTCCAATCTTAGATTTTACACCTAATTCAAATAAGTTTTCACTTGTCTCCAACTTTGTTCTTTGAATTTAAATTTATGTTGAGAAGTTGAAATCATGTAATTTTGGTGGAACATATGAGAGTGTTGGGTTATTGATTTTGGTGGAATTTATAGTGGGTTTGTGGACGGAGTGTTAATATAGAAGCATATGTGTTTTTGTGACAATTTTTTGGGTGAAAATTGAAGTATTGAAATTAAAATTGGGTAGGTTGACAAAAGTGCACGCCAAATGTTCGACAACATATTTGAGTGAGTTTTAGTGTAGAAATCTTAAGTTTGATCATTATGAAACATTTGAAGAGTGTTTTAAGAGTGAAAGAAAAGTAGGACAAGTGGTTTAAAGTGCAAGAAAGGGGGTAGGAAAAGTGTGCATTCCAAGTGTTTGGTGAATTACCAGAAAGAACATTTAGGTAAAAATGTCACCAGAAAAGGGTAGTTCTTCACAAGCTTCATAATCTTTGGACAAGAGAAAATTCATTTCATATGAACCAAAACAAAAGTTTATTATATTTTTTAGGAAGATAAGAAAGCATTAGTGAGAGAGCAAGCATTGAAACTAAGCCTATAAGATGGAAACATTTTGCAATTTATTCAGGATCAGGAATGAGAATCACTCACTGATTATCCTACTCAAGCAATAGTGTCATTAGTGAGATAATTCTATATGAATGCTTCATTGAGTAAAGATAATGATCAAGTGTATGTTAGGGGAAAAAGAATTTCATTTTATTTCAAAGGCCATCAACATGTATTATGGCTTGCCCTTCATTGATAAAGATGAGGATTTATACAATGCATTCAGGAGGGATGAAGACAACTACACTATGATCATTGAAGAATTATGTGTTCCTAGCATGAAACAGTTAAAAGGTCATGGCAAATACAGCAAATCTCTCACTTTTCCAAAAAATATGCTCAACAAATATACGAAGGCTTGGCATAAATTCATTTACTCTAATCTCATGCCTACCTTCCACCTCAACAAAGTCACAGCAAAAAAAGCCACCTTACTCTACTGTATTTGTCCTGAGATTATAATTGATACAGAGAAAGTGATACAAGAAAGCTTGGTCGCATCTATTAAAGTAAAAACAATGAGGGGACATATGCACCCCTGTCTCATTACTGCCTTATGCTTAAAGGTAGGGGTAAGCATAGAGAAAATAAAGTACAAGGTGAATATGGACTCTCCAATTGACAGGATAGCAATTTTTAAGTTCAATTGTTGGGCAAGAGGTGCATTCTTCAGATTCAAATTATGATTTATTGTAGACAATGATAATCAAGTTCCACCGTCATGCAAACCATTGCCTTGACTTAGGAAAGGCTTCCTTAATACAATTCCAGAGGCGTATTGGTCAGCTTATGAAGTAAGATTGTGGTGTCAACAAAATCCTTACAAAGGCTTACCAAACCCCACATGTGTCAATCAGGTTAATGAAGTTGGAGCTTCCTCCTCATCTCACAAGGATTCTATGCAATCAAGGATCACCAATATGCATAAAAAAATTATTTAGCTAGAGCGTGAGATTCAAGACATCACGCAAGAACAAGTAAGAATGTATCAGTATCAAGTGGAATGCTCTAATACTTTTCCTTCCTATCTACAAAGCCTCAACCCTAATGTGAAACTTTCACCACTTCCACAATTTCTACCCCATCAAGGTGATGAGAATGACAATACACAATAAGAGGTAAGATTTCTATATATAGCCTCCCAGGTGTGATTTCCTTTGATTATTTTTAATTAAACATTAAGGACAATGTTTTGATTCAGTGGAGGAAGGAATTTTGGAAGTTCTTTGTTGAATGCAATGAGTTTGATTATCTTTTTTAATGAGTTTCTAAATTTAATACCTAGGGCAATGGTTTAATCTTTTGAAAACATCATGTTCTGATTGTTCTATTATTTTTTATTCACATATTATGTTGCATGTTTGTCAATAACTTAATTAACTGGCCATTGATTAATTGATTTATGGACCAATGAGTATTGAGAAGTATTTGTTGTGTTTAGATCAGTTGATAAACACTACAAATTGCATATTGAACAGAAATGTATCAATGTGTTTTGTGTAGTAAGTTTAATGATTATTATCGTTTATAATGCATTTCCAATTTTATTTTTATATAGAGATATAGTAAGCACGTAAACAAGAAATGCATTCAATTGAGCTCGAGAAATACAATTGAATAGGTTACAATAATCAACTAACACAAAAAGGTTAATCGAAATAACACAACTTGAAAAACTTGGTGTGAGTAAATTGAGTTAAATCATTAGTTCTAAATATTGCTGTCATTGGAAATCTCTTTTCATTTTGTGCATTAAATTTAGTCAGGTTAATTTCTTTTAATTCCATAGGATATCATTTTTGGTCCTTCAAATAAATTTAAGAAAAGCTATTTTTGGTAATTAATCGGCTAATACTCCTCATGGGAGAGATGCTCTACTCACCCTCTATTACTTGTTTGCAATAACGTATGTTTGCATTCGTCAAAATTCTGCAACAATTTACAACTTGTGTTCACACATGTGAAATATCTCTCATTTTACCTTTGCAAAGGAAGTGGTGGAAGCTATCTAGGAGACCCTTGTTCTTTGTTTTCATTCTCCCTTTCTTAATTTAAGTTTTAATTATATAATGTATTGTTAAATTTGTAGCTAGAGCTAAAGGTGCAACTTTCATGATTTTATAATAATTGTTCCTTAATCCTTTGCTTTGTACTTCATTGTTAAACTTTTCAATTGATTGAATACTAGATTTTGCAAGTGTCTTTGATTTGTTAGAAGCCTTGATTCATTGTTAACAAATGGTACATTAATTACTTGGATGTTTCTCTAAATATCAATGAGAAGACAACTTATAGTCTTCACCATCAATTTAAACATTAGTCTTTTTATTTCCTTTCTTTTCTTTTGAAAATATGCTTTTATGTGCTTAAATAATATTCATCTTCCAATTAAGATCACTCCTTAGTTGATTCTTAATTGTATTATAAAAAAAGCATCAATAATGATATTTATAAATTTCTTCAAATTAAATCCCTAATGCCCTAATATTTGGTAACATTCAATTTATTTTCTAAAATAAACAAATTAATCAAGACAATCCCTGTATATTCAATATCCGAATCTTTATTACTTGAGATAACTTATACTTGGGTCTAAAAGTTGTAGCAGCAAGCCAATCCATTATTGGAAAAAATGGGATTTTTTGGAGAGAGTCACAAAAAGAAGAAGAGAAATTCTAGAGAGAAAGACTTAAAGATCAACAATTCTTCGAGATTCTTGGAAGCTTCTTGAAGGATTAAAGGCTTAACACACCACTTGAACTAGTTTTATTTCTTTTGTCTTATATTATCCCTTGAAATTTATAATTTGTGGTCTTGCTATGACCATGTTTGCATTATTGAATTTCTTGATGATTTGTGTTATGGATTCTATATGTTAAGCTAATTCTAATTTCTAGGGACTTGATATAGCTTATTTGAACCATGTTTTGACTATTTAGTGTTTTATTATTTTTAGTACGATTCAATTCATTTGTGCACTTTTTCACCTAATGCCTTTAATTCGCTATATAATAAATTAGTTGATTTGATGCTTGGGAAAGGTTACATAATTTATCGAATGAGGGGAACACCATTTATGCAACTGTAAGTCTAGGAGGTAATCAAATTATTGCTAATTAAATATAGATAAAGCTTAAAAATATATAATTAATCAAGTTAGATAAGGATAGCAACTTTAGCAGTTATAAATAAAACCTTATTTAACATCAGGAGAGGTAATTAGGTTAATTTTAAATTCGTGATTAGTAAATTGAATTGAAATGCATTAATAATAGCTAAATAGGAGAAATATGGGAATAATAAAGTGAAGTGAAGGCCCTAGAACTATCATAAAGATTTCCATTTTCTCACTAGTAAAATCCTAATTTGTATATTGTTTTCTTCTTAGTTTAGAGTTTTAATTTATTATTATTTGTTGGTGCTATTGTTCTTTCAATTTGAGTTGCATAGATGAAATTAGGTTACCATAGTCATAATACTGACATTTGTCATTAAAAATTCAATTCTCATAGGACAATAATCTCACTTATTATTGTATTACTTGTCACGACTTGTACATTTGTGGTCACACGTACACACATTAGCATTGTCGCAAGTAGATCCTAAAAATATTTTTCAAAAAATTGCTGATAGTAGTGTTGCCAAGGGTATCGGTCAAGATTTCAAATTTTTAATATCACATATTGTGTATACAAACTATTGATATTAAAATTAAAAGTACAATTACGGCTTGACTAAGAGGCTAGAAAATAAATGATATTCCTTAAGAAACCTAAGAGGACAACTAAGACATGACTAAGAAGCAAGAAAATGAATTATGTTCTTCTGAAAAAAAATTAAAAAAAGAGGCCAACTAAGACATGACTAAGAGGCTAGAAAATAAGTGAAAATCTTTGAAAACAAAACTAAGAATAGTTAAGACTTTGAATTAAGAAGTTAAATACAACTTGAATACCTAATATGCTCTTCCCTGATACCTTTATTTTGGACATCCTTTTGATGATCAATTGTATTCAAAGCCTTCTTCCATGAATTCTTACAATAATGCTACAAGAGCAATTTGGTTAATCAGGATGCAATATTTTTTATTATCAAAATAAAGGCTTATGAAGCCTTGCAGCTAATAGTACATATCATCAATTTATATTTGAATAAGTTTGACACATGAAACATTATATTAAAAGAAATCGAGATGCCCTCTTATTTGATTGAAGTGGTTGAAGTTTTATTTGTTTATTTGGATACTTGAAGTATTCACACAAGGTGTAAAAGCACTTAAATAATCTTGTTATCATACTTCTCCCAAATCTAAATCTACTTCACAATACTCTACTAAATTTGAACACTTTGTTCATTAAATTTTGGTAAACAAAGTTAAATTCCCAAAGTCTGGTCTAAATGTCAAGTAGCCCCATGTTAAAAATATTTATCTTGAATGCCTTTTATTGCATTTTTTCCATTATTTTTAGGCTTTAGCCCTTGTTGATCCATACAAGTATATAGATACCTTTAACACAGCCAATAATTGTTAAAGGCAAAATTTTAAGGATATTGGCTAATCTATACTCATGGAAAACATGATAACATCAACCTATGATCCTAAAGACTCAAAGGATAATTGCATCACTACCTAAGATCCTTGATCCGTTATTAGTGAATAGTGTCTGTAAAAAGAGAAAAAAAATAGTTAACAAGTGCACAATTTTTAACTATTGTTATACGACCAAAATTCTCCCTCACATAGTAAGAAAGCCCGAACAATTTCTAACTTATCAGAGGATTTAAGCTAGAAAAATGGCACCCTAGATTTTTAATTTCTTTTGTAGATATATGAAGTAGAGGGTATATCACTTATTAGATATTTACAGAAGAAAATGGTATCAATAGTTAGCACCGTACAGCAGCAAAAACCAAGCGGTGACCCGAAATCAAATAGATCAAAACTAGGTTCATAGTGAACTTGCAAATTGTAACTTGGATAGTAAAGAACAAAAGGACTTTGCGTTGCTTAGTAGCAATGACTCTAATTAACATACATACACTAAGTCATACCCCATGATCAAAAGACAATTTAGATAAACAATTGAGAGATTCTTCAAAAGCTTAATGTTGTGTGATTCGTGCAATGTATGCGTGATACTTGCAAGTGCACAAAATTGTAACAAATAATATAGTAATAAGAGAATGTCGATTCCACAAGAAATACTACTCAATTAAGTACCGAAGATAATTAATTTTTAATTTATTTGAAGAAATCAAATAATTTGAGTTAGAAAGTAAAATAAAACAAAATTAACTACTTAATAAACTAATTAAAAGATGCAAATTAATGGAACAATCTAGGACGAATGATATCATCTTAATGAGTCGCATCCAATTCTTCAATTGATGTTATTCTAATTTAATATCTGTATTACTAATTAATTATCCTAATTTATTCGACAGTCTCTCTCAAGATCAGTCGAAACTATTTTGCACCTAATAATTCACTATATCTCTATGTAAAATTCATTAAATGGAAGTGTACTACAATTCGTGATAATTTTCAATTAAATTACATGAATCATATTAGTATGTCTCTGTGTAACATGTAATTTACGGTATTTATCACACGGTCCAAATACGATGTTCACTTCTCAGTTCATATCTATTGTATTTAACCAAGTTTTAAGTTTTACTATTTTTTTGTTAAATAATTATTATTGCATAGGAGTACAAATATCATGTAATTTGGTGAAAATCTTTACCCTTGTTGGTCATCATAATTTCAAAAATTAATACACTCAAAAGTCCCAATATATTAAGAAATGGACAATTATATTTCTATAAAAAACAGTAAATAGTCATTATTAGACATTAAATGAAAATATAAATAAATATTAATTTATTATAAATATAAATTTACTTATTATACAACATATTTATAATATAATAATTTAAATAAATAAATGTATATATAGCTAATATATAAATAAAAAACAACAATACTTTATAATGCATTTTAGATATCTATTGTACTTAACCAAATTTTAAAGTTTTAGTATTTTTTTGTTAAATAATTTTTATTGCATAGGAGTACAAATATCATTTTGTAATTAATAATAATATTTTTAGGGTATTTCTGAAATTATTAAGATTAACGGTAGTGTTTGGCCAAACTGTTGGGACTAAATTTTGACATTGGAAAAAGAATTATTGCTATAGAAGATCGTCAACTCGAATACATATAACTATGAAACTCTTGATACATAGAGAGTGGAGCAAACCTTTTTCTATACAAGAATTACTATTCCAAATGTTTTTAAAATTTATGGATCTTTCCGCAAAAGCAGTTTAATTCTATATATATATATATATATATATATCTAATGGATTATACTGAAACAGGTGTATTTAACAAATTTAAAGACAAAACCGGAATGTTCAAGGAAAGCATAGTCAGCGACGTGAAGGGGATGTTAAGTTTCTATGAAGCAACTCATTTGACCGTGCATGGAGAAGATATTCTTGATGAGGCGCTTGTGTTCACAAAGACTCACCTGCCTTCCTTGGCTGCAAACGCAAGCCCACATTTAGCACAACTTATAATTGACGCCCTTGAACAGCCCTTGCACAAAGACGTTGCAAGATTTAGTGCATACAAATATATTTCTTTTTATGAGCATGACGATTTGAGAAATGATACTCTACTGATATTTGCAAAATTAGATTTTAACAGGGTGCAATTACTGCATCAACAAGAACTGAGCCACCTCACAAGGTAATAAAATTTTATAAGTTCATTATAACTTTGTACGTATATACATATACATGCATATAAATGAGGTTTTATTTTATTTTTTTTTATTAATAAGTTATTCAATCGATTTCTATTGTATGTAGCTGGTGGAAGGATTTAAACTTTAAATCAACACTTCCTCATGCAAGAGACAGAATCGTGGAAATTTATTTATGGAGTATTGCTAAATATTTTGAGCCTCGATATTGGCGTGGTCGGTTAACATACACTAAAGTAATGATGTTCTTATTGGTTATTGATGACACATATGATGCTTATGCTACTCTCGAAGAGTTGCAACAATTCACAGATGCAATAAACAGGTTATATTATATGAAACCTTTGGTATTTTTTTTTCATTTTCTTCGTATTGTTTTGCATTAGCATTTTACTCCTGTATAGTAATTAGTATAAAATTATAAATGATTTGCATGTAATTTTTTTTATTAGAATTCTTTCAACAAAATTCTTTATTTAACTTTCAGGTGGGATATTGATGCCCTTAATCAATTGCCAGATTATATGAAAACTCTATATAGCTCTTTCTTGAATTATTTTGAGGAATTGGAAGATGAATTCTCAAAGGAAGGAAGAGCTTATAGTGTCAGTTTTACGGAGGAAAAGGTAATAATAATATTTGGCTAGCTACAGCTTTCGTTTCATTTTTTCTATCCTTTGAATTACATAGCTTTCATTTCTTTGCTATATGTCGGTGTATATTACTAGATCATTTTGATAACTTTGTATTTTTGTTAAATATTCAGTATAAAGAACTTGTGGGTGCATATTTTGTCGAGGCCCAATGGTTCCGTGGAGGTTACGTGCCATCATTTGAAGAGCGGCTGAAAAATGCAATACTCTCGAGCGTTTGCTTTTTAGATCCAGCAACAGTACTTCTTGGATTGGAAGAAGAAATTGCAGGGATGAATGCGATTCAGTGGTTGGAAACTAAACCAAAACTTGTTAATGCTACATTTACAGTCGTTCGTCTCCTGGCTGACATAGTCTCTCACCAGGTATATGTGAATATAACTCCGAGAAAATATCGGTTATTTTCTTATATAATATAATCTACTTTTCTTACGCCATTGAATATTTGAAGGATGAGCAAAAGAGGGGACATGTTGCGTCTGTAGTGGAATGTTATATGAAGGAATACGGCACCTCAAGGGAGGAAGCAGTTGAAAAGCTTAGAATAATGGTTGCAGATGCGTGGAAGGATGTGAATGAGGAATGCATGAGGCCAACAGTTGTTCCAATCAAAGTACTTACTTCGATAACAAGTGTTGCTCGCTCAGTGGAAGTCATGTACAAGAAGGTTGATGGAGTCACAAAACCAGAGTCTTTGAAAGATTACATTACCAAATTGTTCATTGATAAAATGCCTCTTTAATTAAACGTTTGCATATATATCCTTCATGTATTTGACTGTTTTGGCTTACTTTTATTTTGCAAGGTGTGCACGTTTCGAATGCTTTAAATAATTCGAAAAGAATTAAGACTTAATTATTTTTGCTATATAATTGGCTGTGTTATGATTAACTTTTTATTAATTTATGATGGATAATAATTATAATTAAATCCTACAAATAAAGTGACTATCTAGACTAGTTCCAATCAGTATTTTAAATCAAAATGCTAAAGATGAAATGGAAAAAATCTAAATAATTATTTTGATCCCAAAAACTTAAACTAATAAACTATAATACATGAATTTAATTTGTTAAAATTACACAATTAATTAAACTAATAATTGTGTTTTTAAACAATTAATTTCTCTTTAAATGTTAAGAAATCTATCTAATTTGTTTAGAACTTTTTGTAATTTATTTGTACTTGAAGAAGATAAGTAAAATGAATAATACTCTTAAAGAAGATATGTATGAAAATTAAAGGATTTCATGAGTTGATTTTGAAGACTAATATTTTTTGTTGCCGAAATTAGGACTTATTGCATATTAATGGAAGGAAATTTTCCACGGCTTGTTTTGATTTTTGTATTAGAATTTAAAATTATGGATATATATATATATATCTATAAAACTTTTTATCCGTATATCATTGTCTAATAGAATTTAAAATGAAGATTAAATCAATATAAACAGATTAAACGATACAAAAAAGATTTAGAAGAGAAATTCAAGATCCTAATATTGTCTAACTTATTCTTTAAAAAGATTCATTCTTTGAGATTGTTTGACATAATGTTTCAATTTTCTTGCATTCAATTATTCAAAAGTCTTTGACATTTGCTTACATTTATGTATATTTATTTAAAATCTAATTTTTTTTTATATTTTACATAAAGAGGATAAATTTAACCGACACTAATATGTTTTAATTCTGTAAGTGTTTGTTGGCAGAATTAAGATTTGAGTTTATATTGTTAGTTGTTTATGAACAATGAATATGTTATTTATATTGTTATTTGTAACTTAGGATTTTAGGATGTTATCACATTCCTCCCATGAAGTTTGAGCTTGTATTGCTCGAAGAGAAAGACTAGAGATTGTATCACATACCTCTCCTATGGTGTTAGTCTTCCATTAATTGACCATTATATTTGGAGACAAAAATGTAAAACCATTCATTTACTTTTCCTTCTTCTTTCTTGTTTGGTTGTTTGGTTGTTTGGTTGTTCCATTCTGTTTAGAAGACATATATTAATTCACACACGTTAGACAATAATAAAAAGACCAGTAGAGCAGTATATGATATGAGATGGCATTGTTGGAAATTAAAGTTGATTTGGTTTAAAATAACTTGGGCTTATAAGTTGGGTTTAGGAATAGTGTGGCCTAATTTTTAGAAATTTATAAAAAAAATATATACATATTTATGAATTAAATATATAGACATTTAATAATAAAAATCTGAATAAATATAATAAATATCTAGATATTTATAGTAAATATCTAAATATTATTATGTATATTTTTATAAGGAGATTTGTAACTATTAGATTATATGTGTGTTGCCATAATCTTAACTATTGTTTAAAGATGTGCCATACTATAAATAGGGGTGAGTTCTTCCATCGTTTGTCAAGATTAAAAAATTAGAAATTAATAAGATTGTAAACTTTTCCTTCCTTCCTTGTCAATAATTATTTCTAGCAAATTTATTTCCTTTTGTAATATAAACCCTCCACCTTCTAATAAAGTGGTATCAGAGTTAAGGTGTGAGTGATCATGATAAGCAATGGAATGGCCCTCTTCCAAATTCCAATGCTTACTAAGAGCAACTACGATAATTGGAGTATTAAGATAAAGGCTTTGTTAGGAGTTGAAGATACGTGGACAGCTGTAGAGAAAGGGTTTGATGTGCCAAAAAATAAGGTAACCCTTACTCAAGCTCAAAAAGATCTCTTGAAAAATTTTAGAAAAAAGAGACAAGAAAGCTCTCCACCTCATCTATCAAGGATTGGATGAAGATGGCTTTGAGAAGTATTCAAATGCAACCACCGCCAAAGAAGCATAGGAGATACTTCAAACTTCATATAAAGGTGCTGAAAGAGTAAAGAAGGTACGTCTTCAAACTCTACAAGGTAAGTTTAATTCTTTATATACGAAAAAATGTGAATAAATTTTTAAGTATTTTTCTAGAGTTTTGGCAGATGCTAATTAATTAAAAAGAAATGGAGAAAGCTTAAGTAATGCTCAAATTATGGAGAAAATTCATCGTTTCACAAAATCAAAATTTGAGCATATTGTTGTAACAATTGATGAAACAAAAGATTTAGAGTCCATGACCATTGAAAAACTCATAGGCTCATTAAAAGCATATAAAGAAAGACAAAAGAGAAAGTAAAAAGGCTTAGAAAAAGTTCTCCAAACAAAGCTCACCTTCAAAGAAAAGGAAAAAGTATCGACAATGAGAAAAGGAAACATAGAAGAAGAATTGATAGAAGATAAGGCCGTGGACGTAGACGTGGACGAGAATAGAGGGGACCATTGAATTATAACAATAACAACAATGAAAGAGGAGAAGGCTCAACAAAAGGTTGTGGAAGAGGTAATCCGAGCTCAAGGTACAATAAGTCTTAAGTTAAATGTTGTAATTGTCAAAACTTTGGCCATTATGCTTTTGAGTGTAGAGCTTCCAATAATAAAGTTTATGAGAAGGACAACTGCATGGAAAACAAAAGTTAAGAAGAAGAAATGTTATTACTAGTATTCAAGGACAATGATAGTGGCGACACTAATATATAGTACCTTGATATCGGCGCAAGCAATCACATGTTGAAAGCAAGGATATGTTCATGAAACTATTATCCAAGAAGAAAATAGTGAAAGGATTGCCTTGCATCAATCATGTTGACCAGCTGTGGGAAGGATGTACACTTAGCAAGCAATTTAGGATGAGCTTTTCAAAGGAGTCTACTTTTAGAGCCAAGAAGCCACTCGAAGTCATATGCATCGATGTATATGGTCCTATCAAACCAAGTTCCCTAGATAAGAGTAATTCCTTTCTTTTCCTTATTGATGATTATTCAAGAAAAACATAGGTATATTTTTTGAAAGAAAAATCTGAAGTATTTGAAGTGTTTAAAAAGTTTAAAGTACTCATAGAGAATGAAAGTGGATGCAAAATCAAGATCATAACATTTGATCGTGGAGGAGAATTTACGTCGAATAAGTTTTGAGAGTTTTATGAAGCAAATGGAATCTGCCATCTTCTAACTATTTCGAGATCCCCCAAACAAAATGGTGTTGCTGAGAAAAATAGAACCATTCTCGACATGGCATAAAGCATGCTACAAAGTAAGAAATTACTAAAAGGATCTTGGGTTGAAGTTGCGGCATGTGTAATATATTTATCCAACCGATCTCTTACTCGAAGTGTGTGGGAAAAGACGCCATAAGAAGCTTAGACTGGAAGAAAACCCAACATCTCTCATTTAAGAGTTTTTGGAAGTATAGCTTACGTGCATATACCAGACGAAAGAAGAATGAAGCTAGATGATAAAAGTGAGAGTTTTACCTTCATCGGCTACAACTCAAATTCAAAAGGTTACAAGTTGTACAACCTGAATAACAAAAAGGTTGTGGTTAGTTAAGATGCGATATTTGATGAAGAAGGAGGAGAATGGGATATTGGTCCTGATATAAATTATTTCAATTTCTTTCCTCAGTTTAAAGAGAATAAAGAGACATCAATAAGGCAACAAGAAGAATGCCAATAAGAAGCTACAACGCCACCCAAGTTCGCCAACAAGATTTGATGATAACAATTCATGCCATCCATTCTAAACAAAAAAAATGAAGAACGTATAAAGAGTCTTCAAGATCTCTACGAGGTGACCGAGATGATAGAAAATCTCACTCTTTTTTACCTATTTACTAACTGTGAACCTGTAAACTTTTAAAAAATCGTGCAACAAGAAAAATAGAGAGTTTGCAAAAGTCTACATAACGTAGAAATCAATGTGATTAAGAAGAATGACATAAGGGAACTCACTACTCTTCCTAAAAGACATAAATTCATTAGTGTCAAATAGGTGTACAAGGTGAAGAAGAGTGCAAATGGAGAAATTGAGTGATATAAGGCAAGACTTGTTGTGAAAGGCTATAGTCAACGAGTTAAAATTAATTATGACGAAGTATTTGCTCTTATTGCTCAATTAGAAACTATTAGACTAATCATTTCCTTGGCAGCCCAAAATAAATGGATGATTCATCAAATGGATGTAAAGTTTGCTTTTTCTAATAGAGTACTCGAAGCAAAGGTCTACATCGAGCAACCTTCGGGCTATGAAGTAAAGGGGCATAAAGACAAAGTCTTGAAGCTGAAGAAAGCTCTCTATGTGTTAAAGCAAGCACCAAGAGCATGGAATAGTTGAATAGACAAGTACTTCCAAAACAATGGTTTCACCAAGTACTACTGGAATTGTATTTTTCATGGGTAACATTGCTTTCACTTGGATGTCAAAGAAGCAATAGATAGTGACTCTCTTAGCTTGTGAAGCTAAGTATGTGGCTAAGAAATCTCTTAAAAGAGTTGGGATGGTTGCAAGAAATGCCAACTAATGATTTATATTGATAACAAATCAACAATGGCGTTGGCAAAGAATTCAATGTTCAAAATCAAAGCAAACACATTAACACTCGCTATCACTATATAAGAGAGTGCATTACTAAAAAGTATATACATATAGAGTACGTAAAGATACAAAACTAAATTGCTGATATTTTTAACAAGCCTTTGAAGAATGAGACATTTGTGAGTTGCGAAGACTATTGGGAGTTATCAAATTAAATTTAAAGGGGGGTGCTGGAAATTAAACTTGATTTAACCCAAAATAAATTGGGCTTGCAAGTTAGGCCTAACAATAATATAACCCAATTTTTAAAACTTTATAAAAAAATATCTAGATATTTATGAAATAAATATGTAGATATTTAGTAATAAAATCTAGATAAATATAGTAAATATCTAGATATTATTATGCATATTTCTATAAAAAGATTTGTAACCATTAGATTAGATGTGTGTTAGCATAATTTAACCATTGGTTAAAGAGGTGTCGTACTATAAATAGGGATGAGTTCTTCCATTGTTTGTCAAGCCAAAAAATTAGAAATCAATAAAATTGTAGCTTTTCCTTCCTTCCTTGTTTATAATTATTCTTAGCAAACCTTCCACCTTCCAACAGGTATGTCATTACCCTTTCTTGATTGAAAAGAATTCGGGATGTACTAATTGAGTTGAATATTTTTTCTTTATTTTTCAAAATTCAAAGAGAAAACAAAGAAAAGAGTATACAAAAGAAGAGAAAGAGAATAGTAAGAAAGAAACACAGATCGTGTCATATGCCGTGATAAGGTGGCACTACTCAGGCACCACCCTCCATGAGAAATCCAACCTGTAAAATAAACGAATAAATAACTAAATAGATACCCAAATCGGCAAGAAATGACTTATAAAACCACCCCTTTCATTATTCAGGCTTAGTACACTGCAATTCTTGCTTTTAGCTATACTGTGTTAGTGTATTCAGTCTTCTCTGATTTGCCCTTCCTTCCAAGTTCTATCCCCACAATATTGAAACAACAATACCGACCTATCCATAATGTTTTGCTCTTCTCTACTGTCATTCAATTACTAAACTCCTCTTCTCCTGTTATAATAACTTGCTTTACTCTTCTCTGAGCTAGCATTATTCTTGATCAGCAGTAGTTAGCTTAGCTTAGCTCATTTTATTTATATTTGGTCTCTCTCGCTCTTGCCTCTTTTGCTTTCAAGTTTGGGTCCACTCTGTCTCAAACTCTTTTTCACTAAAATGGCATGTACCTAACTTATCTTAGATCGAAGACAACTAGCATTAAACTAGATTTACATAAGTTGTGTTTATTATAATTGTTTCACTATATTAGGAAGTATTATTTCATGTTTAAGGTAAAGTTATATTTATTATAATTACACATTATTCACTATATAAGAAAGTATTATTCCATGTTTAAGGAGAGATCTTAAAACATCATCCTAAAATCCTTGAGACCACAATTTGAAGACAACATCATCTCCTCTTCGATGTCTAGGCTAGTGAACGCCTAATAATTCATACTTTATGGCAACTTTTTGCCATAGAAAGTAACATGCGACATTACCCTAGTGTCCGTACATCTATCTTGCATCTGTAGGCATCAAATTAGTTTTCCTTAAACTTTAAAAATACCTTTCTTATAGCCTTAGGATCCGTCAAGCCGAAAGTAGTGGTATTGAATAATGCCATAGGCAACTCTATCCAGTGTTGCCGTAGCTGCGAGCTATCTTTAAATTATTGTGTTTTTTTACATTGGTATTAGGACTATTTTAATCTCACACACATCGTGAACTCATAATTTAGGTCCTATGCTTTATTGAGTATTGTAGGAAGAACAGCAACAGTAGCGAATCCCTCCAATTCAAGTTTATATCAATTTCATAAGGTTGCAACATCACAACTCTCGGACCACCAAGTAAGATTTAAGAGATGTGGTAGGCTTTACTTCCTCTAACTCTAAAAGGGTGTGAAAGTTCAATTTAATTTAAAAGTGTAATAGTATTGAAGGCCATTGAAAACACTTCAAAACTTATTCAAATATTCAACTAGTCGAATTTTGACCCCTAAATTGAGTAAATTTTTCCCACAATAATGCCAAAGGACAATATTTCTTGTTCACAATAAAATTTTTAAACTACATATAAAAAATAACAAAAAACAATTAATAGCAACGATCAGTATTCATAGATATTAGCAAAAATAAATATCACTTGTTAGCAAAAATAGATATCACTAGGGGATTTACACATAAATATGCGTTTTATATGATCTCATATATTAAAGATGTTATTAAGTAATAAAATATTAAAAATAAAATAAAAATAAAATAAATAACATATAAATCGGAAATTTTTTTTATATTATTATAAAAATTATAAAAGATACGGCTAATACTTTTGGAGATTATGATGTGAAAGGCTAACCTTTTTTCTGCAAGTTAAGAGCTTCGAAATAAAAATTTTTAAAATTTTGGTTACATTAAATTGAATTTTTTTCTCTTCTAACTAAAATTGGTTTTTTATCTTGCACTAATCGTTAACATGTTTCCGTCCAGACATTATGACTTTATAATATTATTAGTATTAATTGAAACATAAAATTTTAAAAAATTTATATTAATGAGCACGCGATTTCAGTTATATTTTAATTTAGGTGCTCTCCTAAATTTGAACATAATTTTATGAAATTAAATCTACTATGATAAGATGCTGAGTCACCACTTGACTAAAAAATTTATATTTTCAAGATGAAGATCCAAATATTTATATTTAAGTGATCTATTAAACACATATAATTTAATTTTAAATCATTTTTTTACATTAGTTGTTGTTAGAAAGTATATTTTAATATTTCAAATTGTTGGAAGGTATCTTTCAAAAGTTAAAAACTGTACACACCACTTTATATTTTCATCCAATTTTAAGGACGTGTTTATCGTAATTCCATGAATAAATTATATAAAACTAAAATTTGAATATTGTATGGGAAATAGATGATAGAATCGAAGGAATAGAGGGTATCTTTTATTTCTTTATTTATTTAATAAAGAATACTTCGTTGCTCTGCCCAATTATTTCATTATCGTCAGCATCAATTTTTTTATTTAGAAAAAAAAAAGAAACACTCACAATTATTGTTATTTATTTTTATTTTTGCTCTTCCCAATTATCTCATAATGTCAGCATCAACCATTTCAAATTTTTGGTATCTCTACTCGTTCTATTATAATAAATCTATATTCAAAGAAAATGGACGGCTGGCGTTATTTGAATCGTTTCGCATTTCTTCAACAAGTCACTTTGACAACTTCCGTGATCCAATTCACAATTCGACAAATATCTTTCAACCTAATAAAAATTAATCATCTGTTAAACCTTGTTAATAATATTGATAATTAGATATATATTATATTTTATTTAAAAATAAATATATAAATTAAAATATTAAATGTGTTTCATATAAAACCTCTTTAAATTATTACATATTAAGTTATTACTGAGAAAGTAAAAAAAAAAAATTAACAAATGAGATATGAATTAATGGTTTTTTAATAATAATATTTTTTTCTCCCGAATTTTATGAACATAATAAATTAGAATAACAGTTTTCTAACACTAGACATTTTACTTTCAGGTATACTATGGATAGATAAAGGGATTAAATTATTTAAATCGAGAAATATATGTCGACGTGTATTATTTTACTAAAACATAAGGACAAAAATGATGATATACAATCTAATGAAACCACAATTTCCAGGCGGTATAACCCAATTTTGTGAAACATCTCGGATACGTAATAACCTCCCCCAGTCTAGAGGCTATTTTGTGTTTCCCCGAACAACAATGGTATATTAAAATGTATAAAAAAGAAAGAACTCATTGAAATAAAAATAGCCCACCGACCATGAGAAAAAAAAAATGAGTAGAATTATAAAATAAATAAAATAGCGACCGACATTAAATAGCATTAAGTTATTTGTTTTTGTCCACCACGTGTAGTGGACATCTTCTGTATCTTTCAGCTTCACATTTTTGACAATTTTACAAGCAAACATAGTTAAATAGCATTTGAATCATTATAATACATGTCCTCCGCTTGTATTTCCGTATATTT
Organism: Azadirachta indica; assembly: GCA_022749755.1. Lineage (NCBI taxonomy): Eukaryota > Viridiplantae > Streptophyta > Magnoliopsida > Sapindales > Meliaceae > Azadirachta > Azadirachta indica. Next base: position 785,296 of record CM040452.1, on the reverse strand, counting down.
AATTTCACAGGTAAATGACTGTATTAAAAAAATGGAGCACTTCCCTTATTTAAGGGAAATAGTTACAATTTTATGTAGCTATAACTCCTGAAGGAAAAGAAAAATAAATAAATAAATAAATATATATATATATTGCTGTCATACTTGCCTCTCATCTCTTCCTTCAAAGTTTTATCCAAAGATTTTCAACATATCTGAGATTGAAAAATAACTTAATGAATGTGATACTATTTTCAACATGTGATAAGATTTACTACTTCTATTTAAAAAAGAATTAAATAAATTTATCAATTAATGTATTTATGGAAGGAATTGGGTTAATATTTATTATATTATTTCATAATTTTTTTACGATTAATCAAAATGAAATAATTTTGGACAAATTTAAATTTTTGACTAAATAACAATATTTAAAAAAAAAAACCTTATAATTTTGGTTTATTAAATTGATTAGTCTCAATGATTTTAATAACTTATAAAAGTTCCAACTCATTAATGCAATGACTGTTATCACCTTATCACGTTATAGAATAATATGTATGTGTTTTTATTATGTTTTTTATTTATATTAATTGAGTCTGCAAATGTTTTGCTAACATTTTTGTTAGATAATTACACGTCAAAATATTATTGAAAAATAAAAGAAGAGAGTTAGAAATATTAGTATGTTAAGTTTGTCCTAATCTTAACATTTTGTTGTTTTAAAAACATGCATGTTTGGTTCATATAAAATATTTTAAAGCAATCTATTTTGATAACCAAAAATATTTTCAACCAATAAATTTTGCAAAAATAATATTTATGCAAATTACTATGAGCTCATACAATTATTACAAAACCTAAACACACAAGCATACATAAAGAGATATGTAATGTAGGGGTGCCAATATTGGACCCGACGTGCGGACACGACACGAACATAACACAAAAATTTCGGTTTCAAATTGAGGTAAATCGACACGATTAATAATCATGTCGGATCAGATTTGTATCACCCATTTATTAATTGGGTCGTGTCCGGGTTTGCTCTTCCCAACCTACCAACCCATTTAATAACATAATTATTATTCGAGTGAACAGGTCATGTTAACTCGTTAAACCATTTAATGATACAATTATTATTCGGGTAAACGGGTTGTGTCAACCCACTAACTTATTTAATGATACGGTTACTATTTAAAAAAAAAATTGTGACTATTAAGATTCAAACCCAAGTCTTGAAGGTCACAATGTGACTTTCTTATTCGTTAAACTACTACCACTTTTTTGGTTAAGTTTTGGGTTCACTATATACTTATATATTACAATATTTTAGGTCCTTTTATATTATAATGCTATATTATTTTTAATAGTTTTAAATGTACTTATTTTTAATTTAATGTTAAAAATTAATAGTTATTTATAAATACGATAAAATTAAAATATTTGATAACCATAATTTTATAACAAATAATTTATAAATTTCTTGTGATTTTTATTTTAACAATAATTTAAATACAGTTTACATATGTAACAATCTAACTAAAACATAGTCGTGTAAAGAAGATAAAATTATTTAATAATAAACATATTGCCCTGTATAATATAGTTACTCATTATTATAATTGGAGGCTAATTATTTTAAGACAAAAGTGAAGATAAATTAATTAGATTAATACTCTTCATTTTGATAAATTTTTGACATAATCTTAATTGATTTATGTTAAAAAAAATTTGTTATAAATTAAATCTATTGTAACACAATTCGAATATTTGCATATCTATCGTAATTTGAGTACGTTGGCAAATAATTTATATTTTGTGAATTGGCAAATGATAATAGAGGTGACGTACTAGTTAATTAGCATGTCATTTTTCTAAAACTTTCAGATTTAATTGCTAATACTTATAAAGTAATAATATTAATATATGACTATTATATTAATAAGAGTATAAAAATTAATAATTGTGTCAAAATGGTTAAATTAAATATTTATAAGTAAGGGAGACTCAAAAATTAGATTTTTGACTACTAAATTAGCTTAATCAATAAATAATTATGCATACACCACATCATATACTATATACATTAGATGGATGATTAAATGAATAATGATTCCAAAAATTTAAAACGATAGTGATAATAAAATTATCTAATAAAAAATAAATCTAAATCAAAAAATAAAAAAAATTATTTAAACTTTTTGTAAAAAATAATATAAAATATATAAAAATAAAGAACTACATTTTATTAAGACTATAATTATTTTTATTCTTTAAGAATAATTATTGAATAATATATTTTTATATAATAAAAGTTTACAAAAAAAAATCTTATCCATAATCGGTTTTTATAAAGCATCGTTTTCATAAATAGTTTTTACAAGAAATTTAAATTTTTTCTATTTTTTCTTGATTTTATAGTAAAAATTAAAAACAAAAGAAAAGAAATAAATTTATTACATTATTGTTTTAATTTTTTATTGTTATTAATTTTTTAATTTAAAAATACTTTTCATCAAATAATTTTATTCTAATTATTTGTAATAATTTAGCACAATTTGAAATAATTTCATTACAATAATTTAACATTATAATATAAAAAGAACTTAAAATATAATATAAATAAATAATCCATTCACAATTCAAATAAAAATATAATTGTAACTTAGTGATCAAAATTATATTAAATAAAGATCTTGAGTTCGAATATTTATAATTACAGTTTTTTTCATTTAAATTAAATTGGTTAACGGGTCATCCTAATTACCAGAACAATAAATGGGTTAATCCAACATAATTACTCGATTAATAAATGAGTTGATGGATCGTGTTATGTTACCCATTTAATAAATGGGTCATGTCAGGGTTGAGGATCTTTGACACAATTAATAAATTGGTCGTGTTTGGGTTGAGAGCTGCTGACACGATTAACTGTTTAACACAATTCGAACACGACCCGTGAACCCGAATTGCCACCCTTAATGTAATGAATACCCCAAGCTTGTTTCTTGATTCTTCAACTTCTTTGTTTATCCATGTCTCCCTTTTTCATTGACTCGAATGGGTAGTATATTTGTAATCATCATAACATGTGTTTGTGTAACACTAAGGTCAACATTATTTACTATCAAACTTTAACAATTTATTTACTTATTTATTCACTAAAAATATTAAAAATATAAAAATATGTCAGGTATAACATTTTTTACATCATGTTAATTTGGGTAGAAAAATATAAAAATACTCATTCCTTTGTTCTTCAAAATAAACTTTATAAAAGATACTTGTTTTTACTAATAATAATAATAATTTTTTAAATTTGAATTTCAATATAGTTAATATATAAATAAGTGTATGTGTTATATTGAAAAAAACTAAAAATTTTTTATTCAAGAGTTATTCTTTTAGATAAAATCTAATACAATATATAAAACAAATTAAAATTAAGATTTTTTTAGTTTTAGATCATTTTGAAGTTCAATTAATTGATTCTATTATTAAGATTAAGAGACATAAATAAATTATTTTTGTTGTATATTATTTTTTATCTAAATTAAGAATATAAATAGGGAAGAAAAATAAGGAAGATGAAAAAATAAAGAATTATTTTTTCTTAATTAAGTTTTATAAAAATATAATTTTATCTTCATAATTGTTTAAAATAAGGATAAAAATTAACCTGTAACAGAAATATGATTACTTTCATTAATTTTAGGGTTGAATTAAAGATTATTATATAACGAGGGATAAATTAAAAATTACCTCTCCTGACACTAATGACCAATAGTTGACGGAAGTTTGATAAAGAGACTTACGTTACTTGGACCGAAATAATTTGAACTTAAGTGATGATTTTTATAAACTTTGAGGATGTTTCTATCTAATATGTGAGACATATCAACTTAAGTGATATTTTCTAAAATATTAGGGACCAAAATACCATTATCCCATTTGTTATTTTCCATTTGCTGTCATTACACTTGATTGTCAATTGTTCATGGCTCGATAATATCTAATTTGACATGTGCAATTATTATATTAAAATAAAAAACGTCTCTCAGGTGATGCCATTATTAATGATTTATTTTATTTGGTTTATTCGAATGCTTCAATCATTGGTCAGTAACTATTAAACAATTACACAATCCTCTTTAATCTTTATTTGTATATTTTTATCCATAAACATATTAAGGAGTAAAATGTTAAACTTAACGAGATTTTTTTATTTTATTATTTTTTAAAAAATTATAAACATAAAAATTATTTATTTAAATTAAAATGATAATAATAAATTTAGACAAATTATATATTAAAATGCTCATAATCTTTTTTTTTTAATTTTCTTGCTAATAATTGAGTATGTTGTGATGATAAAATTTTTTAAGAAAAAAAATATATAATATTTTATTTAATATATTGAAAATTTTATAATTTTTTATTGACACAATAGTAAATCTAATTAACATATTATAATTTATTATTCTCTTTTTTCACCATAAAATACTTATTTATGGTTATCTAAACTTATCTAGATATTCTTGTACATTTTTCCTACTTTTGAAAAATAATAGATTTTTTATCCATATTAAAATATTATTAAAAAGTTAAAAAATGCAAATAATTAGTTTTTGACAAAAATTGAGTTAAGAGCATTTATAGAATATTAAAAAAAAATATTTTAAATAAAATAAAATTAATAAATTATAATATATGAATTAAATTTAGTGTTGTATCAATAGAATGGATAATTAGAAATATTTGTATATTCTTATTTAATAGTTTAATTTAATTTTTATTAAAAAAATTAAAAGAGAATTTAATTATCTTTGTTTGTAGTATACATAGTTTGTATTTATATTAATTATGTGCTTGATAATTTTTTTAAGAAAATACAATAAAACTAATATAATTTTTAAACATATATTAACTAAATTATTATACATATTTTATCTAATAATTCTTATGAATATTAAATACTAAATCATTACTAATAAAGTAAAAAAAATAAAAAGTTTAGGAGCATCTCGACGTATAATTTTATCCAAATTTATCAGCAGCATTTTTAGTTTAGGTAAATAATATCTTTTATTTCAAATTTTTTCAAAATTAATAAAATAAAATAAATCTTTTTAAATTTAACATTTTTATTTTGTGATTTTGATTAAGTTTAGGTATTAAAAAATAATAATAATAAATATATTTATTTTTTTATTTGGATTAAATTTAGGGATTAAAATAATAATCTCTTAATAAGTCAAACTTGCTTAAGTTAGGTTTAGGGTATCTTCCTATTTCTCAAAACTGAGGGGTGTATAACACTCTCTAAAAATCTAAGAGTATTACTCTTTTCCTAATATATAAAGTTTAGAATCATTAGGCAGTTTTGTATAATATATAAACCTTATACGCTTTTTATCATTTTACTAAATATTTCAGGGTGCTTCTAAAATTATTTTTCAAAACATTCCTAACAATAGTGTTTCTAAGGGTATCGATCAATATTTCAAATTTTATTTTTCAACACTAATGCTGCAAACGCGTATTTGCACCGCATCGAGCTGTATATAATTAAACTTATTATGACCTTGCTTGCCTCTAGCAAGTGCATAAATTCTTTTAAGCCATTGTTCATTCCAAGGAATAACTTCACCTTCTCTCAACTGAGGCAATTCAACCTTAATCGATTGTTCATGTACATTCTCGATTTCTTCTGCGCAAAAGTTCTATTTTGACCTCCTTTTGAAAACCTTTTTAAGAGTTAACTTAGGAATTATCCAAGTATTAGGATTTTCAGAAGCATCTGAATAATTAGTATTAGAACTAATTATCGGTTGTTCAAATGAACTCCAATATCTCCTATTGGAACTAATTCATCTTCATTTTCACTTTCATTTCTCACATGAAAGTATGAATTTTGAAATTCTCTAATCAAGAAGTTTCAGTTTCTTCCTCAGAAGTTGTTATGTCAGATTCCTCTGAGTATTCGAAAATTAATTTGGAGACTAATTCGTCATCAGAACTAATTTTGTATTCCTATATAGGTTCATATATTGATGATTGACTTTTTATATCGATTTCTAATAATTGAACACTCGTCTTCTTCCTCTTTTTATAAGGGCATTTATCAACATAATGACCTTTTTTTCTGCATATCCAGTAGTAATCACAGTTTTGAGCAGACTTACTAAATAGACATGTAGCACAAAATTTACGAGGACCTCGTTCCTTTGCGCTACTCTTTCTTCTAGTTTTTCTAATGAACTTCCATGATCAGGAAGGTTTCTCCTAGACCTTAGATGAACATGTTCCGTCTTCTTAAGCAGTTGATTTTTCTTGGTCCATCGACGTGGTTTCCAAGAATTTTGTTGTTTTTCCAGTTTGGAATACCGTTCTCTATGACAACCATTTTGTCCAAGAATACCAATGAACTCTTGACAACAAGATTCATTGAAATCAAGCTTCTTAGCTTCTTTATTACCTTGGCATTCAAATATCTTGTTCAAACTAACTGCCTTACAGCTTATATTCCTTCTCCTAAAGAATCAACAACCTGATCCTTTTCTAGGAGCATTTTAAAAGCTTCGTTAACAGCTTCACCCTAGCCGTTTAGAAGCTTTGCAAAGGAAGTGTTTTTAACCACTTCCTGCGTTCCACCGAGTAATTGATAAAAGTATTTTTAGTATTCACAAAGAAAATTTTTAAATTGGCACATAACGCAAATTCTCAATTTTGTTATTGCTTCCAAATCAACTACATCATAGAGATTCCTACTGATAATTATAATACCAGTATACTTTTTACTGAACATATCCTTGAAGAGAGTGAAAATTCCTTCGACTATCTTCAAGTTCCCTATGGTATTTAGTAATCCACATCCCGCTTTTAAACTTTTCCAAAAACTTCTTGCAAAACCCTACATTGTGGATCTTAGAAACCGGTAGGTATTGGCAATGCCAAAATCTCAATTTTGGACATGTACCCAATTTACCATTTCCCTTGCACCGATTACTTCATTAATATTCTTGACACAATCTACATCAAGGAAATTTCTACTAGACAGTATCTCCACCATCTTTCGTACGTCTTTCAATACGAATTTAGATTTAATTCGCGAAGGATATGTCTGTGTGTATTTTGCTTTTGAAATTTCTTTCAAAAAGCCTTGAAAGGAATTCAAAGGATTTTCTATTCCCTCAAAAGAATTATCCTTAAATTCAACCTCTCTCAATTTTGAGATCAGTTGTCAAGCTCCACTTTTGATGGTGCTTTATTCCTTTTAAAGGTCCTTTTTTTCAAAACCTTTCAAATTCCTTACTCAGTTTCTCTGCATCTGCTTCAAAAATCACATCAAACAACCTTAGGCCATTTACCTTCGGATTTAGAAAGAAAATCCTCTTCTTTAATCCTTTTTTTTATACAATACTATTCGGCTACATCCCAATCACCTTAAGATTCTTCAGCAATAAATTCCGCATAACTAGGTGGCAATCTTGGATATTTAGCTTGAATGTTTTTCGCAAATTCCTTTATGACCTCTTTATTTGCCATTTTTCAAGTTTTTAATTCAAGAACTTTTTCTAAATTATTATTAGTTTAGTAACCTAAACTTTAATAGTTTGGTGATCTTGAATCAATCATCAGATCTAGTATATGCTCCATCATCATCCCTATATTTTAAGAATTTGTCCATTGCAACCCTATCAATCTCTTCTTCAAAATTCTTTTCCAAATCTCTCTACGAGTCTGACTAATAAGGAATATATGCTTCAACCTTATTAAACCATCGACATTACAACTTAGCTACCTTTTTGTTAATTGGTTTGGCGTTCATATAAGGCCAAATATGTCCAACTACTTCTTATATGTCCAACTACTTCTTCTTGGATATCTATAATCAAGTTCTTTTCAACCCTGTTAACTGATAACCAACTTAGATAATCATTTAAGATATCTTGATTGCCGTTACATAAGTCCCAAGTATATTCTAGTTCTTTTTCCCTTGTATGTCCACTTATCGAGATTATTTCCTCTATGTCCTCTCTTGTCAACTTGTTCGGTCTTTCTCCAAGTTTAATCACTTGATAAGGTTTCTTAGCATAAGTTAGACAATTGATACAATTTGGACAAGTGATCTTGCCAATGTACATAGTCAAGATGTGTTCCAAAGTAACAATCTGCCTAAAAGTCAAATTAACACCTTCAATCTTATCTTGAAGTTTAGTTAATTCTTCTTGTAACGTGGCTATACGATAAATTGTATAATCTAATTTCTAGTCTAGCTTTTCAAGAGATGTAATAACCTCTTTTAGCTTATTAGTTATCGTGTTCAATAAATCAATTTCTAGTCTACTTTCAACACCATGATCTTAATGAAAACATTTTAGATTTTTACATCCAAAATTATTTAGATCATTATCCAGAACTAATTAAATCAATTAGTTATTTTTAATCTAACTGATTAGTTCCTAATTAATTAGATTAATTAATTAGTAATGATTTCTACTAATCAAATCAATTAATAGTCGATAATTAATCAAACCAATTAATTACCTGATATATCGATCTTCAAGAATTGGCAGATCTAAACTAGATCTCGCACAGATTCCAGACTAGTAGTAATGCCTGTCCTATCTGTTTAATTCTTTTACTAACTTTGATATTAATTTTAGACCTATGCTATAAACACGCAAACAAATATGATTCTTAAACAGATTAACCAGAGTAAAGTGTAGCACATAATCAATTGTTTGTATTATGTGTTTATTTCATAGGCCAAATCCATCAAATTAAAACATTATTACAAATAATCACATACAAGTAATAATTGAACATAAAATTTTACCTAGATCCACCGTTATATTGCCTGCTTCTACTACAGGATATGACTCACCAAACGGCCTTTCTCTAACCTAAACAAAGGATCATCGTAGTCTTACGAACACAAAAGTTTAATGGAACTTGAATTTTGTAAAACAAAGAAAAAATTTGATTAATGTATATAATCATACAACATATGATGGTCATTGAATAAGGCCATCTGTTTATATTTATAGGTAAATTAAGTGGACTTTAAAGTCTTTGAAATCCACACACTCCAACTTGTTTCGAATCCAAAAGGATAAGACACTTACAAGTAACAGACAAATGTCTCATCTTTAATAAATATTAGAATAATTTTATTTTAGCCCTAACATTTTAAAAAATATCACTTAAGTTGGCATGTTTCACATATTAGATAGAAAGGTTTTTTAATTTTTTGAAAATCATGACTTAGATATAAATTATTTTGTCATTGTCACGTAGATACGTTGACCAAACTTTCATTTATTGCTGACCGTAATTAGGTGAGATAATTTTCAATTTATGCCTCATAATATTAATAATCTTTAATTTGGCTCAAAATTTATAAAAGTATCATATTACTCCTTCATGTTAATTCTTTTATCATTTTTTATCTTTATTTTTAAAAACTAAAAATATAAAAATTATATTTTTATAAACTTAATTAATAAAGAATATTTCTTTATTTTTTTCTTCCTTATCTTCCTCGTCTATATTTTTCCTGTGGTTATTCTACCTCTTCTTATTTTTTATCAAGGAAAAATTACAATGAGATTAAAACAAATTGAAATTAGTTATTTGATATTTGCAATTCGGACAAAGAGAAAAACTAATATAAAAAAAATTATCTTATTCAAATCATATAATCTTACCAATAAAATCAATTAATTGAATTCATAGAAAAAACAAAACACACAAAGTTTATCTCTGAAATCTATCCTAAAGACAATTTATTTGTAATGATAAGGGTGAGGGGTTTGGTTTGAAGGGAGGGGGGAATTGGGTTTACAAAAATTATTACAAGAAATTTAAAATTTGTAATACAAACACAATATCACTAATGTGCAAAAACAAGAGATAAAGAGAGTAAGAAGCCAAACACACCAAATTTATAGTGGTTCACTCTTTCAAGCACACCTTGAAAACTTCAGTAAGAACAAGCCTTTGAAAACCAAGACTTCACATACACCAAAGGAGACTTTTTGATCTTCTTCAAACCTTACAAGTGATTTCACTCTCAAATCACTCAATCTCACTTAATCTCAATGAAAAACCCACTTTTTTCACTCAATTTCAACTAATACAAGAGTAGCACAAGATTTTACACCATCAAATGATTACAAACGAGAAAGCAAAGTGCATAGAATTTGGATTTGCAATGTGTAAGCTCAAAGCATGATTTTGAAGCTAAAATATGTTTGTAAGCTCTTCAAGTTTAGATAGAATGCTCAAAATCATTTTTCAATATTTAAAATGGCTCGATATATAGTTAGGTTAAAAAAGCTTGCGTTAGACATATTTATTTTCAAAAATCGAGCCACTTCGGTCGACCGTTAGGGTGGATCCAATCGACCTTTTTTCGATGAATAAAAAAGTACAGAATTTCGATAGACCAAAATGGACTTTTATATCAATCATATGGCCTGATTCGGTTGATCGAATGTTCACATTCGATTGACCGAATTAAAACATCATTTGTCTTAACTTTCATATTTTTAAGTTCAAGTGAACCAATTCAATCTGTTTCGATTCAAAATAATTGATTAGGTCCATAAGATCCTGTCGCCACAGTAACCTATTTTCTGAAAATTTGTATTTTAGTCATCTTTTCAGCTTCAAAATTTGTATTTTCAGCTTCAAAGTCTTGCATTTTAGTCCATTTTCAGTTTACAAAAGTTTGGATTTTATCTAGTTTTTTGCTATAAAAACTTACATTTTTTATCCATAAAAAATATTTTAAAGCAATAAATTTTGGCAAGCAAAAATATTTTAAAGTAATAAATTTTTGGGCTAAGCTTATTGGCTTAGAGTTTATTTAAAAAATAGTAATAAATTTTGGCAAATAAATTTTGTAACAAAAAAAAAATTATTTATGTAGGAAAATATGAGCTTACACAATTACTACAAACATAAACACACAAAAGCATACATAAAGAGATATGCGATGAATACCCCAAGCTTGTATCTTAATTCTTCAACTTCTTTCGCGTGAGCATGTCTCCCTTTTTCATTAACTCGAATAAGCATTATATTCTATAATCATCAAAATATGTGTTTCTATGACTTAAGGTCAACATCATTTACTACCAAAACTCTAATAATTTATTTACTTATCCACACTAAGAATATTAAAAATATAAAAGTATGTCAAGTATAAATTTTTTTGCATTCGTTAATTCGGGTAGAAAAATATAAAAATACTCATTACTTTGTTCTTCAAAATAAAAACATTATAAAAGATATTTGTTTTTTACTAATAATGATAATAATTTTTAAAATTTGAATTTCAATATAGTTAATGTATAAATATGTTTGTGTTTTATTGAATAAAATTAATGATTTTTTGCACAAGAGTTATTCTTTTAGATAAAATCTAATGCAATATATAAAACAAATTAAAATTAAAATTTTTAGTTTTAAATTTTTTCGAAGTTAAATTAATTGATTTTATTATTAAGATTATGAGATATGAATAAAA